>ML777251.1:2243211-2280037 GCA_009831015.1 Picea engelmannii
TCTTTACATTATCATACATATGAGCACCAACTCATAATGAGGCTACAACCTCTGTTTTGCAAGTTGCAACTTGCTGAGAGCACCAACTCTCTGTTTTCTCTAGCACCCACTAGAAGGAAGCACCAACTCCCTAGTTTCTCTAGCACCAACTAGAAGGAAGCACCAACTCCCTGACTGTTTCCAGCACCAACTGGATGGAAGCACCAACTTCCAATCATACAAGCACCAACCTGTATAATCAGAGAACAAGAGTTCTCCCTTGCACCACCCTGCCACCCTGGTTTCTCTGGCTGCAACCAGATGGAAGCTACAACTCCCTGTGTTCAAGCACCCACTTGAACCTCTGAGGACAACAATCCTCCCGAGAACCTCCCAACCTCCCTATAATATTAATCTTTGTAACTTAAACTCATTACAGCGCAATAAATTTATTCAATGGCTTACCAGTCTTGTCGTTGTTCTGTTGCACTGCTCTACCCTGTCTGCATCAGTGTCTTCTGCACCCTCCTTGCACTTTCTGTTCTTCTCCATTTATACTCTCTGCATCATGTCCCTTTCATGCAACCTTCCTCTGCTATGTATTTATACTCCTGTGCTCTGCCTCCTTGCTCACACTTCAATCCTTCTACACAGCGACCACAACAATTCTAACAACAATGGCAACAACAGCCTCATCTCTTCTCTGCACTCTGTATTTATAGTTTTTGTGCACCTCGTGCATGCAATGTGTGCCACCCTCTCATTCTCACACCGTGCCCATGTTCTCCACCTCTCGAGTGCTCTGCCTGATACTCATGGTAACTCTTCAGCTTCTCTGGCCCTTTTCACACGCGTTCAACATCACTGGGTGTTATGCTGAGATTCCTCAGCCTCTCTGGCAGTTGAGACTCTTCGTCTTCTCTCTAATAGTCGAACTCACTGTGTCGTGCCTCAGTAGCCCTACGATCATTTCTTGATCCAATGGTTCAGATCAAATCGAGATTTCATATATCGCAATTTCGGCACTTTCGATGACATAAAGTTTATGTTCACGGGAGTCACGATTTCCCGATTCGCGATGTGCTTCAGCCCTCCTGGCTGAGCCCTGGTCCATGTGACCGTTACCCATGACCACATCCTTATCTCTGATAGCTGGCCTCCACTACGCCACCGTCCTCCTTCACTGCTATGCTGACATCTGGCCCCCACTCATCGGGGTTTCGCGGATCGCGATTCTGACTTGCTCAAAACTCTTGTCAATGAAATCCCCGATTTCCCGATGAACAAAATGCCGACGGTGCCTTGATCTTCGACACCTATCCCTCAGATGGACGGTCTCGATCCCTTCGATATTTCGAGACTTTCGATATCAAGTGACTTTGTCATTTCAAAGTCCCGATCATCGATGCCCCATGCAGATAATCAACGGTCCAGATTACTTCTAAATTTACGGCTACGATTAAATCGCGAAATCGCATATCGCGAAATCGGGGTTTCTGATGTCAAGTGACTTTGTCATTCCAAAGTCCCGATCCCCAATACTCCATGCATATAATCAATGGTCCAGATCACTTCTAAATTTACGGCTGTGATTAACTTGCGAAATTGCATATCGCGATTTTGGGGTTCTTGATGTCAAGTGATTTTGGTATTTCAAAGTCGCGATTGTCGATGCCTCTGCTGACATCACATGTGGTTTGCCACGTGTTAGATCCTGCCACGTGTCACTCTGATTCGTGACTTACATAAGCTTGAAGTTTTGAATCTTCCTGACACCTATCATTACCTGGATGTGCCACGTGTCCCTATCTGACGTGGTTTGTTGACGTGTGTTGGATCGACGGTCTAGATCACTTGTTATCCAACGACTGTGATTAACTCGTGAAATCGCATATCACGATTTCGAGGTTTTCGTTGTCAAGTGTTCTTTGCATATTGAAATCGCGATCCCCGATTCTCCGATGAAGGAAATCAACGGACCAGATCTAATTCTTGATTTAACGGTTGAGATCATATCGCGATTTCGGGGTTTTTGTTGTCAAGGAACTTTGACATATCCAACTCGCGATCCTCGAAACTCCGATGACTACGCTCCTCGTCCATATGACCATTATCCTCATGACTGTAGCCAAACCTTCACTCCCTTTAAAGACCTTGCAGGTTCTCATTGATCCAACGGTGGTCGGGTCCCTGCGATCGGATCTGACGGCTGAGACCTGTCCTCCTATCGAGCTTCTCCCGGTGGCGACCGATCGCTGCCACACGTCCTTCCAAATAGACGATCCTGATTATGTCAGGATTTCACCTTGGCTTTTCCCAATGGTAAACCTCGTACAGCTTCTGTCTGATCCGACGGCCCTCGTTCTTTCGGGAAATTTGAATGAGATCCTGTGGTTGTGGATCTCTGTCTTCCTTCTCTTCTGTAAATTTCTGCACTTTGAGCTTTGCCTTTGCTGCGCGCATTTTCTTCAATGTTGTTCCTCCTGAGCTTTCACGTCTGAATCCCCAAGGGATTTTTATTCTTCTTATCCTACCATCTCCACTACTGTACTTTCCATCAATGACAAGTCTATGCTGCCTGTAAAACATGCCAACAATCCTTTGTACATTCTTCCTGCACCCATGCCATCTTCATTGCTGTACTTTCCATCAATGACAAGCATATGCTACCTGTTAAACATTTCCAACAGATCAATTTAATTTTTGAAATCGTTGTTTTCAATTCCTCCAGCTCTTCTTTAAATCTTAGCTGGTTCTTGACAATATTAATTTCACCTAATAATCCAAAACAATCATCTGTTCCGATATTCAATGAATCTCTTTCTAAGAGCTCGAAAATTTCATGGCAATAATCATTGACTTCTCTTGTTATTCGTTTATATTTGGCCAATTTTGCTTCCCACACTTTTATTATTATGTCTCCTTTAACCTATTCAGAAATAGATAATTTCTGAATCTTTCCAACCTCCTCCTTTGATGAGAAAGCCACTGCCTTCTGAAAAGTTGTTCTAGTTGTTTTCGCCTCCCTTTCCTTCTGGAACACATTCTCTAAAGACTCATTTGTTTCTTGAAAATATTTCTGGACTACTTCTAGATTCAAGAACACTTTCTGTTGTTCTTCCTCTATTCTTAAATATATCTCCAATGCTTATGTCCTGAAATTTTCAAGTTCTACTACCTGATTGGTAATAGAAATAATTTTATCTTGTAAATGTTTTTTTTCTTTTTCCAACTTTCAAACCTGTTCCTATGTGACCTGTACTATGTGTTTTGCCTTCTCCAATTATTTATTCATTTTCTGTATTTCTTGCATATCCTTTATTCTGGCTTGTTCTAGACCCTTTTGTATTCCCCAACTAATATTTCTCTCGCTTTCTTTTAATTTGTCTTGCAACTGAATTATTGTTTGGTCCTTCCGTTCGAGCATAGTTGTTAAATTGCGAACATAATACATATTTTCCGATGCTATAGCACCCATTGTACCTGCTAATTCTGTAGCAAATTCTCCATCCTTGAGTTTCTTTCCATCTATAATAACCCTATTCTTTTTAATCATCCCTTCTCCTCTTGGATGAATTTTCTGTTTCAAGACTACTCTTCGCTTTTTACTGAAAAAGTAATCTGATGGGGGAATTTCATCTCTCGAAATCGGCTCTAGATCGCTGACATATAAAACTCCCTCATGGGGGGTTCCAAAAGTTGACTGCAATGGAGTTAAAGATGTGATAGGACTACAGAACTCTATTGAAGTTGTTCCTCCTATCTTTTCTGGAACGTTTTTCATGATTTTTGGAATTGTTTCAAACTCTTTTCTCTTCTCCGTTACCGATTCTTTTGTTTGAGAACCTTTTGTGTATTGGGAAGGTATCTCAGTATTCTTAAACTTACCTTTGTTATCTTCTTTATCCTGTGTATTAGCTTCAAACCCTGGAGGGGGTCCTTCCTGTTCTAGCGGTGGGGTCGAAATTTCACCGTGTAAGCTCTTAGGTAGGCAAATTCACCTATGGCTTTGAAAAGATGTGAATCCAGTCTGTGAGTTAGGTGGCAAGGCCTGGACTTTATTCAATACTTCTTCATAAGAATTAACATCTTTAAATATATCATCATAAATGGATACTTCATGTTCATATTCCTTTAGATTACAATGTATGAAATGACTACTTATTACTTGGTAGAATTCATGTTTTCTGTGCTCAATATCTACTAATTTCACTTCTTCTAAAGACTCAGCCTCTACCTTAGAATGGCCTAAATTTGATAAAGAAAATTTTCCAATATGAAAAGGGAAAGATGGGCATGATTTCTTCTGAAGTGCTTTTAATTCTAATCCAACACCGCCCTTTACTATCTGATAAGCTACTTCCTTGCACACCAATCTATCCGGTAGGAATTTAGGGAGTGCGTGAGGAGGAATGGAATAGCCATAAACCCTAATGTAGGAAAAATTTTCCTCAATAAACCAGTCGACAACTGCTTTAAGACTTTCTATGATTGCATCATAAATGCAAGGCGGTTCGCATCCAAAAAACAATTTGTGCATAGGAATAATAATAAAATGACAAACCTCGTAAAATGTGCCTTTAGCATTTTCTTCCCAAAGGGACGAGTGGTATTTATGAATGGGTTTTGGACAGGAAATACTCCAACTCCAATTCATTAATGGAAAGGGAGTCATAAAACAGATTGCATCCATAATGTATGCACACATATAAAAAAATGTTGGTTGTCCCTTTGACTTGGCTGCTTTGTAGTTTAAAATTTCTTATGCCAGTTAAAACCATTTCCTTCTGAAGCTTCCTCTAAAAAGGGTACCCAGTCTGCATGAAAATGACAGGGATCTTTTCTCTTGAAAAGTCTGCATAACATAATGGCTATATAAACCATGTATTCATTTAAAGAGGCTAAAGCGTAAATCCCATGAGCATCAGCCCTAAAATTTGCTTCAGACCTCGCCCATCCTGTAATCATATCGGGATATGTATGGTCTGTCTCAATACATTCCTTTCTCTGAAACTCAGCTAAAAATTCAGCATTAAAAGTATGTTTATGATTCGACGAGAGTTTATACATTACTTGAATGTGCTCTGGTCTGAATGAGCCGACAATGGATCCTTGCTCGTTTAGAATGCTCCTTGTTGGGATATCTACCTTATCAAGAGCCCAACTGATCATATCAGTGTATGCCACAAGCCCCGGACGCGCAACGATCTTATGTAGATCTGACTCAGCTGTGTCCCGAAAATGATTTTCAGAGTCAGGATGAGCATTCTCTAATTCATATTCCAGCAAATCTGAGATTTTAGTCCAAGATTTAATAGAATCTATAGCATGTGGAGTGGTATCGGAGATAATATCTCCTTCCTATGCGTCTTCATTCTTCTTCGGTGCTTTTCTGGGTGCCATGACTTCTGGGTTTAATTGAAAACCTGTCACAGAAAATGGATGAATGAGCTCATCTTAGAATGAAAACACAAGCATTCGAATGTTTATTTTGAACATATTTAAAAATGACAAGATTTGCATAGCTGTCATGAATTTAAAGCTCTTAATGCAGAAGATATTTTACCGAGATACACTTTTAATGTCCGTATTTAAGTACCTTCGGGTTTTGAAGAAAACAAGAAACCTACTTAATTGGTAAGAGAAACATAAATGAACACCTAAGAATGATTACCATTAATCTTCTTTTTAAGAAAAGGTTAATTAATGTTAATCATAATTTTAAAGATGAAAACTTCATTTTTCGAGGTTTTGAAAATCCTAATGACGAGAGGTATGTAGTTGATGAAAAAACGATTTCCAAAAATGCGAAATTGCGAAATCGCGATGCATTAATTAAGATTTAAATGTTTTTAGCACGTTAATTCATTGAGATTAAACTTTTTTCGAGATTTTGGGAATCAGGATTTCAGGAAACATGATGACAGGAGACGTGTGTTATTAATAAAATCCGATCTCCGAAATCGTGAAATTGCGATGGCTTGTTTTTTTTTTAAATCAGGACTTAACTTATCTTAATTAACTAAATAATCATGATTAAGGCCAAAACAGAAATAGTTTAATTTAACGTGACTTATGGATTGGGGTTTCAGAAATCGGGATTTTAGGAAACATGATGATAGGAGACATGCTCTCACAGAACCGCGAATCCCGAAATCGCGACATAATTATTTTAACCCTTAACCTTTCTTAGAAGGGACTAAATTAATTCATTTTTAAATTAAGATTTTAACATTTAGGGAAATCGGGGATCGGGGTTTCATGATTCGATTTGCATCAAAAATTTGTTTGTAGGAAACCCTGAATCCCAAAAATTGTTTAAAGCTTAATTTAAAAAATCATAAATTTAAATTTCAACACGTTTTAAATAATTTTCAAAAAGCATTGGAAATTTTATATTTTTTGTAAACGTTTTTCCGTTCATTATCCAAAAAACAATTAATAAAAAGGTATCATGAATTTAGAAATGATGAAACTCTTGTTTTAAGATAGCCGAAACCCGAAAAACACAAAAAACAAAAATCTAGGCCTTAAGGATAAAAATTTAAGATCTGTTTCAACACTCTATATGATATGTTTGTTTAGGAGTTTGTTAGATCTGGATCATGTTTATGTGTGTGGTTGAGATAGTATCTCAACTAAATGGATTGTACAAGTAAGATAGACTATTTATCTTAAGCCTAAACTTGATGTATAAATATGTGACGATAATAGAATACAATATAACGTTTGTTTGAAATAATTTTTCTATTTAAATTTAGTAAATAAGTGAAATTTTCAATGGGGAGGTTAGCATATGTGGGAAGCAAAAAAACGTTTAGAAAAAGGAAAAAAGGGTAAAGTGTTCAATATGGAGTAAAACTTAGTAAATAAATGAAGTATTCAATGGGGAGGTTATCATATCGGTTATCATATCTGGGAACAATGTAAATAAATGAATTTTTCAATGGGGACATTATCATATGCAGGAAGCAATGTAAAGAGTTTGGAGGTTAAGATGAGCGAGAATCAATGCATAGTATCTCCACATTAGAATTGTGGAAACCAAAGTGGGTAGAGTTTTCGGCAAAAGAGATGAATAATGCAACTTAATATAACTAAATGAAAAGATAAGTTATCCTTGATGTTACATTTAATGTCGATCCATCAAGTTGTAAAAGTTGATAACCCAAAAACATTAAAACGAAAGTATTTTAACTTTTTAGATATTTCAAATTTTAAGCATATACATATATTAAAAAATAAGTATATAAAGTGAACAAAATGTTTCTATGCATATGCTTAACTTAAAAAATATTGTTAAACATAGATATCTTCCACAAAAATATATCTTCTCCATAGATTGTGACAATCCATGTAATTTGCATGATAACCAACTCATTTATGGCAGATTCATTTTCTAAGATTCCACCACTAACTCTGGATACTTAGTTGAATCTATTTTAAGTAACAATGTTTATTATAAAAAAAATTAGTATATAAAGTGAAAACAATTCTTGTATGGATATGTTTAATGCTTATTATAAAAAATCAGGATATTGAGAGAATGAAATATTTTTATGCATATATTTAAGTTAACAAATATTGTTGACTTGAATTTATTTGAAGTAACAAGGTTTATTATAAAAAAATAGTATATAAAGTGGACAAAGTTCTTTTATCCATATGTTTAACTTTAAAAAAATGTTGATTAATGATCATAATTTTAATTTTAATTTTAATATTTTACCTATCCATTTTTTGAGTTATGCAGAGCCTTTTCTTATGATGACATCTATGTTCTACACATATATATATTGTGCACCTCCACACCTCCCATTAGTAAATAATTGAAATGTTGAATGAAGAAGTTATCATATGTGGGAAGCAATGTTATGTGTTTGCATTAAAAATATTTTGCATAAAACATTGTAAAAATAAGCTAAAAGGTAAAGTGTTTAATCTTGCAATAAATCCTAGTAAATAAGTAAAGTGTTCAATGTGGAGGTTAGCACATGCATGAAGCAATGTAAAGTGTTTGAATGTTAGAATGGGAGGGAACCAATGCAAAGTATTTTTACATCAGAATTGTGGGAAACAAAAGAGGTAAATAATTAAACTTAATATAAATAAATGAAAATGTAAGATAACCTTGATGTTGAATGTCATCCCAACAACCTGTAAAAGTTGATAATCTGCAAACAATAACACCAAAGTATTTAAGTCTTTTAACTTTTTAGATATCACAATGCATTTATGTCTATACATATATTAAAAACCGAATATATAAAGAGAAAAATATTCTTTGATGCATATGATTAACTAAAAAAATATTGTTAAACATATATATCTTCCACACAGATATATGTTGAGCACAAACATATCGTGCTTAGAGATATATATTGTGCATGTACACACAAGCATATCCCCCACACAACCAAGACTTAGTCTAGTTTTAAACCTTGTGTGCACAATTCATATCACTCATCCTACCACACTCGCAGTTCAAAATTCAACACTTTCAATAGTTCCATACCATAGATTACATAATTTTCATGATAACTGACTCGTTTATGGGTATTTCATTTTCTAAGATTCCACCACTAACTCTCCATAATTAGTTGAATGTATTTTAAGTTACAATTCTTATTATAAAGAAATCTATTTATAAAGTCAACAAAATGATTTTATGCATATGTTTAACTTAAAAAATATTATTGAGTTGAATTTATTTTAAGTAGCAATGTTTATCATAAAAAATAAGTATATAAAGTGAACAAAAGGTTTTTATGATTATGTTTAACTTAAAAAAAAGGTCGTTGATTACTGGTCATAATTTTAATTTTAGTATTTTACTTATCAACTTTCAAGTTGTGCGGAGCATTTTTCTATGACCATATCTAGGCAGGGTGATCTTCACAGATATATTTATGCACCTTTGCACCTCACATTACTAAATAAGTGAAATGTTCAATGAAAATGTTAACATATGTGGGAATAAATGTAACTTTTTTGTAGTGAAAACATTTTTCATAAGACTTTGTAAAAAATATGTTGGAATACTAACAGGGGGTCGGGGGGGTGAATTTGTATGAGCGCTTTATACCACTTTTAACCACAACATATATTCTTTCACTTTATCAACAATGTTCAATAGTATATCATCAATGTATCATTTATGAATGCATCATATATATATATATATATATATATATATATATATCTGTTGGCAGCCAATTCACATTTTTCTACTATCCTTTTAAGCTGCCTACACCAGTGTTTTGCAAACCATAACTTTTTGTTGCAATTCTCAAATAAAACGACACTTTTATTTTTTGCGCTATTTGCACACTTACCTTTCTTCTTGTTTTCACGACTACAAGCGTGAAAACTTGGTTTTCGAAGTCACATTGAAATCATCACTGAATTGTCGTTATCTTGTCGATATGCCCATTGCATTTACATTCTACTTATCATTATACAGTTGGCAATACCTTTTGATCTGTACTCATTTGACATTTTGTGATTGATTATGTAATTTCGTTTCATGAATGATTGAGTTTGTGATGCATTGGTGATTGGATTTACATGTTATTTGATCAGTTCACTTGGCACATTGGTTATATAAAAAAGCATTGGTGTTATGGTTAAACCCTTGGTATGAATCGTTTCATACAACACTTGGTATTGGTTTCGATTCATTTGTTTGGTTGTAAAACTATGGTATAAATATTTCTCGCGCGAATGATTAATCCACTTACCATTGATTTCATTGGTTGATTGAATGGCATAATTGTTAGAACATATATATAGTCATTTGAATAGTTATAAGCGTCAGCGGTTGTACTGTGGATATGATTGTTGTGCATGAGACAAAATAGCTCCACCACCTTCACACGATATGTCATTAATGTCTTTCCCCCTATCCATGTTTCACCTCTGCTAGTTTTGGGTAAGCCTGTGAGCGTTCTGCCCCTGCGTATGTTGTAATTCAAACCCTGGCTCGTTCACATCGCTCATTCTGTGCTTCTGTCTATGGCACCAGTGGTGCAAATAGAGCCGAGCGGTAGTCAAGCCCTGCTACTGTTCGATAACGCCCATAAGGATTTAGAGGATAGTGGTTGGCTCACGTTTGTACAGAGGTTCGAGGGTTTCAATTTATTTGTTGCATAGCAATTCTCCCTTACCTTTGATGGGTGTAGGGCTAAAGTAGGTGACATTCAGCTTGAGCTGAATGAAGAGTTCATAAGCTCTGCCATAGGATTAGCAGCGGGCCAGCGATGGTTTAAAAACTCTAAAGTCGATGAGGTTCCATGGCTTTTGCTATTCGTATCATGAAAAGTCACATCCTGTGACAAAGGTATGCCTATTTCCACGCTTAAACCCAGGTGGAATGATCTTTTGATAATGGTAACACAATTTGTGACCTGTGAGGGTCGGTATGGATTGGTTTTTCTTTATCACCTTTGACTGTTAATGAATTTCATGGGTTATCCATTGAACATGCCATTTTATTTCGAGCATAGTCTTTACAAAATGGCTAAGAGGTTCAAACGCGAGAAGGATGAAAACAACTTGTTTCACCATGGCTTGATTAGACTCATCGTCGTTCATCATTTAAACCTCCATGACGATAATTGGCAAGATTTTCTGTCTAGAAACGGCTTTGTTGATTCAGAGTCTGTCCAAATCAACAAGTCTGTGGTCAGTGAGACTAAGGTCAGGCCACCCGTGCCTTTCCATGCCCTTCTAGCCTCTCCCAAACCCTCAGTTAGCCCTGACATCGACCTACCCATGATTTTAACAGACAAGGTTGAGGCTGTAAAAAAGCCTGTGAGCAAGAAAGTCAAGGGTAACCCTACTGTCGAAAGCAAAGGTAAAAAGAATGCTCGATTGATATCGAGACTTGCCCAGAATAAACCTAAACCTAGTGTTTATCAAAATCCCATAGTCCTCAACGAAGACTCGGACTCTGATATCGAGTGATTCTTGGCTAGAGAGTACCCTAACTCCCATGGCCTATGCTCCGATCCACCCTATGACTTTGTTTCTAATTTACCCCCTAGCCTAAATAACAATCCTAGCTACCCAAGGATCAAGCTACCTAATGAAACCCTTGGTGATTTGAACAAACCCTCGACTGTCGTTTCGAATCCCAAACAGACATCCTGTAACCAATGTAATGTGTGGTTGGAGTGATACTATACCAACGTTCCCTTATTATAGTCGAAAATTAAATCATTGGAAAACCAAGTTACAGTGTTGACAAGAGAAAGGGAAAGGCTCCAAGCTAATGACAAGAAGAAGAAAACCACTGGTTCGATCGTTTTTAGGAATGTCGAGTCAGCGATAGCCTTCGTCAATTCCAACTATCATGACCAAGTTGTCTGTTGATTATCCAGGTATGAATTTTGATATCAATTTTGTTTTATCAATTGCTTGGATTAATATAATGAATTGGTTTTTGAGTTTCGATAAGTTTTTTTTTATTATTTTTTGTCATGGTTTGATTATCAAAAATGGTTGTGTTGTGGATCCTGTACAATAGATTCATTTTACTAAAGTCGAATATGGTACTGATTTTGGTATGCGATTTTGTCCTACCCAACTTAGTAGAAGCGATCTATTGTTTTTGACTTGGTGTGTTTCGCTTTAGAAAATTTATGTTAGTATGAATTAATCTGAGCAATGAAGTTTTCTTTCGCTTGGATTTTGTTTGCATCTGACCTATACAGGAGATTTTTATGCTAAAATTAGAGCATGACTACATTTTGATTTGGTATGATTTCGTTGTGGTTGGATCATATTGGCTTTGATTTAGTTTTTATGGTTTGATTTTGGAACGATTTCGTGGGCTTGAATTGTTATGATCCTTTAAATATGTTATGCGTCATTATTAATTATTGGTTTAATAAATATGATGTAATCTTTTAAATCTGGAAAACAACTCTGTTCGACATCGATTTGGAAAAAATGACTATGTTTTGTATGGAATCGATATTCTCATTTGACCTGTGTCGAAGATCTATTCACTAAAATCATGGAAACAGTGTTAATTCATAACGATTCTGCCAGCCTCAAACCATTTCAATTCGTTCCTATTCGATTTGAGTTGCAAGTGATTATTGCGTGCCACGATTAGCATGATCATTTATATTTAATACAGTTATATCAATTTGAAAATGATCATGTTGGTTTCGTTTGGATACGACAATGATCTTATGGATAGTTGAAGCAACTATTTGTGTTGATTTCAATTGGTTATGAAAACAATTTCATTACTGTTCGGTTATCCAATACAATTCTGTATACCCGAATTGGTGATAACGAATTAAACAGTGTGCATCCATCTCTGTTATCATTTGATTTGGTTTGTTCAATTTGCATACAAGTGTCGATTTGAATAATCCTTTTAACAATCAAATATTTTTTATAGTTTAAATATGTTTTTTTAAGATTCAAATTGATTTTTAATACGATTATGTGTTTGATTTAGACTAGCTACAGAATCGTAAGATTCTGTAGCTAGTCTTTAGAATTAGATTTTTATCAATTTTATCAACAAAATATCCTCTTAACTTGTCCATTTTTTTTCTCTTTCAAGTACATTCAAATTGAAATAATCAATTAGGCATGCTGTGGCAGTCTAGGAGATATTTGTGTGATATAGATTTTATTTTAGGTTGTTAGTTTAGTCAAACTTCGGATATCATCCCAGATTTTTTGTAAAATGTTTTGATGATTCCCACAGGGATGTTTTACCCTGTGGGAGATCTTTAAATACTTTTTATTTTTTGTAATAAGCATCATCATCCTCACTGTGAGAGAACCAGACTATGGATTTATGATTCAGACTGAGATGAAAGTTGATGTCTTGTAACATCTTTCACTTTCAATATATCAAACTTTTGTTTCAAGTTTTTGCATATCAGTTGGCAATTAATTATCGACTACTTTAGCTATCATAATTCTTTGGATGCTGATGTGATTTTATTTATATGATGTTTGTATATGATCTCTCCTATTTTTAAAGTACAACAATTACTTTGTTTCAGTTAATGAATGACATATTTCTCTTCTTGATTAATTGAATCATTTTGTATAGATCTTTGCATGCAGATTTATCTAACTGTGAAGATTTGTAAATCATAAGATTGCTGTAATTTTTATGTTTTGTTTGTCCTATAACTACATCTGAAGAGCACAATAGCTTCCCGTTTACGAGAAGATCGTGGAGAATCTGGTGCGAGTTTCCTCCCACCAAATAGCTGAATCGACCATCTTACACAGGACAAACCTGAAGCGTTACTTCAGGTCAGTTTGTTATTTACTATTTAATAGTTAATTAGTTAGTATAATATAAGTAGCTTAGATAAATATATTAGTTTAGATTTGTAGTTAGAGTAATTAGTTTAGTTTCTTAGTTTAGATAGTTTTTAGTCTATTTCTTTTTCATAAAATTACAAAAATCAAAAGAAAAATTTAGTCTCGTTGTCTTAGGACAGATTACCAATGAGTTTTGCAGGTTTTCATTTAAATCTGTAATTTGTAAATATTGTACATTTGTGAATAAGATTTATTTCTGTTAGTAGTTTAGATGTTTAAATTCGTAGAGTTATTATAGTATTAGATATTAGATTGTATATATACTAGTTAGATTAGTTTATTAGTTTGTTTTAATTGTTATTTTTCATTTAGATTAGTTAATTCATAGTAGTTTTTTTTGTTTTTTTTTTAGGACTTAGATCGGCCAGCGGAGCCGCTAAACCCGTCAGGGTGGGTTATCCCAAATGGCTTCAGTTATTTAGATAACCCCGGACCGGATCCACTCTTCCAGTTGATGGACGGTCAATTTCGCGCGACAACAAATGATGCTAGAAGGAGGGCCTAAAATTAATTAATGGCACGAGGCGGTCGTAAGACTCCCCCACCACCTAATCTCTCACCTATAGTGACAAGAAGTCATTCGAATGATAATTTCCCCCCTCAAACAACAACTACATCAACCGATGATCCATGGGTCACAGTTGACCCAGTAACCCCAAATCCTACAGGTGGTGACATACAAGAGATTGTCCGTCAATCTCTCATAAGAACTCATAGTGCCTTAGCCCATTTGAGGCAACCAAACCGTTCGTTGAACCAACCTTTAGATTTCTCTGATATCAGGGAACAACTCAGAGGCACTAACCTTACTGTCAACCCTATAGATCCAATCCTCACTCCTTCTGCAGGGGGATCTGGAATACCTCCTTCACCACCTCCATCATCTCCTTCCTCTTCTGGAGGAGGTTCCTCTGACGAAGGCAATTCCCCTTCTCAGCCTTCCACACCCACTACACTAATGGCCAACCAGAACAATCCTGCTAGACCTTGGCTCGACCAAGATGCCGTAGTTGTACCTGGAGCTCAGCATCCCTTACCTAAACATTCAAAGAAATGGCTCCCCAAGTTTGACCCTGACTCAAAACAGATCACTAAAGATCACATTAAAATTTTTATGTTAGCCATAAGACTCTGCAATGTCGAGCATGAAGACGTAGTTTGTAGGTTGTTCCCCTATACTTTCGAGGGCAATGCATCTACATGGTACTTTTACCAACAACCTCATACCATCGTGTCTTAGATAAAGTTTGAGTCATACTTTTTGGTAAAGCTAGGAGATGGTAAGACTCTGGAAGTCCTAGTCATGGATATTTCTAACTCAAGAATGAACCCAAAAGAAAAAGTTAAAGACTTTAATGAAAGATTCTTAACACTTAAGAACCGAATCCCTGCGGATTACATGCCTGTCGAGAATCTTATAATAGCATACTACACTAAAGCTTTGCATCAAAGTATAGCTATTTGGGTTAAACGATCTAAGAAAGCCACATTGTTAGAAGCCTTTGAGGAGGCCAGCCAGATTGAAAAAGACATACTTAGTCTTAAAAACTCTACTAGCAACGAAACAGAGACTAGTTCTTCTTCCAAAAAGAAGATTGAAATCCTCCCTAGACCTACTCAAAGTAAAACAGAACCTGAAAGCTTTTATTTAGAAAATTTAACTAAAGTTGTTTAAAAAATGTCAAATCAAGTTATAGACTTAAAAAGGATGATCGAAGAAGCTTCTTCAATCAAAGGTCTTTACAAACCCCCATTCCGGAAGCCTTTTCCTACCAACCGACCTAATCCAACCACCGAAGGCCTTAATCTAAAAAGTCTGCAATGCACCCTTCAAACAATTCTAGAAGCCCAAGATAACTTGATGCCTCCTGAGATTCCTGAGGAGGTAGTTGAACAAGAGACAATTCAAGAAGAGGAGTCTTCTCCGAATATTTTTGGACACTTCTCGGATAACATCTTTCAAGCTAACTTCGAGACAGTACATCCCTATAATACCAGGAGTAAGACAACAAACAAACCTTCTTTTGAAAACACTACAACTTTTCCTCCAAAGAAATCTAAACCAGCTGAGACTAAACAGAGTCATGTGAACCCCAACTTAGATTATGATGTAGTTGAAGATCTTAAAAAGTTAAGGGCTAACATTTTTGTTTATGAGTTATTGAAATTTCCATTTCTGCTACAAAAAATGTTACAGAATATGTCAGAGAATGGCAAAAATGGTAATTCAAGTGGTAACAAGGTTGTGCAGAACAAAGTTCCTCAGAAGACTTCCACTAAAAACAATCATGATCCCCAAGATAAAGGAATCCTTCATGTAAGTAATGTAAATAATGTAAATAATGTAGATAAAGTAGCTTTAGAAACTACGAGTAAAAAGCCACAAACTACCACCCTTAGTGCTCGCAAAAATATACCTCCTTTTTTGTTAACGTTTGAAATATTTAATAGAAACGTGCACAATTGTATGGTAGACTCAGGAGCGTCATACAATATGATTCCATGGTCTGTATGCTAAAAGATTAACGCCAAAGTTGAACCATCCACCTTAAAAATCATACAACTCGATCGGACCAATGTTAAAGTTATAGGCGAACTAAAGAATGTGCTTATAAGATTATCATCTAACCCCAAGGTTCATCAAGTTATTGATATTATCGTTGTGGATATTCCAGAAGTGTATGGTCTGTTTTTAAGAAGGGACTGGTCAGAGCAGCTACACGATTATTTCGTAATGGATTGGTCTCATCTATGGCTTCTAGAGAATGGCAAGCCCAACAAGATCAAGGTAAATCGTGAATGCTACCTTAAGTTCACAGTCACAGATTTGAACGATCCCAACGAACCATTTACACCTTCTGTGGATTCACTCGAAGTACAAGGGATGGATACCTTTTTCGGTAATTTCATGTCCGAGGCTTCAGCTATCACCAATCCAGAACAACAGTCCGAGATTGTAGCATATGTGTAGCCAACAGCTCCTATGCAACGGTCTCATGTACCCGATGGAAATCAAATTTGGTCTCTCTATTTTGACGGGTCAAAGTCCAAAGAAGGAGCTAGTGTAGGCTGCGTTATTATCGACCCAACAGGTAACAAAACATTGATTGCATGTAGGTTGGAATTTGAATGTACTAATAACACTGCAGAATATGAGAATTTACTACAAGGTCTTAGAAAAGCTTTGGATTTGAACATTCAAAACTTGACCATCTTTGGCGACTCTGAAATAGTGGTTAGACAGGTAAGAGATTCTATCCACTATCTATCTCTGCATCTTAAAAGCTACCAATCCGAGGTATGGAATTTAATGAATAAGTTTGCTGCCTTCAATATAATTTCTATTCCTAGGCTGGATAACTCTGAAGTAGATCTATTACCTAACGTAGTTTATAAACTCTTTCCTGCAGAAGGCTTGTCCCAGATGCATTCTCCGTCGAACTGTTGTTCCGGCCATCTGGTCCCGACTACATCACGAACTGGAGAGTCTTTGACGACGATCAATAGATTATTAACTTTCTGCACATGGAAGAAACTTTTCAAGGCGCGGTGATAAATGAACACACACATGATGACAATTTGCACGATTTCACGGTAATACCATATCCGAGAACTCCTGAATATTCATCGTACATGGTAAACTCGATCCCTAAATCTATAGTTATATTAGAGAAATTTTATGATCTTCAAGATAAATTCAAAAAATTGGTCAACTGTAAAACCAATAGTTCCTCGTTATCATATGAAAAAGTAAACTTAGGAACTAAGGACAATCCACAGTGCATTAATCTAGGGGTAGGATGTTCTGAAAAAGAAAAAGTTGCATTTATTAAATTGTTCAAAGAATTTAAAGATGTCTTTGCATGGATGTATGATGAGCTTAAAACTTTCGACCCTAACATCATACAACATGTCATTCCTATGAATCCCCAAACCTTACCCTTCCAACAAAATTTGAGAAAAATGCACCCTAAGCTTGAGCCAACCGTTAAAAAAGAATTGATTAAGCTCCTAAATGCTAAGATAATTTTTCCTGTTAGGCACACTCAATGGGTTTCTAACCTTGTCCCTATCCGGAAGAAAAGTGGGGAAATCTGACTCTGCGTCGATTTTTGAAACCTTAATAGAGCGTCTGATAAAGACAACTATCCTATCCCACCCATGGAACAGATCCTTCAATAGGTATCTGGTTATGAGAGACTATCCTTACTGGATGGTTTCTCGGGGTACAACCAAGTCCTGATGTCTTTACCAGACCAACTTAAAACTACATTCCGTACCCCATGGGGCACTTATGCTTATCGAAAAATGCCCTTTCGATTGATTAATGTTGGTGCCACTTTCTAGAGAGCAATGGACGTTTCTTTTTTAGGCTTAATCAATCAGTCTATCGTAGTTTACTTAGATTATGTAACCGTATTCTCTAAAAATAAAACCGATCATCTAGCTCATTTACGAGTCGTTCTATAACGATGTCGTAAATACAACATCTCTTTGAATCCTAAAAAATTCATCTTTGTAGTAGAACAGGGTAAACTCTTGGGATTTATTATGTCAAGCGAAGGGATGATTATCGACCCTGAAAGGACTCAATTCATCGTGAAACTTCCCCCTCCTACATCCAAAAAATCTATGCAGTCTTTCTTAGGCCAGATTAACTTCGTGAGGAGATTTGTCCCCAGTTTCTCCGAAATGGTCAGGCCTTTACAGAATTTAATTAGGAAAGACACCCATTATCACTTGGGACCTCTAGAGAATCAAGCTTTTAATGTAATAAATAAGGAAATAATATATGCTCCGTCTCTCATGAGCCCCGACTTTTCTCAAGACTTTACACTCTACACTTTTGCTTCTGACCGTTCCTATGCCACCGTCCTAACTCAAAAGAATGTCGAAAACAACGAAGTACCCATCGCCTTTATGAGCTCTACTTTCAAAGGCGCTGAACTTAATTACCCAGTAATATATCAGCAAACATATGCTTTTTTCAAAGAAGTCAAGCATTTCCGGTCTTATCTTTTGAAATCAAGGACAAAAGTTATTGTCCCTTACCCAACTGTTAGGAACCTATTAGTACAGAAGGTACTAGGAGAGTACGACTTAGAAATCACCCTAGATCAAATAGTGAGAGGCCAAGAGTTATGCAAGTTATTTTTTTATTCAGCAGCAGGACAACAAGAAGAAAGCGATACGTCAAACCTAGGACAACACGATCAAAATGAAATCTGTTGCGCAAAAAACTCTGTCAGTCCTTGGTATGACGATATAAGATTCTGTCTTGAACATGGGTCAGCACCCCGTCACCTAGATCCCACTAAAAGAAGAGCATTGATATTAAAGTCTTCCTCCTTTCATCTGGTTAATGGTATCATGTTTCGTCAAAGTTTTGACGGCGTACTGATGCGCTGTCTTGAGAGAGACGAAGCAGAAAAAGTCTTGCTAGAGTTGCATGCAGGAGAAGCTGGTGGTCATTTTGGTGGTGAAACCACTTCCCATAAGGTTTTAAGAGCTGGTTATTACTATCCCACACTTTTTAGAGACGCCCATGCCTTGTGTCGTAAGTGTATCATTTGTCAAAAAGCATCAGGGCGGTTACAAAAACCAGCCTTTCCTTTGCAGCTCGTTTCAGTAGACTCTCCTTTTCAGTAGTGGGGCCTTGACATCATAGGTCCGATCAACCCCCCATCCTCACAAAATCATAATTTCATTATAACAGCCACATATTACTTTACTCGGTGGTCTGAAGCTGCCGCTTTAAGAACTGTCAACACCAGTTAGGTAATTGCCTTTCTAAATATGAATATTATCACTCGTTTTGGTATTCCCGACTGTTTAGTATTCGACAACGCTTCTTAATTTTCCTTTCTTGATATGAGTGAGTTCGCATTGGAAAAAGGAATTAAATTGAAGTATTCTGCTAGCTATTACCCTCACGGCAACGGATTGGCAGAATCAACAAATAAGAACTTGATTAAAATAATCAAGAGAACGGTGGCTGAAAATCACAAAAATTGGCACAATGCATTGTTAAACGCGCTCTGGGATGATAGGGTAACGCCAAAAGATGTTGTAGGTAACTCCCCCTTTTTTCTCATTTATGGCAGAGAGGCAATTCTGCCCCTGCACATTCTTCTTCCTTCACTACAGTTATCGCACAAAATTCAAGAAGAAGATTGTCCCCCTTTGGAAAATCAAATTAACGCTTTGATGAAGCTAGAAGAGGTAAGAGCCCAAGCTAAACGTAAGTTATATCAACATCAACTATTGTTTAAAAAATGGTTCAATTCTAATTCAGCTTCTGATAGGAATTTCGAAGTAGGTGACCTCGTCTTGAAATGGGACAAACCACATGAGGGAAATGGAGAGCACACGAAATTTCAAAACTTATGGCTTGGACCATTTTTAATTGCCGAGAAGTTGGGTCCTAGTTCTTTCTGATTGCTGAATCTTGAGAGGCATCCTGACACCTATCCGGTGAATGTCCAAGCCTTGAAAAGATACTTTACTTGATGTCAACCCTTGTATATTATATACATATTTTTCTTTTCGTTTTCTTTTTGTTTTGTTTTTTTTTGTTTTGATTTCTCCTTTGAGTTTATCAGCTTGTGTTTTTGATATATACATTCCTATATACTGATCCATTCAAACAAAGAAAACAGAAAATTCCTTCGCTGAAAAAACTGCTAAGAAAATTGTATAAACATCAATTGTATACTTCTGAAATTTACATCTGTGATTGGTAAAAGTTTGTCGTTTGAAAGAAGTTAACTGATTTCAATCTCTAACATAAGCTTGTTGGGATCATCCATTATCTTTTTACGCTATCCCTATTCCCTAAGGGAATGACTTAGAAGATGTCTCCCTGCCTTAGGAAGTTGGTTTTATAAATGAAACATCTCTGAATCTTAATAAATGACACTTCTAAAAAATTCTACTGAGGTCTAAAAAAAATAAATATGTTAAAATATCATAATTTTCAGCGTCACCCCGCTCAACTATACATCTTTGAAAAACAAAACAAAATAAATCATCAATAGAGTTGTGGGAAGTGCTTGTAAACCCACCGGGATGCTGAACAGGTTTTCTGGCAGCGGGTAAATGCATGCATGACGCCAAGACAACTTTGTCAGGGTACTGAACAGGCCCGCTGGTAGCGAAGCAATGTAGGGTACATGAAAATTTGCAAATAAGAAACCTCTTAACCATAAAATGTCCTTTATTCTGATCTAGAACTTCTTGACAGGATACATATGTCAGAGTGGGTTAAATGGAAACCCTGTCAAGGCTATGGACGCCTATTGGCAGCAGTGGCTCTGTCAACAGTATTAGAGATTTTATCTTTAATATCACAACTCCCTTGTCTTGAGACTGTTATCAGTTTTCATCCTTTAAACACTGCTGGAATATTTGGTTAATAATGATGTTTACACGATTTTCTGGTTGTTATTTTTGAGTTAGAATTTTTCTCGTTATCCTAATCTGAGTTTGTTCTTTTGGTAGAGATAACTTCTTCTACCAGTGTGTCGCCATTGTTGGCAGCCAATTCACATTTTTCTACTATCCTTATAAGCTGCCTACAACATTGTTTTGCAAACCCTAATTTTTCGTCTCAATTCTCAAATAAAACGACACTTTTATTTTTTGCGCTATTTGCACACTTACCTTTCTTCTTGTTTTCACGACTACAAGCGTGAAAACTTGGTTTTTGAAGTCGCATTAAAATCGTCACTGAATTGTCGTTATCTTGTCGATATGCCCATTGCATTTACATTCTACTTATCATTATACAGTTGGCAAGACCTTTTGATCTGTACTCATTTGACATTCTTTGATTGATTATGTAATTTCATTTCATGAATGATTGAGTTTGT
Source organism: Picea engelmannii (assembly GCA_009831015.1). Taxonomy (NCBI): domain Eukaryota; kingdom Viridiplantae; phylum Streptophyta; class Pinopsida; order Pinales; family Pinaceae; genus Picea; species Picea engelmannii. The sequence goes on from ML777251.1 coordinate 2,264,427, forward strand.
GATTCATTGGTGATTGGATTTACATGTTATTTGATCAATTCACTTGGCACATTGGTTATATAAAAAATCATTGGTGTTATGGTTAAACCCTTGGTATGGATCGTTTCATACGACACTTGGTTGCAACTGCAACAAGAAGACCGAACAACATATACATCCTAGACATGAAGAAGAGAGAGAAGATAGAAGCCACACAAAAGGATTTTAAGGAAGAAAACATCCCAAAGACCAAAAATAAGGATGAAGTATTATTGAGTGCCACATGTTTAGGGGGAGCAGCCCCAAAGAAGAAGGTTACCTTTTTCCATTAAACTCGGGGGGAGAAGCCATACCCTTTGCCATTGATGTCAAAGGGGGAGAGAAATTGATATCATGATGATAGGGGAAGCATGAGTGTTGCCATCAATGACAAAGGGGGAGATTGTTGGAAGATTGATTTTTGTCATTGATGTCAACCCTAGTCATGGGTTTTGGACCGCAAGATTGATAAAGGTATTTGGACATGAAGGAAAATTCACATGCATATACAACACCCATGAATGGATAGTATACATCATGTTGTTTCCGATGGTATGTGTCACGTCACATGGATCCTCATGGTTGAGTAGAAATGAATTTTTGAAGATGACAAAGTGAATTGAAAAAGGAAGTACATGTAGGCCCTGAAAAATAATTAAAGAAAATAATTACAAAATAAGAAAGTGTCAGGTCGGCCCTAATGTTAAAATGAAGTGACATAAATGGTATAAATAAATATCATTATACATTCATTTGATACAAGTCAAATTTCAGATGGAAGAAGAAGTAAAACAAGGTCGGATTTCAAGGGAGGATGAAGTCTTTTGGTGATGTGTTCTAAGGTATGTTATTTTCAGGTCATCTTACCATTTTTGTTAGAACGTTTTTTTCTAGAACGATTCAGAAGGTGAAATCGATATGGTATTGAGAAGACATATCAAGGTACCTCTGGTAAAAGGTTCATCTCTTGATTCACTATAATTATGGAGATACACTCTGTGGCATATAGGGTTTGTGACCAGTCCTGAAACTAGTCAATAAATAGGTGTTCTGGGTAAAACAATCATAACTTTTTCATACAGACTCCAAATGTAGTGGGACCACTTCCATTAGAAATAGTACGGACTGTAGTTTCTTTTGTGCAAGTTTTAGAATCAGATGTTAAATATTGAGCGCGGGGCATGTTGTACAAGTTGGGTCTTCTGAACAGACCAGAATTGAATAAAGTCTACCATTCTTTCTATAACCTCTTTTTGGGGAGGATTCAAGGAGTCAAAATTAGAGGAGTTTCAGAGAATACATTGAGTAACATTATATACAGGATCAAAGTACTCCAAGAATTGAATAATTGCAGAAATTGAAGAAGTCTCAAAAAGCATTATCAAGTTCTATGTGATGATTGGTTGATGGTGATGATTTAATGTAAAGTTTTATTATCTCTCATATATTCTTGGGTGGAAGGAAGGGGAAAGGATAGAGAGTTAAAGTATCTCTTGATATTGGAGGATTGTATCTTCCTCTTGGAGGTTTATCCCTCCCTTTACATTTGGAAGCTGTAGCTACCTTTGGAAGTCATTACTTCCCTTGAACAAAAACTATTGATTATTTCTCATATATTGTACATGGTGTATTGTGGTGTATTGGTGTAACTCTTATACTATTTTTCATTGCTCATTGGATATAATTGAATGGTTTAAGTATAAGTTGAAAAATGTTTTTAAATTGTACTTGACACTGATTCACCCCCCTCTCAGTATTAACAGGCTTGGGATATCATCCCACATTTTTTGTAAACTGTTTTGATGATTCCCACAGGGATGTTTTACCCTGTGGGAGGTCTTTAAATACTTGTTATTTTTTGTAATAAACATCATCATCCTCACTGTGGGAGAACCAGACTATGGATTTATGATTCAGACTGAGACGAAAGTTGATGTCTTCTAACAGCTTTCGCTTTCAATATATCAAACTTTTGTTTCAAGTTTTTGCATATCGGTCGGCAATTAATTATCGACTACTTTAACTATCATAATTCTTTGTATTTTGATGTGATTTGATTTATATGATGTATGTATCTGATCTCTCCTATTTTTAAAGTACATCAATTACTTTTTTTCAGTTAATGAATGACAGATTTCTCTTCTTGATTAATTGAATCATTTTGTATAGATCTTTGCATGTAGATTTATCTAACTGTGAAGATTTTTAAATCATAAGATTGTTGTAATTTTTATGTTTTGTTTGTCTTGTAACTACATCTGAAGAGCACAGTAGCTTCCCGTTTATGAGAAGATCGTGGATAATCTGGTGCGGGTTTCCTCCCACCAAACAACTAAATCGACCATCTTACATAGGACAAACCTGAAGCATTACTTCAGGTCAGTTTGTTATTTAGTATTTAATAGTTAATTAGTTAGTATAATATAAGTATCTTAGATAAATATATTAGTTTAGAGTTGTGGTTAGATTAATTAGTTTAGTTGCTTAGTTTAGATAGTTTTCAATCTGTTTCTTTTTCATAAAATTATAAAAATAAAAATAAAAATTAGTCTCGCTGTCTTAGGACAGATTACCAATGAGTTTTGCAGGTTTTCATTTAAATCTGTAATTTGTAAATATTTTATATTTGTGAATAAGATTTATTTATGTTAGTATTTTAGATGTTTAAATTCATAGAGTTATTATAGTATTAGATAGTAGATTGTATATATACTAGTTAGATTAGTTTATTAGTTTGTTTTAATTGTTATTTTTCATTTAGATTAGTTAATTTAGAGTAGTTTTTTTTGTTTTGTTTTTTTAGGACTTAGATCAGCCAACGGAGCCGCTAAACCCATCAGGGTGGGTTATCCCAAATGGTTTGGGTTATTTAGACAACCCCGGACTGGATTGTTGTTGGGAAAAATACCCTACGGACTAGCAAACTAGGGTCATATTTGCATGTAGATTTTTTACCGTAAAGAAATGACTTTTTAACCTACCACCCAAAATTTAAACCCCTCTTTCACGATACATGCATGGAAAGGAACTACGAACCTTTTTACTGATGTTTGGTGTAGATCCTCTGTTGCGCTTTGCCCGCTTACTTGCGCTGCTTCTTCCAAAGTTAACCTGCAATCAAGACAAAACACTATGCATGCATGCTACTTTTCTACTTGAGGGTTAGAAATTAAACATAAATTACATGAATCATAGATAACTCATGCATTGGGATGAGAAAAGTATTCTTTTATTATTTTCAAAATGAACCAACTTACAATCAAAGTCGAGAACGGCCACCGCTCCTTGATCCTGATCCTGGACTCCCCCTCTTCTTTTGTCCTCCAACTGCTTTGCGTTAATTCTCCTTAGGCTTGAGGAAAGGCTAAAGGTTTGGGACAAATGGGCAGAGTTTCTTTTCTATAATTTTCCTCCTCCAAATAGTACCCCTACCCCTTCTTTTATAGGCTAGAAGGAGCTAGGGTTTTGGACGAACTCTCGGCCATGCATGGCCGGGAGTTTCAGTTAACTGACCCATAGCTTTTTGTCTCGTCGGAAACTTTCCTATTTTTGTGTTTTGTTAGGTAAACGCGGGCTGTAGTAGGCCTGCCATCATTCACACGCGTGCAGTAGTGGGTTAGGGCGCATGTACCTTTACCCAAGAGGATTTTTAAAGAGGTTGTTCAGCAGATGTTTTGGCAATGAAGGTATATGTGTTGGCCTGATGCTAGGTAAGCATGTGTGGTTTAATTTAGGGTTATAACAGATGCCCCCTAATGTGTGAGGTCAAAAGAGCATTTGATGGCTGAAATACATTACCAATCTTTTACCAATCTGTATTGATATGCTGAATGAGTGAGCCCAAGAATCAGGAATCAGGAGGTGTCGTCTGCAAAATAACAAATGTCTCACCGAGGCGGGCATACCCATGCTCGGGATAAAATAGAACCATGGCTACCAATCAAATACACTGTAGATCCATGTCAAATAACTATGAAGAGTAGCCGCAAATAATACACAGCGGAGCTACATCTCGAAATCAGAAAGATATACATATAAAGTATCCATCTCCCAGAAGCTGATTCGGCCTGATGGTTGTACTTCAGAGCTCGAGCAACAACTTCAAAACCTTTTACACTCGGGTAGGAGTGTAATATGAGTGTACGACTGCACTACCCAGAGGTCTTCAACGGCTCGTCGGTTATGGACTTGATAATCTTGATGATCGAACTGAAGGCTTCAGTGATTTCGAACAAAGACTTGATTGGACGTTCAGGATGGTCGGGTATGCGGACAAGAGACATATTGTAGAGGGGTCGACTCAGGCTTAGTGAAAAACTTCCCTTGGACAATAGCACAACAAGTGATAAGACTCAGGAAGCATATCTGTTAATCACAAGTCTACGAAGCAGGAGGCAACGCAAACTCTCCATATGTCTGGAAGAGTAACCAAACGGTGGAGGACACAACTCTATATAGCGAGGAAAAGATTCCTAAGGTCGTATTACATCCCATGATCTGATGATCAAACGGACAGATGTGCTTCATCCAAGGGCGACTCATTATGCTGCCAATAAAGAAAATACTTTTCCCATCCTCTTTTTGGGGTATATTTGATTTTTTTGTTCTTTTTGATAATTTTTGAAAAAAAATAGAGGAATATTACGTTACAATGGAGGAACGAGTACTGAAAACATACAAGCTCTAGGCACAAGGACAAGACTGATGTTCTAGGGAAATGATACTCGGGGAAAATCCTCCAGTGGCCAAAGGTGTTAAGACACATAAGTAAATTGTTACAAGGCTGATGAGTAAGGTATGCAAATGCAGTTGATAGAACAAACAATGGTAACGTCCTTCGATGTAAGTTTAACGAGCCCAGAGAAGGTAAGCTCGGTGTTTTTTCATATTTAGAGAGTTTGAAAAAGCATAAAAGGAAACTCCATTGGGGTACCTTTTTCGTTAATAGTCTAGTTTGTTCGAAAAAGGGATAAACTAGCACCGACTAGACGTCAATTCAAAACCATTTAAACGAGTGTGAAAAGGACAAGATCACTCAGCTATTTTTTCACTTTTAAGGAGTCTGAAAAACGATTAACTATGGACTCCATCAGGAATGTTCTTCTGGACCATTTTAACGAGTGTGAAATAATAAGGTCACTTGGCGATCTTTTCAATTTTAGGAAGTCTAAAAAGAGCTTAACTATGGACTCTGGGGGGGTTTTTTTTTCGTAAATTTAGTCCCTCCGGCCCGAAAAAGGAATAAACTTATACCTGAGGATACTCTTCTAAAGAATGGGAATTCAATAGAGTATTCCTTTGTTCGTACAGTTGTTCGTCCATACTGAAAAGGGGTAAACTACCGCTAGCCAGACGTGACTTCAAATTTCAGTTTAACGAGCGTGAAAGGCCACAAGATCGCTCGGCAATCTTTTCATGTTTAGAGGGTCTGAAAAGGGCTTAAAAGGAGACCCGTTATGTTTTGGGAGTCTGGAGATTAAGTCAAAGAGTGAAAAGGACCCATACAAATGAGGCTCAAACTCATATTCAGGAAAGACTATATGGACTCCCGAGCCTACAGTGTTGTTAGAAACGACATGGACACCATAATGCAACCAGGGCCTACCAAGGGCATCCATGTTTTGGTAAGCTCTACCACCAAGTTACGACACTTCTAGAGCAGATATGACGGTTTCATGTCACAACCGGATGGGATCGATCCTAAATCATAAGAAAAAAGGAAATGAGATGGAAAAGATGGGGTAGAATCCTAACCTATATGCTCAAGTTGATTTTTTGAAAAAATAATTTTTTTTTATGGACCATCAATATATATATATATATATATTTTTTTTTTCGAAACCCAAAAAAAAATGTCCCAAAACCTGATCAAATCCCTCCCACATAACTCCTCGATCACTCTAAATTGTTTTTGGTATAAAGAAACTAATAAAAGGGCCCAAAAAAGTGACAAAACGAGGCCAAAAAGTCTATAAATAGAAGCTGGAAGCTCATTATCACCATTGTTGATTTGGAAATTGACTCTGGAGCCAAAAGACCCCCTTTGCCAAAGATCGAGATTCCGAGAGCTACAGTGGACGAAACAAACCTCTGCTTGGACCAAGTAAGTACAAACTCCCTTGTCTAGCTATCTAATACTTCTTTTGTAGCATTTAGTTGTGTTTTGGGGGTGGGCATCGACCTCAAAAAGGTCGGCCCTAGGAAAACGTGGGTTGTCCAGGGACAGCCTGCGGGTACCCGCATGCAGAGAAAAGCCTGCCCGCGAGTACCCATGACTGTCACCTCTACAGGCCGCGGGTACCCACCCCCCCACCCCCCCGCGTGATGAAAAGAAAAAAAAATAACAAGTATTGACCCTCCTTTTACCTTGTTGTGTTGGCAGGATATATGTTCAGTGGAGGGAAAGGGAGCATGAGGCCGCCAATGAGTTAGTGGCTGCAGATCTGAATGTTGTGGCCGTGCTGACATAGTGCGGGTTGGTGAAATTCTTTTTATGTCCGTTTATGCGCGTGCAACCAAGGCTACTGAACGCCTTGGTTGATTATTGGCACCCTGATGCAAAGGCATTCATGCTAGAGGGGAAATCCTTGGTGCCCACCACCAAAGATATTTACTTTTTGACTGGCCTCTCAAGGAGAGGGGAACCAGTCAACCTACAGATGTTTCCTGCGGGGCCGAGCAAAGTCTTGGAACTGATTGATGAGTATTGTGAGGCTGGGACCGATCATAGAGGTTCATCGATACCTGTTAGTAGGATTACCAGCCTCACCCTACAGATTGTTTTATTGCTCATTGGGAAGATTACAGGCTCAGTAGCCGTGCACCAGGCTTCGCACGCACAGATGAACTGTGTGATCCAGTGCATAAATGCACAACTTTTTTATTGGAGTACCACACTGTTGGAGTGCATGAAGAGTCAGTTGACAGCTTGCCGACAGCGGACACACAGGAACTTTGGGTTTGGGACCATCCTATGTCATTCTTCTTCGAGAGAGTTCCATGTTTCAGTCCTCGGCTAACAGTACGAGGACATCTGGCCACTTTCCCCGTAGTATGCAGATGGGCAGTGTTACTGCCGCGACAGGTCGGTGGAAGGACCGTGGAGGCCTTCAACGACGACTTTTTTTCTTGGATGTCACGACAAATTCTGGCTATTGAGGACTACCCATATGCGAGGATCGACTTCTCCAGAGATCCAGAGATACCAGTGCCTCCTGGTGAGGAGCGAGGGGAGATAGGTAAGTCTCCACCTATAAAGTTTTTTAGTTTGCATATGTAATTTTTATTTCTTTTTTGATATATATATCATGTTTTTGTATACGAGATATTTTGATGGGTGAATGTTTATTGCATGCAGATGTGGGACCTGTGCGACCTGTCGACTATGCACGGAACAGGTGTCGCCCACGACTAGAAGCCGCAGCTACCGCCGCTGGAGGAGCAGCAGTAGCAGGGAACCTCCTAGCAGGAGAGGCCGAGAGGGTCCTGAGGCGAATTGAGCGAAACTTTACTGCCCTCACTGGCACAGTTCCCATGGCAGAGATAGAGGACCTGCCGCCCTTTCTGCAGACTCATGTTGTGGGGCCACCTCAGACATGGGTCTAACGTTTTAGGTGTTTATCCCAAGCTGTACATGATTATAACAGGGTCCATAGGCCCTGATCAAACTTTAGACTTTTATGTGCCACGAGCACTGATATGTATATATTTTTTGAGGGCATAAGCCCAGTGACTCGTTACTTCTCCCACTTTCGATGTGCTTGCACCCATCTATGTACTCTGAGGATTTTATGATGTTTATATATGGTTTTTTATCTCTTTTTGTGTCTTATGGATTATGTGTACAAAAATGTATTTACATGTTTATGTCCATGATCTTTTAATATGTGAGCAAGATGCCAATCTAAAATGTGATTAGCTAGAGTATCTGTGATTTGATTTAAACTCCTAGGAACATGAAAATATGTGATATAATCAAAGTTGTGTTCCAAGAGACGTACCCTAAGGAATCGTTGGTGTAAATTTGGGTCATGAACGCAGTATATTCTGTTTAGCTGCGACACAACCAGTTGAGCGTCTAGATAGACCTGGAGACGAGATATACCCAATGAAAAAGCGTCACGAAGCAACTCAATAACTGCACTATACTCAGCAACATTATTCGTGGTGTCACCTAAGCATATACCTCCAGAACATGACAACTGACCATGTGGTGTAAATATTACCCAAGCTGCAGAGGCAAGCCTCCACATGTGTCGACTAGCACCGTCTGCATACCCAATGAACACCTCGGACTCACTTGACGTCTGCCATATTGACGAAAGATAACATCAATGACACGTCCATAACACTTTTTTAAAATAAATGTAAAAAACTAATAGTACAAAGACTATACATATGTTACAAAAAGATACCCACAGTGACCTTTCTAAGAGTAATACTTCTTGAGGTAGAGCCCATTTCTAGGCTCCGCCAAAGCATTCCCTTCAAAATCTACCAAGCGATAAGCGTCCTTTTTTGAAACGTCCTTGATAATGAAGGGTTCGAACCACATGGGTTTAAACTTTCCTACCCCCAGGGGGTCCTTGTCTTGGTCATAGACCAGGACAAGGTCACCCTCAGAAAAAATCCGAGGACGAACAGATCTATCATATTGACACTTGACCTTATGTTTATGAGCCTCGTTGGCCAAAGCCGCATCGCAACACTGCTCATACAGCTGCTCAAGGTGTACTAACTGCTCTTCAAGTGGATAAGTGTCTTGCAATAACTGTACTACCAATTTCAGAGATGGGATTTGACATTCGATGGGCAAGACTGCCTCTAGCCCATAAATGAGTTGGAAAGGTGAGAAACCGTTTGCAGTCTTAACTAATGTTCGGTAAGCCCATAATGCCGAGTATAACATCAAATGTCAGTTTGACTTGGCTGAGTTGATAGTTCGCTGTAGAATCATCTTAAGAGTTTTGTTTACAGCTTCCACCTACCCATTGGCTTGGGGGTAGTAAGGTGAGGAATGTTCTTTCCGTAACCCAAGCTTTGACGTTAAATCGGACATCATTTGGTTCTGAAAGTGACTGTCATGATCAATGACAATCTCTCTCGGGATGTCAAACTGTGCTATAATCTGGTTGAATAAGAAGAGAGTTGCAGTCTCTCCATCATCTTTAAACGTTGGCATAGCTTCGACCCACTTAGTGAAGTAGTCGACAACTACGATGATATAGCGGTGCCCCCTTGCTGATGGGGGATTGCATGTAGTGTATTCAATCCCCCACTTAGTGAAGGGACCAATTGTGATGACAGGAAACATAGGAGTTGGATATGCCCTCATCTTCCAAGAGAAGATTTGGCACGGATGGCACTTCTTGACCAACTCGATACAATCTTTGATAAGTGTGGGCCAGAAGTAACCTGCTCGTAAAATTTTTTGGGTTGTTGCCAACCCAGATAAGTGACCGCCACAAGCTCCTGTATGACAATATTTGAGCACTATGACATCCTCCTCATGAGTGAGACATCGACGCAAGATGCAGTCTACGCCTCTTCGATACAACGTATCATCGAGTATGAGATAGTTCTTAGCCTGATGGCGTATCCACCGATGGTCGTCACGAGAAGCAGATGTGGGGCACTTCAAAGTCTAGAGATAGATCAGTATATCTCCGTACCAGGGGTCTGAAGATTCAATCAAAAACATATCCCCCCAGATAGGCGATTCCTCAGGCACAACGTCACCTGACTCAACCGGAAGCTCCGAAATAAGTTCTGCGAAGACCAATGACTTCTTGGACTTGGATGAAACGAAGTCTAAGTCAAATTCTTGGAGGATGACCATCCATATACTGATTTTTCCACCGATAAATCATCATTTCAACATGTACTGGAATGGATTCACAACAGCAATGATGGTGGTCTTGCGAAACAGAACATAGTGACGAAACTGTTGAACAGCATGAACTGCTGCCAACACAAGTTTTTCTAGATGGGAATAATTAAGTTCCAGTCCTACGAGGCCTCGGCTCAGGTAATAGATCACGTATTCTGAAAACGAATCATCTTACTAAACTAAAACCATGCCTATGGTTGACTCTGCGGCAACCAAATATAATAAGAAATATTTTTTATAATTAGGTGGCCGTAGCAGAGGTGCAGTTGTGAGAGCGTGTTTTAATGTGTCGAAAGAGTGTTGAGTGGCTCTGTCCCAGAAAAAGGGAACATCTTTCTTCAGTAAACGCATAAACCCCTTGGTGATTTTGGCATAGTTGGCGATGAAGCGTCGTAAGAAGTTTGCCTTGCCTTGAAGACTTTGAAGTTGTAAGATTGTGCGTGGGTGGGGCAACTGGATTATTTCCACCACCTTAAGAGGATCCACCATGATCCCCATTGTTGATACGATGAAACCTAAGAAACGTCCTGAGGTGACGCAAAAGCTGCACTTGTTGGGATTCAAGCGAATCCTGAAGTGGTGACAGCGTTCGAAGATTAGTCTGAGGTGCATAGGATGATCCTTTTGCTTGCGAGAGCCTAATGATAAATCATCTAGATAGGCCTCAACTATATGTTTGAGGTCGTGAAACGCAAAAGACATGGCCCGCTGGAAAGTGGCTCCAACATTCTTGAGGCCAAAAGGCATCTTACGATAGGCGAATGTACCCCATGGACAAATGAATGTCGTTTTGTGTTGGTCCTCAGGTTTGATTTGGATTTGATTATAGCCCAAAAAACCATCCATGAACGAAAAGGCTTCACAACCGGCACATTCATCAATGATCTGGTTGATGAATGGGGTTGGATAATTATCTTTTGGACATGCCTTGTTCAAATCACCGAAATCGGTACATACACAAATCATGCCTTGTTTTTTATTGACCGGCACGGGTTTTGACACCCATTGAGTCAAATGGATAGGGTAAATGAACCCTGCCTTGAGAAATTTCTCAACCTCAATCTTGATGGCTGCTTTCTTAGGATTGACTGGAACAAGTTTTTGTCGCACAGGCTTAGCATCAGGATACGTCATGATTTCATGTTCAATTATTTTCGTATCGATACCTGCCATTTCCTCATAAGTCCAGGTGAAAACGTCGTGAATTCTTTGAAAAGATCCGTGTAAATTTGAATCTCTTCGGGGGAGAAATCCGCCCCAACGAAGAAATTCTCCACGATGCTAGGGTTTCGGGAGATATCAATAGGTATAGTTTCAACGATAGTCGCCATATTCCCCCCAGCATAAATTTCCTATGTAGCTAAGAGGTTAATAGGACATGACTGATCTCCCGTCATGGTGATAGTGAATTCTCCTACCTCGATTCGGTGTAACTCTAGGAGGAAATATGATCTGTGATGAAGATCGTCCCAAGGTTTGTCCGGACTAGTCATTGCTTCGATTACTGCTTTGTCGGAAGGAAAGACTAAGTCTAACGAATCGCTAGTAGTAAGAGAATCCTGAGCCCAAATAGGCTCTGGAAGTGGATCCAACTCTTGTGTAGGAGTTGGATCAGGGTTAGCTAAAGCTTGCTGGACTAAAGAGTACGCTACTTCAGTAGCCAACAAGGGCATGGACATGCCGAAGTTCTCTATCTCATCCATCGTGGCTGATGGGGAAGGAAGAATCCACGAATCCTCAAAGTAAGTCGTGCGGAACGACGAAACGTGAAAAATCTCAGCCTTGTGGTGATTCAATATGAACTTGACATCATTATAAGGAGGTGGGTAATTGAAGGTACCCATCAAGGATGGGCACAAACCAACTCCCACATTAACGACATCGGGTTGAGGATTGTCTATCATGGGAACCGTGGATGCCCCCAAATCTAGGTCACGTCTAGAGAAGGACAATTGATCGATGGTCACTATCCGGCCTTCATGTGGAAACAACAAGACTCGAAAAACTGTAGCAACCATGGCTTGCATAGCATACGTCCATCTTCGACCTAACAAGAGTTTATAGTCGAGGGGGGCATCAACTACCTCTACTTCAACGCACATGGTCTTCCCTCCTAACTGCATAGGGAAAGAAGGAATGATGCCATGTGGTCGGAAAGAATGATCGTCGAACGCAGTGAGGAGAGTAGGTGATGTAGACAAAGCGGTCTGAACAATGGCCTTCCAACATGCTAACGACATAACGCAAGTCGAAGCGCCCTCATCGACCACCGTGCGGAAGATATTCCATGTAAAAGTTTTCGTGGGATGAGCCACTACTATCTGAAACACGATGTGGTAAGGTAGACGAGGTTTTAAGTCGGTCGTATCTAACATGATGGTACCTGAGTTACAAGTCTTAGTAGAGCCTAAAGTAGTCAACAAGGCTTTCCTTTAAGCAGGGCAGCTTTGGAGGACCTCCAATGCGGACATCGCACAAGGGGTTTGTGATAAATCTTCCACCACAGAGTAATTTTGGGCAGCCCTTGTGTTTGGGTTGTGAGAAGCTTTCTTAAATGCACCCTTTGGAATGCATGTGATTGTTTCACCCAACGTCTTCTCGATCTGTAGAGGAAGAGATGGGATCTCTGCTTCTTTACCCTTCCCAGAGGTGCTTGGTTCACTATAGTCGTGTGCTCTAGTCATTATTAAAGCATCACCCCTAACCATATATACGTTCGCAGATGAGGAATTGTTTGGGGGAGGAAAGGTTTCTCGTCTCCCCTCTTCGGCACTTGTAGAGGCTTGAGTTAAATTTTGCCCATGCTGAAAGGGATTAGTCAACATGGCTTGTTGTTGCTGTGTGACAAACTTCTGGGCCTCTACAAGTCGAGGACATAGATGGGTCGGGTGATCTTCCGCACACAAGTTGCACGGATACCTCGCCTTCCGTTTTTTTGTGGTGCCCTCGCCAACATTATTAGTGGGTTTTTTCTCCCCCTTACCCTTCTTTCGTTGTTTTTTCTTCCTGTCGGGTTGTTGGGTGGCCTTTGGGTTAGTCGTCTGCACAGAGTGTAATTCTGGCGTTTGGGTACGAGGAGCAACCAAAGCAGTAGTCTGGCTGGCCGCTGAGTGTTGTATAGATAACTGTTGCAATTGCTTTGTCAATTGCTCAGTGGGCATGGTTTGTGTTGAGCCAACAATACCATCGGCATGTGGTCCAGCTCTATGTCTAGTTTTATCCAGTATCGATCATGGTGCATCCGGCAGGATGTTGTACAATAAACCAGACTGAGAATAGATAAGCTCAAACTGTTGAGCCCTCATGATGGCATCTTCTTCGGAGAAAACTCCTGAAGTTGCGACGTCTTTGGATAATTGTGGGACTAAATACTTAAGGAACCACTCAAGAAGGAATGCTGGTGGGTCTGGTACTTTGATTAGACTCTTTCGGCATCTCCATTCTCAGATATGATCAGAGATATGGTCCGTTGTCGTTTGTTCGAAATTGGCAAGCAACTCTGTGCCAGCGTCGTATCTCACAGGTAACTAGAAATGGTTAAGGAAGGCCATCGCCAGTTCGCCAAAAGAAGAGTATCTTGAGCGATCAAGCTCAATGTACCATTTCACGGCACTCCCGATAAGAGTGCGTTGAGGCAATCACAACTGGACGGAGTCATCTTTCAATTGGTTAGATGAACACCAAAGATGGAAGGTAGTCACATGATCACCTGGATCTTCGTTAGGCTTGGCCTCGAACTTTGGAATGTCCGAAGGCAACTTCGTTGGCATAGGAGGCCAACGTGGATCATGACAAATAGGATCATTTAACAACCTTGTCAAATCTGGCAAGTGTAACATCACCAGGAATGGTAGTTTGGGTTGTTGCTGATAGCCTGGAAAAAAGGACCCTGGAGTTTGACTGGCACCAGGTTTCCAGGAAAAGTTTGGTTGCTAGCCCAGATTCTTGTAGAAACCATGGACCTGACCAGCATAAGGATTTTGCATCTGTGGAGACATCATTGGCTGATTCCCCATAAAGAACATAGGATGTTGGGCGTTCATCGTGTTTGAAGGACTTTGGGAAGGATTACCCCATGCTGGACCTGATGGGAGAAGCATAGAAGTATATCCAGGGTTCCATTGACTGTGGAAAGAATTACCCCAGAACGACATTCCAGAGGAGGGAATGGATCCTTGTCCTGAGTTCCAAGGTCTTGCTATATGTGCCCCCGGCGCAGGAATAGTACCCTGCGCCAGAGTAGACTGTCCAAAGATGGGAGTGCCCCCAGATGGGAAATCGATGGATTCAAAAGTGTTGTTACCAAACGTCTCGTTCCAAACAAACGATGACGAACCTACCGACAGAGTTTGCGCAGGTGTTCATTGACTCTCAGCTCCAAATGAACTCATGTGTGTAGGTTGCCTGACGGACTACTGATGCAGACCACCAAGCGAAGGGGACGAAGGAGAGATATGACCTCTAGCATAAGGAAAAGCATTAAAAGGGATAGGAATGCCCCCAAGTTGACCTTGCAGAGGAGCATTAGAGCTCCCTGCCCCCAGACCCAAAGTCTGTAAAGTGGAGTAAGTGAGTGCAGGACTTGTACCTGAACTAGGCATACCGTATGAGAACAGAGGGCCTGTCGCACTAGGTGTGAAGGGATTTGTGGTCGCCACGATAGATGGGATCGGTCCACTGTGCAACGTAGTTGTGGCCGAGACCGTAGTGGCTCGGACTGATGATGGCAAGTTAGGAGATGTTTTTCCTGTGGTAGCAACGGTGGTGGGAATGGAAGAATTCTCAAAGGAAGTAACAGCGTTTGGTTCCATAACTGTGTGAGGCACTGACAAGAATTCGTAAAATTGGAAGGGTACAATGATCGATGGCCAAGTATCAGTGGTTGGGGTTTCAACCGAGCCAATATTGGCAATTGATTCCTCCAGGAGTTGTTCGGGCACAATGGTTTGTAACCCAGTTTCTTCGAAAGACCCTGGTTGGTCTAGCTTCTGCCTCAATGGTGGCGGGGGTGGCTCCAGTATAACCGATGGTAGGCCCATGAGCCTTCATGACCGGCGGAGCTCGGGATCCTCCACTGTGTTAGAATATCCAAGACACGCTAAGGTATTCTACACGATCAAATAGTAACACACACTAAAAAATAAGCCCCTAAGAGATAAGACAAGCAATCACTAACTATTTTGAAGAACAGTTACAACAACCAACACTAGAGCAACTTACCGGTGCAAGTGAAACTCGAAAACAGAAGCACCCTCTGGGTATACTCTGCAAAGTGTGGCCCGATGTCTGTCCTAGGTATCGCGGTATACCCCGGCAGTCACCTGTGTATGTCCCTAAAAAGATTGGCAACTAGTTTTCCAGCACGCGAACAGTCACCAGGCGGGTACAGTCGATAGTCGGGTAGACTACAATGAGTAGGGTATCAAGCCCAAAACCTGTAAAGGGTATCGAGAGAAAATGGTCCGAAAGACAACTGAGGACCTCGAACGGATTCGAGACCCACGAAGCCCCGTGGAAAATGCAAACGACGGAATCCCAAAACAAATCCTCGATATGTGTTCTCCACTATGCTTGGTCTGGCTTTGGAGGGGTTATCTCTACTACCTTTCCGCACGCGACCTCATGTTTATCCCCTATGTTAGAGGGGGGTCCCAAATAACTTCCATGAAACTGGACTTCTACACTCCCTATCAAAGTCTCCAAT
>ML777252.1:0-21920 GCA_009831015.1 Picea engelmannii
GCATGTTTCACTTTTGTGTTGCAGCATCTGTGTTCGCTTCCAACAGTCGTGTTTCAGCATTCGTGTTGCAGCAGTCGTGTTTCAGCATTCGTGTTGCAGCAGTCGTGTTTCAGCATTCGTGTTGCAGCAGTCGTGTTTGTATAGACAATCTTGATCATCTGCGTCATTCTTCTGTTGTAGCCATCAATGACAACCTTAACCATCTGCGTTAGCTTCTGTGTTCCAACGCTGTTTCAGCACTGTTTTTCAGCGTCTGTGTTTGCATTTGTGTTGCAGCATGTTTCAGCATCTGTTCTTCATAAACAATCGATTGCCATCAATGACAACCTTGATTATCTGCGCCTTGATCATCTGCGTCATCTCTGTTGTAGCCATATTTCCAACAAATGTGACATACATCCATGGGAATCACATCACACATCATTTCATGTCTATATCCACCTATTTTAAATTCAATGAGGCATTGTTTAGTGACCATTACCTGGTGTCCTTTCTGCAACCATGCGACTTTATATGGCTTCGGATGTGCAGTTGTCTCCATCTCCAATTTCTCCACCATCTCTATGGATACTATATTATCAATGCTCCCACTGTCAATTATCACCTTGAATACTCTGTCTTTAGTCTTGCAAGCTATCCTGAACAAACTGTTCCTCTGCAATGAATTTTCAACTTCTAGTTTTGGCTTCAAGAGAACCTTCCTCAACATCATGGATCTTCCATCTTCTGCTCCTTCTACTTGAACATTCAGATTATGAGATTCCAAAATGTAAGCTTCATCTCCTTCTTTCTTTTTCTCGGGACATTCCCAAGACATGTGTCATGTCTTTCCACAGGCATAACATCTTATCTCTCCTCTTCTGCTTCTTCCTCTTCTCGTAGAAGAATTTCTTCCACCACTTTGTCTTCCCTGAGAGCTTCCTCCTCTTTTTGAGTGACTATGTGGTTTCTCGGTCTAATCTTTGGGTTTCTATGCCCTGTCATGGGAAACTCCCTTTCCTTTTCTTGGGTTGTTGCCTCTGTTTCGTTGAATCTGTTTCCTAGCCAACTTATCCTCTGCCTTTAGAGAAATCTAATAAGCATCCTCTACTGTCCTCACTAACATCATGTTGATCTCATCCTGGATTTCATACCTCAGGCCATTTATATACCTGACAAATTTTTCCTCATCCTTCTCTCGTTGTCCAGTCCTGATATTCAGCTTATAGAACTCCTCTATGTACTCTTTCACTGTCATACCCTTCTATCTCAAGTTCTGCAACTTTATGAACAGATTTATTTGATAATGTTTGGGTATGAATTTATCCTTCAACTTGGCTACCATTCTGTCTGAATTATTTGTCTTCTGCTTGTCTTTTCTTCTCCTCTTCTCCTGCAGTTCATCCCACCACAGTGTTGCATGTCCTTTCAACCTGGTGACAACATGTCTCACCTTCTTCTCCTCATCAACATCTTCATAGTCAAAATATTTATCCATGGATCTTATCCAATCTAGCAATTCTTCAGCATCTAAGTTGCCTTCATACATTGGGATATCTATCTTTGCTCTAGCTCCCAATTTAACAACCTCTCTCAGCAAGCGTTCCTCGACAACATTTTCCCCTGCACCTTCTTCAACTTCTATTTCTTCACTTTCTTCATCATTGATGTTCCCAACATCAGGTGCCTTCCTCTGTGCTTCCTCCATCGCCTCTAATCTTGCATGAAGCTATCTCATTTCTCTTTCTATAGGGTGATTGGCTCTAGGCGGCTCCACATGTCTCCTCAGTGGCATTGTACTGACTGTTTATCACACACAGAGTATAACTTCGAGCTCTTTTTCGCTACCTGAAAAAAATTTCAGGCTCTGATACCACTTGATGCAGACCCCCCTAATCTCCCTCAGGGCTACTTGACCTCCCAGTCTAGGATCTTAATCTCCTCGAGACCTTACTGGTCTCAAAATAAATCAAACATAGGCCCTGCTATCACCCTCAGGTTTTTCAAGGTCATGATTTTGTCATTACCGATTGGTTCATCGATCGATGGTTCTTAGTGATTGTGGGGAGCCAACGTGCTCACTCTTTATTGGAGAGCTCTATCCTCGTAATCAGAAAAGTTATCACCCAACTCGATCTAATCATGGTCATTGACCCCCCATCCCAATGAGATCAATGACGTTGGAAAATTATGGGCCGTGAACTAACAAGTCTGTTAATTTCACCTTCGCGCTCTGCAATGATTCCCCACTATCGATTTTTGTTCTCATATCGACGGGTAACCGCAGGCCCTTCTTTGTTAGCACCCTTTTCAAAATATCACACTAACGGGTGCTAGCTCCTTCTTTGCATGTGACCTTGGACTATGACCCGAGGCTTAACCTCTTGGCGCTTTGCAACTTCAAACTTTGGCCGCCTTGCGTGCAACTAGTCTCTTTCTATGCGAACTCTGAACCGACAAAGTTACTCGGGACTAGATCTACGTTTCACACTCCCTTCAATGATCAACAATGGTGATCTCTCCGCACTTTATGACTTCAACTACCTTGCATGCAGCTAATTTCTTTCTACATGAACTCCAAACTGAAGGAGTTAATTAGAACCAGATCTACGGTTTGCGCTCCCTCCGATGACCAACGATGGTGATCTCTTTATGCTTCGT
The DNA here is from genome assembly GCA_009831015.1 of Picea engelmannii. Classification (NCBI taxonomy): domain Eukaryota; kingdom Viridiplantae; phylum Streptophyta; class Pinopsida; order Pinales; family Pinaceae; genus Picea; species Picea engelmannii. The sequence goes on from ML777252.1 coordinate 2,641, forward strand.
GACTTCGTGACTTTGGCTGCCTTGCGTGCAACTAGTTTCTTTCTACATGAACTCCAAAACGACGAAGTTACTCAAAACGAGATCTATGGTTCACTCTCCCTCCGATGACCAACAATGGTGATCTCTTCGCACTTCGCGACTTCATGAATTTGGGAGGCTTGAATCCTCAACACTTAGAATCCTCTGATTCATGAATTTTTGAAGGAACTTACAGTTAAATGTCGCATAAATTATCCCATATGTGACGATCTAGAAGGATCCCACTTCCTCTGGATGGATCTATGGTCCATATGGATTTCGGGTTTCGTAACTTCAAAAAGTTTTCCCCTTTCACAAATGAAAAACCTTTGAACACGCAAAGTCTGAAGGACTTCAAGGTGTAACCTCCTCGCACCTTATTGAGATCTAATGACTAACAGTGATCCTGATTCCTTCCGAAGGGATCCCAACCATCACTTCACGACCTTCAACATATCTCTCCCTTTCTGTTGGATCCTTGTCGCTATCTCTCCTGAGATTTATTTCTTGAACCCTTTAACTCCTTAGAGGGTTACTCTGACACTTAGTCGAACTTTGAATCTGTGCACTCCTTGCAACATTTTCTTACACAAGACTTAGCTTCTTATGGGCGACTATGCACACCTTGCAACAGTCACTTTTCTCTCCTTGCAAATGGAAGTTTCATGCTATCTCTTCTGAGCTTCTGAGTTGAAACAGACTTCGTCAATGCACTCCTTGTAGACTATATGCACACCTTGCATGAACTCAATGAAGAGGATTGTTGGGAATAAGTTTCGTTTTGTGTTGGCCTAATGGATTATGTAACTATTTGAGAAACATTATGTTCCAAGTGCTACACAACTCTGAGACTTCATGGTTGGCCTGTTACTAAAACCTTGGAAGGGAAGTGAGATAGTTGAAGGACTGTGGAGTAGTGAAGGGGTACACTTCCTTGGGTGGGATAGGTTGTGGAGAATGAAATACTGTGAGGTGGGAATGTTTCTAGAGTTGGTGCCATTAGCCTTGTCTTGAATTTGTGTGTTGTTGGACCTTAGTTTGGATTAGGTAGCCTTTTCCTTGGTGGAGTCATATCCCCAACTCAGGGGTGACCTACTATTGATATTGAATGAACAAGAGAGTCTATGGTTGGGAGAAAGGTTTGAGGTATGCATCTAATTGGTGATTTTCATTAAAATATAAGTGTCTTTTATGTGTTAATATGTTGAATAATGTGTGTGTTATTAATTTTAATTCTATTATGTTATAATTGTAAATAATTATGAATGGATTATATACTGTTAGGAATGCATAATTGTGTTCATATGCAGGGCATATTAATTAATGAAGGGTATAAGAGAACTAATGGATTGAATTAGAGAAAAAATAAAAAATCCAGTGCATGACGAAGTCGGGTTTTTAGTGACAGTGCCCAGGTGGGCATTGAGGAACGTTACAAAAGTATTATTGTTCCCAAATTTTTTTATGTTGTGCTTCTAAGTCTGTTGTAAATAAAATCCAAGTATAATGATAAGAATGGGGCTTTCTTTTGAGTACCCATTGATACCATTGATAGGGTTTTATCTCAAAGTACAAGGTTGTTATGGAAATATTTTTCTTATCATCCATAATATTATGCAATTCATATTATTTCTCTATTTGGTTCACCCATGTAAAGACTTATGTTCCGTCAAACTTATGTAATTCATCCTTAGGAAAGTTGACTCCCTCATGGACCCATCCATAATTAAATACACTATTAGAGTTAAATCCACCTGAAAAGTGATTATTATTGGAAGGTTGTTCAACATGAGTACTACCTTTATTTTCATGATTCTCTTCAGTCACACTATCACTTTTATGGAGCCTCCCATCAAGGGTTTTTAATATGGAAAATTTCAATTCATCCATCTTCTTTTCCAATTGATCCTTATTTTCATCTATCATCTTTTTTATTTGTTCCATATTCTTTTACATCTCTTGAATTTTTCTTTGTGTGTTTACCACCTCATTTCTTGTTATTGACCTAGCACTCAAATCGTTAAGTTGGTCCTCCAATTTGGATAATTTGTTATGTATCTCCTCATTTTCTTCATGAGTTATAGATGAGATTTCTGGAGGTTTAATTGGTGTTGTAATTTTTTTTGGATACATGTGGGATAACAATCATAATACTCCTCTAATTTCTCTTTATCATAAATTTTGAATCACCAAAAATAGATCTTCCAATAAAACTTTATGCTAATTGTTGGTCACGTACCTTAAAAACCCTATTTGTTTAGACTGTCTTGCTGGATGATCTTTTTCTTGATGTATCTTTGAAATTTTGACTCTTTTGAGTCTGAAATTTTGTTCTGTAGTACTCTGGTATGTCTTCTCTACAATGAAAAGGGTCTGAACATGATTTGATGTGCCAAGATAAAGTTATGGTAACTGTCCCAAAACTTGTTGTTTCTTATCCATTTCCAAATATATAACTTGTATGGTATGCCACGTGCCCAATAATTCAAATATGATTTTGAAATTTTAAACTAAAATATTATTATTTGTATTATTTTCAAAGGAACTAGTGCAACTCAATTTGGACTTTACAAGCTTCAAATATGTCACTTCTACCAATAACACATGTTTGAGACTATTTTTAGGGCTAGTCAAATACCCCTACCTTCCGCAACCTATATCTTAGAAATTAAAGTGATCCAAAACATGAAAGTTGTATTACAAGTACTTCATTGTGTTTACTCGAGGTCCTGAAAATTTCATAGTTTTAAACTATTTCAAAAAACAATTATAGCAAAAATTCCTAGATGTCTCATTCGAAATTGATTTCAAGACTAGTCACAAACCCTAACCTCCACAAGCTATATCTCTGAAAGTGTAATGAAACAATACCTAAAAGTTTTACCACATGTACCTCGATATGTCTTCTCGATCTCCTAAACAATTCGATGTCTGAAACGTCCCAGAAAAACACAATTATATCAAAAATTCCAATATGTCTTGATTGAATGAGCAAAACCCTAGGTTCATATACTCTGAAACCAAATGATAGGAACCAAAATCCAAAAAATATCCAATGAATAATCCATTTTGAGGGGAAAACATCCTTTTACAATATATTCAATGCACAAGACAATATGAGATGCATATAGAAATGATTCTCCTTTATTATAAACATGAGATAAAGTGAGCATGATGTAACCTACCACTAAACCGACCTAATCATGATAACTAATAAACTAATAGTAAATGAGTGTTAGGGCCTTAACATAGGACCTTAAGAGCCTTAACAATTCATGTGTTGAATAATGATTAGTTGAAAAAATTGTCTTTTCAAAATCAAAAGACAAATAAATCATATTTTTAAAAGGAAAACATATCATTTTTTAAAATAAAAGAGATTAAGAAAATGATATGGTTTATATCATTCAATGCTTTGCATACTGAAAAATAACAACCAAAATAACAAATCTTTGTCAAAATGAAATAAAAATGAATCATTATTTGAAAGAAAAGAGATTAAACTTGTGATGGGTTTATGTCATTAAATACACATTATTTTGCATTATGTATTATGACTAGTGGTTAAAAGGTTTGATCAAAACTAAAGGAAAAAATGTCCAAGGGAAAGAAAGGACCCCTTTTGAAACCATGAATCATTTAACCCAAAAGATGATTGCACCTCTACCCATCAAACTTAAGGGATTTCTAAATGATGAAGGACCCCATTCTTGCACAATGAGCCTTGTTGAATAGACTTGTTTTTTTATTTTTTTCTCATGAGTTATCCTCTGCATTAAGCCCCCTTTTTACATGGAAGAAATGAATTTGCTCAAGGGATTGGGAAAGATGCTTGATGTTCTTTAATATTGAGCTTATCTTGTTGCTAGAATTACTACCTTGGCCATTAATTGTTTGAATTTCCAGCAACAAGTCACCAATCACCAATAATTTTGATATTCCTTCCTCCTTGGCCAAGGCAAGCCCACACCACAACACATAGACTTCGACCAAATTGTTTGACATGTTCCCTATGCCCTAGACATAGTCCACTACTTTGTTTCCTTTGGGATCCACAATTGTACCAATTGTTAAGGTTTAGTTTCAAACAAGTTATAATTTTAAGTTTGAAAAAAAATGGTTCTACTGGTAGCACTACTTTTCGATTCACCAGTTGAATTTAAGATTTTGGTTATAATGGTATTGGTTGAATAGAACATGGTTTCAAACAAGTTTTTTTTTTAACCTTTTATTTAAAAAGGAGTGTTTGTAGCAACACCACTTTTTGATTAGATAATTGAATTTTTATGAATTTTTAAAGTCATGGTAAAAAATATTGTAATTTTAACCCCTCGAAAAGGATGATATTGATAACACATATTGAAATGGAGGTAAAAACAATGACTAAATACTACATCTAGAAAAAAATAACTCTAAAGGGTTATAATCAAGTCGATAACCATGTTTAAACTGGTGATGGAATTTATGTCATTAAATACACACTATTTTGCATTATGCATTATGACTAACACAAAGGTTGATTGGTTGTGGTGTGAATATCCTTGTTGCTCAATTTTCTCATCCCCCTCTATGCAAAAATAAAAATAAATAAATCATTGGAATTACCTCACAGTGCCCCTTTCACATGTCTTCCGAAACAAATGTCCATTATTAAGTTGGATACACTTAATATCTATGCCTATTGTAATTGTTTTTACAACATAAATACTTTTCTTCCAAAAAATTAATTCCACATTGGTTAAGAGATGTACTCCACAACAACATACAAGCTCCAATATACTATGGTCCTTATACCAATGGAGTTATCCACAAGGAAGTGGTGCCGCATATTAACATGAGGTTTGATTGGTTGCACAATGAATATCCTCATTGCTCATCCTCCCCTTGTTACAAAAAATATAAAAAAATTAATTAAAATATATAACACAAAACAACATATAAAGTCCAATATATCTAATCCTTGTTCCAATAAATAAAAAGAGAAATAAACAAGGGTTGCATGGCATGTTAGTCCCTGCCAAGTAGCTAACTAAACTGTCATGTTGATTGTTAAAATATGGATTGCAACAATTGTATTAGTTTTATGGCCACGAACCTTCTAAGAAAGGCAACACGTAAGTGGATGTGTCAACATGCAACTTTGTATATTACTTGGTAGGGATTAAAGTGCCATACAACACTTGTTTAATTGAAATATTATTACTCAGTAGGGATTAAGGTGCCATAAAACACTTGTTTAATTGAAATATTATTTAGATGTGTTGATTTATGTATTGTTGCTTTCCTCCAGTTAGTGCTTTTAAGATACCATTGTTGGAACTTTACGGTATTTTAAAATACTATTATTGAAAGATGAACACAATGTAGTTTGAAAAAATGCATAGAATAACACATTTATAATTTGATTCAAAGCCCACAAAGTGATTATGGAGTTATTATAATACACTTGTGATCGTGGAGTTATTATAATACACTTGTAATTTATAACTAGATACTCAAAGTGCACCACATTTATAATTTGAACCAAAGCCAATGAAGTGATTATAAAGTTATTATAATACATTTATAATTTGATGCAAACATAACAGAGTGCTTTTATGGCTATTATAACAAGCATGAAAGCTGCTTAGCAGCTAGTCCCTGCATTTAGTTTAAATTTATGCTATTGTGCAACAAGTTTAAATTTATGCTTTTTCTTTTGTTGTTGGTCTTGGAATTATGAAAACAAAGGTTGTCTCATTATTTAGACATTTATCATCTACATGTAAAACATTGGCTTCCTTTTATCTTCTTGTTTTACAGTTATGTCTCTATACTCAGTGCATATCAGTCCATAGTTTGTTGAGGGAAAGTCTCTCTTTTAGGAAATGCCTGTGAGTTCATAGCCATCAAGCACCTGATACTATCATGAAATTTTTTTTTGCAAAAGAAAATGACACTACCTATTCTAACCCAAACTTTTGTAAAACTTTGAACTACATCTCTACAACAATTTGGTTCAATTTGGTTTGTAAACATGGATGCAAGTATTTCATTTATCCAATCCATAATGTAAACTCAAAATATCATCCATAGTTGCTGCAAAAAAATCATTTAGCCACTAAGTAAATCCAAGTAGTTAATTTAGCCACTTATCTAAGACACAAGTTACTATTTTTTGGAAATAAAGGGATGCTTGTATTTTTAATCAATAACTGTTATCAAATTAGTAATTAAAAAAAAACCTATGCATCTTTGTCTTATATATTTCATAGAAACAAGTGCAACTTACATTTCTCATGCAATAAAGTAAAATGAAAGAGATCTGAAATAAAGTAAAATGAAAGAGATCTGAAATAGAGAATAACTTCATTTTAACTAGCACAACTTAAATTTCTCATGCCAAAAAGCAATCAAAAAAATCTAAATTAGAGAATAGTGCAACTTAAATTTCTCATGTCAAAAAATAATAAAATAAAATCTAAAATAGAGAATAACTTCATTTTAACTTTAAAATTAAAAAAAATCCAGGTGAAAGGCCAATGATCCTATGTAGAAAAGCGGCTGATAATAAAAATGGTAACAAGAATCAGTGGATATAATAGTGGAGACCATAATTGGAAATTATCAAAAGCCATCTCACAAACAAGAAATGTAAATTTGACAAAAATATAACATTTGCAAACTCCAATTACAACATTGAACCATGGGAAAACCTGTTTTGGACTGTAGAGCTATGCGACATTGCATAATCCAGATGTAAAATCTGTCAGGAATGAGGTATTTCTAGAAATATAGTTGAAAGTAAAGAAGAGGATTATCTTTTTCATTCCCATATTTTCATTTTATAATACCTAAGCAAGAGTGTGGGTAATGTAAAAAAATCGATGTAAACGTCTCATGTCACTTTAAATTTTGTGTTATATCTTTATAGTTATGCTCAACATGAAGAATTTGAGGACCATGTTATTAATTATGGTACAGTCGATTCACCCCACACCTGAACATTGCATCGCATAGTTTCGAATTAAAAACACGTTATATCTAAGAAATACAATTTTAAGTAGTTTTGAAGCTTAAGATATCAATTTTAAAAGTTTTAAAGTAAACATTATAGCATGTGAAATAGTTTTTAAAATTGGACTTCAATTCACTCCCATATATATATCGGTCGAAATGTGACAAGTGTCAAGAATTTTTGAAAAGCAGAAGCTCATTGTTTTTTGTGTTTAATGCCCACTGTCGCATGTGGTAGTCATCATGGTTGTCTTCGCTTCCCTGCCTTTCATCAAAAGGTGAAACATTACACAGTGATAATGGACAATGCCATGGGACATATCTATGAGTTGCTCAGGCCCACACTGAAGGATACCATGGGACATATTTGCTAGTTACTCAGGCCCACATAGAAGGATAAGCCCTCAGAAATTACGGGTAATTGCGTTAGTCTCTTATGGGATTACTTCTTCCCCGTTGCTAGTGGTTATGAAACTACAATCGTTGGTTCTTCTGCCACTAATCCTAAGGGCATGATACAGAGATATGTGTAGATCCTTTATCGAGAAGAAATGAGGTAGTATTAGTTAAGAATTGTTAATTGAATCTTGATATGGTCTTTCACACTTGTCCACCTCATGTTCGAAGCATCATTGCAAATAAATTTTCCCATAAAATCCTGCGACATCCTTTGCATTTGATTCTTCTCAACACTGCAGGTAAATAGGAAGTAAAACTATTTAGAAATAAATCTCAACATATTTCGGATTGATAAGCTTGAGGAGGAACAACTGAGAAGCAAGGAACAACTAAAATCCACTTGAAGAAGAAAAACATTTTCTGGTGTTAATCTGCAGGGAAAGCAAATGGATCCATCTTCTGCTCCAGGGGTGGGGGTATCGGGGTTTTCATTACAAAATTGGAATAAAGAAAGAGTAACCTTTATCGGACTTGTAAGGTTGGTTGGTACCCGAGGGATTGATTCACTCTGTGTAGATTGACTGAGTGGCATCTATTGGAAGAATTTCATTTTTGTGAGTGGCATGTGGGAGTGGGAAGCATGTCGAGCCAACATAGGATCATCCCCCTACACCTCTATCAAAGGAAGCATCTTTGCCCCACATCTCCATCAAAGGTATGTAGCTCTCTCCATCACCTCCTCCTTCTCTTCTAATCCTGTTTGTAACATGAATCCATGCAGTCTTATCCTCTAAATCCTTTGTAAAGCAACACTACAAACTCAATGTTCCTTGTATTTTTTTGGGAAATAAAGCTACAGGTTAAATCTCTGGATTTCTTACAACATTATGGAAAGGAAGCAAAAAAATTCAGTTTTATTGTTTCTTACAAGCATGAAAAAATAGGCAATCTATGCAGTCTTCTTTAGAGAGTTTTTAAAGGTCTCACTAAGCATATAATCCACATGGAACCCTTTTCAAGTTTCTCTGCAAATTAACCAGTGCTTACAGTTTATTCCTGTAGTATGTTATAACCTTTTTAAATGGAAATTTGTATAGAGGACACTCACCCATAGCAATTGGTAAGAACTATATTCCATGTTTTGAAATGTCGGTTGTTTTTCATTTTATTTTGTATTCAATATTGCTCCAGTCAACAACAAATGATTCATTGTTTCCCAAGTAAAAAGAGAATATCATTTTAGAGTCGATATCGACATTCGAAGCATCAAATATTTATTCAAAGTAATAGCTTTTTGCACGATATTATAAGTTCATATATCATAGAAGAGTAGAGCAACAAGATTAGTAGATACAGTAGTGGTTGTTACTATGATTATTGTAGTAGTAGTTACATATCAAGGGAAGGGCTTGTAGCAATAGCATTTTCTGTTAGTGAAATGGAAATTGCAGCTTCCGGCTAGGAATCCCTCATTTTGGTAAACATCTTTGCAATTGGTGCTTCTCACAAATTATCCTTTGATCTTGTCACTTGGGGTCTTGCAAGATACAGGATTGTCTACCACTTCCCCCGGCTTCACATTACATTAACTTGTCGCTTGGGTTCTTGCAACATACATGATTGTATTCCCCTTCCCCCTGCTTCACATTACATGTTTCCATTCACATCAACAAACATTTCAACAAGAAATGTTACAACAATCAATATATTTCAACAAGAAATGTTACAACAATCAATATATAGAGCATTCCATCAACTCTTCCATTCTAGTGATAGAGAACGAACAAGTAGAATGCAAGAGGAAGAGATTTACCAATGATTATAACGAGCAACATGAGAAAAAAAATAACGTTCAGTCTACTTCCAACTCCATGTTTTCCCTTATTAATCTCATTCTCTTTTTAATACAACACATACCTAAAAGTTTCAATAAATACCATCTAGCATTTTTAAAATAGTTCAAGTGAATACCCTATTGATATCAGTCCTAGACATGTTGAAATGGCCAGTAATAAGCACTATACAATTTAATGGTGTTACACAGTCAAATCTAAATAATTTTAGATTAAAAAATAAATACACACAAAAAATTCAATACCTTAGAGCCACCATATCTTATTGATAGTCGAAGATCAGTCACCGGTTCTAGCTCTAAGAATAGTCATGTTGGATTCTTCTACGTATTCCTGAGATCCCCGTGGGATGGGACTTTGCCTCCCATTGTTGAAGGACATTCCTTCAATTCTCATATCCCGGTGGGTTGGGACTTCAACTTCTCCTCCCCTCGTTGAAGGACATTCCTTAAACCCTCATCCCTCAGCTGGAGAAGGGACGTCCTTGTTGGTGTAGTTCACAGGAGAAACAATTTGATGTTGGTTTCTAAAGAAACTATAATACACTAAAATTTTATCATTGTGCATGGAGATGTAAGGCCACAAATGAGGTGTAGAGTGTGCATGCAGATAGCCACCTCCACATACATGCATCGACTGGGGCAACCATTGATTGCAACAATTCCAGTACGTGGCTATTTTTTAAGTTTTTAATTTTTAAATGATTTGTATTATCTGACAAATAGTCATAAAAATTTCAACACACCATGGGTAATTAAGTCACATCCCAACCTCTGACCCAATCATAAAATTCAAATTATCAATTTGAAAAATATAAAAATTATTTTTTTATTCTAAAATAATAAAAAATAATAGATTTATTTTTCATAACATGGTGAAATCTTTTCAGAAACTCCAAAATGCACCTATTAATAAAATATATTGCACCGGATAATAGGTGGTCAACGATGGTTGACCTCAAGAAATTGCTAGAGTCCCTAGCTCGAGGCAGGGACTAATAACAATTAAAAAAGAAAATGAAGAAAAATTTAAATACACACTCAAAATGAAAATGAGGGAAAATTTAAATACACACTCAAAACATTTATACTTTGATGGATAGTCAATAAAGCAGTTTTAAAACTATTATAATGACAAGATAAAAAGGTATCAATTTTAGATTCTACTTCAAGTAAATAAATCATATTTTATTTGATTGGGCTAGTTTAATGTTATAGCAAAGCACACGGTCTGCTAATGAGATTTCAACGGATCTTTCTATAAAGCCAATAGATTAATGACACATTCAACAACCGTTGAATGTGAAAGGAAAAGGGTCGTACACTTGATAGCAATGGCACAAGAATGATTGAAACATGTTAGGTTTAATCAACGATGAAAGTCTGTGTAGGATGGAAGTATGTTATTAGCATTCAAAGTTGGATCCAACTGAGCATGAATAGTACATCGTAACAATCTGTTGAGCACCTGAGTGGGCTCAATGGTTAAGAAAATGTGTTATCTCCGGGGAGGTCACAGGTTCAAAACCGGCGGGGGGTAGGGATGCTCATATTGGCCCGTTGTGACAAGGCTAGAAGGGTAGACGACCCCTGAGATAGAGGTTCACTTCGATGGGCCTTGGGACGTCTTAGCCCCTGCTGAGTCACAAGTTATTGGTATATCTGGCTTGCTGACTGTTGGATATACTCTTGGGAGATTGTTGTTCCCATGGTCCAAAAAAAATTTGCTCATAAATACATAAGTTCACCATAAGGATGAATGAAGATCTCCTGTACTGCATGCAACTTTTGTGGCATAAAGTGTCGGACCGGACGGGCAATAGGGCTAGTAAATTCTTTCAATAATTTCATGGTTATATGGTGTTAGTTAGATGTAGTGATAAAAAGTCACTGGGATTTGACAGCTTGATCGGTTATACCATGAATTCTCGCCGGACTTTAGGGCACAATAACCCTTGCATTTATGAACCAACCTCTTGCATTTATGATTCATTGTCAGCTAAGCAATACACCCCCTAGTCAATAGAATTCTTGGAAAAATGTTTTTAAAAAATTAAAATTATCAAAATTGATATTTTAAAATAATTCAAATTATCAAAATTTTAAAAAAATAAATAAAACCCAAAAAACTTATAAACTCCATAAGATTATAATTTCATCATTAAAAAAACAAGGATTATTCTTAATATAATAATAATAATAATAATAATAATAATAATTTATTTTTAAGGTCACGACCAAGCCAACACACCAAATTGGTATATGAGACCCCCTTGTTTGTGGGACAAGGGACCCCCCTCTGCCTAGCGATTTGACTGGTAAAGCTTACAAAGGTATATAATCACGTTGGACAAAGGAGATTTCCACATTGACGTGGTGATCCTCGGTCTTGAGGAATAAACGGCATGACAATGCTTATGCTACAGTTCATTGCCACATACCCATTAATCCTCATTAAAACTCCTCGAAGAAGGAATGGGCAGGAGCTTTGAATGAGCACCGCCACCGCACTAATAACACTTCAAAGTTAAGGTCCAATGAGATTGGAGAAACTTAATTTTAGTTATTTAAATAAATATTATTTTGCAATACTCCTATGTTTAACATTCTAAATGAAAAAAATTTAGAGTCAAACTACCAACTAATAGGTAGTGAACTAAACGACTCATCGCTATAGTCCATCGGCAGGGACTAATAACTGGTATTTCCCATTTAACATAATGATTACTTAATACAACATGAATATGATTTTGATGATTTTCCCTTTCTTATTATTATTATTACACTAGAATGTGAACAATATATTTATTTTTATATTCCTTTTGAAAAAAAAATATAATTGATGCTTTAGTTAGTGGCAAGACCCACCAATAAAATGTACTTACTAACAATCCCACCTTTACTTTGGCCCACCGACACCTCTTCTTTAGTTTGGATCAAGCCTTCCACTACTTTCTTTTTTAGTTTGGATTAATCCTTTCAATTTGTGATTTTAAATTCATTATTTTAAATATTATGTCATGGAACAACTTTTAAAACACATCGAATATTTCTTTCTGTCACTCAATGTTTTTATTAGTCCTTGCCTGCAACAACAATCGTTTGATGGTCAACGATAGTTGACCTCCTATTACTTGATACATTCTGCATTTTAGTTGGTGGGTTTTTCTATGCTCTCCAAAACACAATATCCAATATCCAAAGTTTCCTTCAACCATCTCCGAAATGATATAATAATTTTATTTATTTTAAAAATAAAAATTATATTTTTATTTATAAAATTTTGAAAACCAAACTTTTGATTGGATAATAGCCATGTGATATGACCATATTTCCGTGGTGTAAGTGAATATGTTTGAGCTAATTGTCACTATTAATAATTCATTTTAAAGTAAAATAAAATTGATTGGTGACTTTCTTGACTCAGACACTGTGGTTTGACACTGCAATTGAATGCTCTCACAGTGAGCAATTGAATGTCTGAAAATACAATTGAATTCTAAATGCTATGTTGCAGGTTCTTGGGAAGGGAAGGACATTCCACTCGGAAACCTTCTTGCGAAGGGAAGGACATTCCACTTGGTGTCCTGCATGCTCCACAACTTGCAAAACATAAGGCACATCGTGGCCTTCAAAACTTAACTTACAAAAAGATGGACAAACAATTCCATTCTATGAAAGATAAAATATAACCCTGAAGGGAAAGATGCATAAAGAATAAATGACCATTAATCCTCACCATCTAATTCGAGCTATGGTGAAAGGTTGTTGTTGAAAATTTGTTTTGAATTTCGACCATCTAATTTGAGCTACGGTGAAAGTTCGACCATCTAATTCGAGCTATGGTGAAAGGTTGTTGTTAAAAATATGTTCTGAATTTCAGCCATCTAATTTGAGCTATGGTGAAAGGTTGTTGTTGAAAATTTGTTTTGAATTTTGACTGAATGGTATTGTTATTGTCTTCATTAGCCAGAAAGATCGAGCTATGGTGAAAGGTTGCTGTTGAAAATATGTTCTGAATTTCGATTGAATGGTATTGTTATTGTCTTCATTAGCCAAAAAAAACTCTGAAAAATCCAATTAGTTACAACATATGAATGTGTATTATGAATTTTATTAAGGCACCTTGCATTTTTTAGTAGGGACCTAGCTGAATACATAGCTCCCAAGCTTGGTTTTGCGCCTCCTCAACCCTTCTTCCGCTTGCACTAGTAGCGGGGTTCGTACCTTGGGGCATTGAAGAACCCATTAGCAGATTCCCAACACCACGTTGCCTTGACTAAGCCATCATAGGGCACACTACATTCTCTACTTATGCATGCTTAGATAAAGAAATTACTGTTAGCCAAATAAATGGATTTACCCACCTCAACCAAGTATCTATAAGTGTCGGATCGTTAAGAGCAAGTACGATATAGTTTATGGATGGATAAGAGCTCCCTAGACGATTAAGAGTATGAAGGAGGCCATTCCCTTTATGAGTTGGTTCTCGCCGGGATCAACCTGAACCTTTACAATATTGGTGGTAGCTCCACATCATAGCTGGATCAGATTAGGTTAGTCCCTGGTTGGATGCTCACTGCACCATTAGACAGTCTAATCCTTGAGATACTATACATGGATGCTCACTTAGATAAGGAAGTAGCCCAATGATATTGGAAAACACCTTGGCCAAGATGGGTTGTTAGCCAAATGCGGCTGCTATACATGCTTTGTCACCCACCTTACCTATTTTAATACACTTAGTAGCCATGATTAATTGGGTTAGGTTACGACTCATCATTTATACTTTACATTTTTGGCATATGAGTTACCTGTTAAAACATAATGAGATACATAAAGAGAAAAAGAGAGCTCCTATACATGCTTGCTTAGATAAAGATACAAATAAAGATTGTTGTTGGGCGAGCCAGGTGCCGACTCTTAATAGCAACGTACATATTTGTGGTCGCTTCACAACTACCTGTACAATTATTAGTCTCACCAAACATGGAGGATACTTACATGCATAGATTAGGAATGAATGTTACCGGGATTACCCTTAGCCAATGAAAGAGACAAATTCACATTTATCACCTCATGCCAGGAGCTCTTGATTGGTAGCCTCTCAGAATAACTCTTGTACATCTTGGTGGATGCATCACTGTTACCTGTACTACGATAATTAGTTATACTAATGTTTTCTTAATGAAGTGATGGATATTGGTTGTTTCCGAACAAAGTAAGCTACCAAAGTCTTAAGGATGTTGATCTGTCTACAATAACACTCCTAATTATTCAATTTGTCCACTAAATCATTAAAAATTCCTAATTTATCGAGAGCCATTAAATCCCAGAAAACCTTGAATGCATATAAAACCAGTGTTCACAGGAAACAATGCTCACAACGTGAAGTGGATCCATTCAAACTTAGGAACTGCAACATTTATGCTCATTACAATGCTCGAGATGTTGCGAATCCGCTCCTTCGGCTGGAATATGATGGCAGAAGTGACATCATACATTCAAGTGTGGAGATGAGATATTAAACCCTTCTTTGACTGACTTTTCTAATGAGTGCAACCTCTCAACAATCGAAGAAACATTGATAGCCTTTGTCTTTCAGGTAGGAATAGGTGGGAGGATACCAATGGTCATCGTTGAAGATGATCCGTAGACTAGGCTTGAGGATGTCCCTGGAGTTCATATACATCTAGATATCCATACTGTCCCCCTACAGGATGTATGCATCGAAAAATTATGGGAATCTGACCAGTCTTACTAACCATGGGCGAGATTATAGAGGGAGGATCAAAGCCGACTGAGTGTGATGCATGCAAACTAAGTGGAGTTGATGTATGGGGAACATGCATGCAAAGCAAGTGGAAGTTAGATGCAAGACTATCCATTAACCTTCTCCAAATCATCATGCAAACTAAGTGGAGTTGATGTATGGGGAACATGCATGCAAAGCAAGTGGAAGTTAGATGCAAGACTATCCACTAACCTTCTCCAAATCAGTTCATATATTGAGACACGTTACATGTTTGCATGTTTGGGCCGATTCTAAAACTGCCGATCTCAGAAAGATGAGTACATGTCTTCAAATAGACCCGTTATTCATTTTAAATAAATAAAATAACAAGGATTTTAATATTAAAATAAGTTTATTTTTATTTTTGTAGTTTAGTGACTGCTATGAAGTACTTCATGAAACTGTAAAATTATCGATGAAATCACATACAACCTTTGATGATTGCAGGTTGTATCTTCACTGTAATTGGGCCATGTAAGGTTTAAAAAATCAACTTCAAATTGATTAAATTAAAAATTTGGATTGCAAATTCAATAGCAACTGAATTTTCCATAAGATTTGATCAACGAGAAAAGAGCAAAATGTCATCATTCCCACTGCACCCTACCATTTCCTATCGAGATCTTATTCTTCTTGATGTTTTCCCTTAATACTTGATAGCGCTCCTCTCCATCATCCATATAAATAAACCCAGGTTTTTGATCAAATCTTTATAGTGAGGTCTTTTATCGAAAGCATGTCTTCCATAACGCTTGGAACAATCGTGGCCATTCGCTCATTTATCCTTTAGTGTTTGAAATATCACTAAGTTCATGTCTTTGAGATTTACCGCTTTTTTGCAAGTCTATCCTACATCTTCATGATTGGAGTCATTCTTGGAACTACTAGCAATATCATAAAACACTTCACAATATATGAGGGCCCGATATAATTTACCGCTTTTTTGCAAGTCTGTTCTACCGCTTTTTTGCAAGTCTGTTCTACATCTTCATGATTGGAGTCGTTCTTGGAACTACTAGAAATATCATAAAACACTTCACAATATCTGAGGGCCCGATATAATGGAACTTTACCCTGGAACTGTGATATTGGAGAACTCAAATACAATACAACAATACTTTAACGATATGATCGGGGCCTCAGACAGAACTGTGAGTGGAACCACGATACCATAATATCGGGTATCATTGATCTGCAAATTGTGGCACTTACAAATATCGTCAAGCTATCGATATGGAATCTTGATATCGGCTATCGAAATGGAATCTTGATATCGGCTATCGCAATATCTACCATCTGAAGGTTAGGACATTTACCATTATCACTGAGATGATATGGAACAACGAGGGTGGAACCATGAAATTGGATATCACTATATTGTGATATAGTAATAATGTGCATGTACGTTGGTATGGAACCCTGCAGTGGAACTGCAATCCTGGAGTATCAGGCATCGCCTATCTAAATGATATAACGCTTACAAATACTATCGGCGGTTGATATGGAATCAAGACAATGGAACCACGATATTGCCTATCGGCACATCATATATTTGTTGAGCTTTGCAAAGGAGTGTTCAAACTTACCATTCATTTGTTCAAACAAAAACAAACCATGGATATTTGTTGAGACCTGTAGTAGGTGGAGGCATTTATGCATAGTTAATGAAAGTAGGTAGATTTAAATTCCAGATTTGATAGTTAGGAGCGTAGGAGGGAAAACCGACTATAGACACCCTCATCTTTGTATCTTTGTATCAATCAAAATTAGAGAGAACATTAGAGATCATTGAGCATAGAGAAAGAGAGAGTTGTAGCAGAGAGTTGAGAAGAAGAACCCATGTACAGAAGTTTTGAATTAATATATGAAGGTTTGATTCAGATTCACGGTGTTATGATGCTTTCTGTGTATACATGTTGAATGGTATGCTTATGGTTGTTTATTCTCTCTGTTATGCATTTTCTTTAATATTGTGTGAATTTATGATTTCATGTTGAATGTTTTCAGTCTGAGAGAGAGAGAGAGAATGAGTTTCAATTGTTTCTCTTCCTGAGTGAGAAGTTCTTGCAAAGAGTGCAGTGAATTCGTCTGCAAGGAGTTCGTTGATGGAGGTTCAGATTTTATCTCTGAAAGCTCAGAAGAGATACCATTTTTCTCATTTCCGTAGAAGTGCAGGTGAGACACAGAAGCCATGAAAGGTGTGCGTAGTCTGGTTGGAAGTTCAAAACTTCTCAACTAAGGGGTGAATTGGAGGACTATTGTTGCAGGAAGGTGCACAGAGTCGAGGATTCAAATACTTAGAAGTATTTGAAGATTGCCACAAGGAGTGTGTGCAGGAGTATTTTTGAAGACTCGAGGTTGCAAGGAAATCTCAGGAGGGTTAGTGCTTTTGAGATAAACAAAGGAGAGACAAAGCCAAGTCACTTTGCAGAAGTTAAATCCCAGTGGAAGAACCTTGGTTTATTTCGCAGGAGTTATCAAGGAGCAAAGAGTGGTCAAAATTCTTTGTGGAGAATTCCCGAAATCATGAGGACCGTAAGATCTAGGAAAGTTGCAGGGTGGTTAGAGGAGATCAAACTCATCACTCTAGGACCCAGAATCAATGTGCACCATTGATCGTGATTTACACAAGCTGTCGGATCATTTCGACATTTTGGGGATCCTAACAATAAGGAGTTGAGCACAGTAAAACGAAAGTCCCAAAATCGCGAGTTGCAATAGGAATTGGCATGGAGTTTCGGGATTTCGACACTTCGAGTGTCGGGAGACGGAGGAGACAACGCTTTGGGAGTGAAAGTCCCGAAATTCCGGAAGAGTGACAAGTGGCAAGAGTTCGTGTCAGAGATAGGAAGTGGTTGAGGAGACAGGTGGCGTGTCTTCATTTATTGGTGGAGTCAAACCTTGTGGACCATTTCAGGGTTCAGAAGTTGGAGGACGGAGAGCCTTGCATTTGGATTCATGAAATCCCGAAGCCCAAAATCCCGATGAAGTGAGAAGCCCATTGAAAAGTCAACCTTATCCGCGTGCATTGGAGATTCGATAATTCAAGTTTCAGAGGTTGTAGGGACAGGAACCCTTGACATCAGGGATCACGAAATCGCAAAACCCGAAGTCCTGAAGTTGCGAAGGGCGTGATCCTATTTCATGTCAGGAGATTTGGGTCGATGCTTCATGTTTGATCACGTGAGCACACTCATAAGAACCTGTGGATACACTGTTGTGTGTGGAAGGAATTTCTTGAGGGGAAACAAAGAGTCAATCAGACTCAAAGGGAAGATTAGAATGATCCTGCGTGGACCTTAGACCAGAGGGTTTGGGGGTCTGCACCAAGCTGTGGATTTCTCTTGAACCATTGACATGACTCTCCATAGTCATCCTCTTTTGTTCCTTTAATGTGAGCTTTTCCATGCTCAACTGTGAGTTGCAATAAGCCTCTGCAATAACAAGTTTGTTTCACCTTGCTACAATGTACCTCACCAATCTTCTCCTCTTGAGATTGGCCTTTTGGTATCTTTGGTTCTCTCCTCTGGAACCTTCTTCAGGTTCCTCTACTCCTCTAGGCTTTTACACTCCTACTCACTTTCCTTTGAGAACTTCCACTATTCTCCTTCTTCGATCACAACTTTACTAGATGTAAGGATTCTTCCACAATATCCTTCCTTGCTACTATCTGTAAGCACAAATATTCCTTACAAGAGTTATTGAAAAATATGATATTAATTACCTGCAAGATCTGTTCCAAGATCTTGTCTTCCAAACATCTCTATCCACTCTACTCCTTGGTTGGAATGGGCTCTAATATTCAAAGTTCCTTTGTTGAACTTTGTTCCTTTACTCTAACACATAGGAGTCTTCATTTCAGTAAATACATGATTAAAAAGTAAAAAACACATACCTTGCCTCTAGATCTCTCATGAACTATATCCTTTGTACATTGTCATTAATATTCACAAACTTCCTTATGAAATTTCTAATTTGTAGACTTTCATTTTTTTATTACCCAACTCTTTGATGGAATTATTTCTTCCTTTTCCTGTAAGATTTATCTTAAATACTTTCTCCAAAGGTTAACTGCAAAATGTTGGATCATGTTGTCATTGATGCCAATGGTTTGATTGATTGATGTCATTGATTGATGTCAAGTGATTGATTGATGTCAAAGGATTTATTGATTGATGATTGATGTAATATAATATGTATTTTCCTTGATGAGAATGCATA
>ML777252.1:53650-133218 GCA_009831015.1 Picea engelmannii
TGATATTGTACCAGTTGTCATAGGAGATTATCCAGTCGGATAATAATGACAGGTGCTCGTGGTGCTACCAGTTGAATGGTCTGTTGTGCTCAAGACCATACCTCCCTAGCTAGGAGGGAGTGCTAATATTATGGTAGCTTCGGAAGGTATGAACCTCTATGATGACCTATGACGAGATTAGAATCCTCCGGAAGGAAGCAAAGAATTGAAGAAAACCCTAGACAGGTTGTCGGCTGAACAAATATATTTATATTGAATTTATTAATGCCCAGAAAGAGAGGTCGGCCCAGTTAGATTGGTCAGGTCGGCCCCAGTTAGACTAGCCGGTCCACTATAAATACAGGGCACTAGTTTCATTATTACACACTCTCAGAATTGCAGAGCCAGTTGTGCGCACTGCAGTTGACAGTTTTGTGCGTAGGTCTCTGGGGAAAGTGGTGCACTAGTTCTGGGTGGGATCATCTGTTCAGTTTTGTTTCTATTCTTTTTCTTGGTGCATTTAGCCTCTCTTGGCTATAGATTGCATCCAAAATTCTCTTCTCAGTCAAGGTCAAGGTGCTTGGAGGGTGGCTTAAGGCCTGTGGTTGGGAGACAAGGGTATCGTTGTGGTTAAACGAGCACAATCCTTTATATTCTAATAGTATACTACTGTGGTGGATATGTTCCACTGTTCGTGACTATACATTGTTGATCAAGTACTTGTGTGTTACTTGGTGTGGTAGTGTACCACTGGATTGTAGTTATGTACTACTATGGATAGACACAGTTGTGTTCTATTTTTATTCTGATTGTATTGAAGACTATCAACAGTTTATTAGAGATAATCATCAGCCAGATGAATGATGAACAAAGATTTTCCAGACGGAAAATGGTTCAAAGCATTTACTCTTCTAGACTAGAAGAATGACTCTAGTATCACTCTGTGGAGTGAGACTCATGTCTGATTACTTAGATAGAGTATGGTTTCGAGAGATGATGCAGTTGATGACACTGATGATGGTGCTCATTATATAGTCATGATCTAGTCTATAAAACTATGTTGATGCTACCAGGTGAATGGTATGTTTTTGTGCTCAAGACCATTACATGTAATACCTCCCTAGCTAGGAGGGAGTGTTGATATTATGGTATTTGTGAAAGGTATTGACCTCCATGTGTGAACCTGATGAGAATAGAAGACTCTGGGAAGCAAGAGAAACCCTAATGAGTCAGCTAATAACCCTAGAAGACTTGTCAGCTCAAGAAGATAATATGTATTAGGTTATTAGCCTCCAAGAGAAAAGGTAGGCCAGAAGAATTAATATATACTGAACAGACATGTACCCAGAAGGAAAATTTGGCCCCAGTAAGTCTGCCAAAACCATTAGAAATATAGGGCGCCATTCTCTCATTTGACACATCTCAGTAGTTGCAGAGAACCAGTTCTACGCAGTGCAGTTGCAGTCTTGTGCGTAGGTTTGAGGAGAGTTGTCGGTGCAGTTGTTGCAGATAGCAATTACATTTTGGCTTGGACTATCTCTTGGCTAGTGTTTGGAACATTTGATCAACCTTTGTTGATGCGCTATCCTTGGGGAAAGATGTGCTACCCTTTGTTTGGATATCTAGCCTAGGGTTTGCTTCTAGAGTGATTCTCAGTCAAGGTTAAGGTGCTCGAAGGGTGGCTTCGGCCTATGGTTGGGGACAAGGGTATTGTCAATGGTAAAATGAGAACACATCTTTCATATTATAACACCCTTTTCCATTATGCATTGTTATTTTCTAAAAACAAAATTGAGGAGCTCCTGTGGATTTTGGCTCTTGGGACGAAAAACCCTTGAGAAGAAGATTGGTTTTGGTGGTGATATTGATCTGGATTATTTTCGGCACTAAATGAGAGTGGAGATATAATAAAGAAATGTACAGAGATATATCGTATATCCAATAATATAACAGAAATATATCAGAGATGCAACCATAAACACAGATATACAGTAATGCACACTTTATATTAGTGAGCGAAATGTACAAAACTGTAGAAATACAGAGTGAAGGACTCGCTAGAATGGTGGTAGCTAATCTCTGAGAAGAGATGTGACGACTACTCACATTTGCAAGAAGATGAGTATAATGAGGCTTTGAGTGCCTTTTTACAATAAATATGAATGAAAAAACCCTAGACATCCAAAAACCTAACCCTAGGAGATGAAGCGCCAAAATTCATGTGGGCCTCGTTGGGGTAAGTTAGTACATTAACTTCTCGGGGTCGTAACTTTTGCATACGATCTCCGTTTAGGGTGCACGATAGCTCATTGGAAAGGAATTGGTGAGGAGATTCATTTAGGGGGCTCAATCACAACCTTTGGTTGTCATTGAGATTCTTAATCATGAAAAAACGCCGTTTAGGCCCTCAAACTAGCCCCTGAAGTTAAAAACTGCTAAAAATAGTAAATTTCCAAAATTGCCAGAAAACGTTTTTGAGCCACTTAGAAAAGGTGGGTGGCCACCGATATACACCTGGATCAATCCTCCCTCCTTAGGGATAAATGGTCTCCATTGCATTGAGTGCTCGGGGGAGAGGGAAACGCATTCATTGAATATGTATCTTGATGAGTTGTTTGCCTTGCTAGAGAAGTTGCTTTGCTTAGCTTGTTGAAGGATGTCATGAAATTGTGGCTAGAAGGGTTGGATATTTTTAACCAATCTAGTTACATGAGATGATTGTTTGAAGAATAAATCCTTGTGCTTTGCTTCAATATTTTTGACCTACTTCTGTTGGACAGAAGGTGCTTGGACTGAGGCTACAGTGGTTGCAATGTTCTTTTGTTCACATTTTGAACATATTGTGAAGAAGTCAAATTTTGTAGTATGAGATACTACCTTGTGACATTGTTTAGGTGTGACAGTAGTTGGAACTACCTCTGGTATCCTGTAGAGATGACCCCCATAGTAACAACAACACTACGGGGTCGAGACTCATAAATAGCATTGTTCTTTCACATATATGGCTAGCCCAAAAGAACATCAGATACATCTAGTGGGGAAACATCACATAATACTTCATCCTTGAAGGGTTGGATGCCGTATGAAAATTGAAAATGTTTCCTGACACGAAGATCGCGTCCCTGGTGAAGCCACCCGATGTTGTATGGTTGCGGGTGTGGTGTTGTCAACAATCCCAACTATTTGATGACCTCTGTTGAGATGAGGTTGTTTGGGCTTCCGCTATCAACAATAAAATGCAGCGCTGTCCCCTTCACCCACATTTGTGAATGAAAAATATGCTTCCCCTCTTCAGGATTTGTTGGTTCTTCTGGTTGAATTTTTGTAGTTGTGATAGCAGCAGTGGGGTTTGCATCGATGATTTGTATTCTCCCACTATTTTCTGAATTAGATTCTGAATCTGGGTTTGGCTTCTTTTATTTGATCTCGACCACCAATGATTTTTTTGAGCGATATTCATCAGTGTTTTTATAGGGGATTTTGTGGAAATCACACCAATTTCTAGAGTCCTTCTTCGTCTTTATGTTACCCTTCTTTTTCTGTGTCTTGGACTGGTTTTCTGAAGGTTGGTTGTCAGGGTCATTTTTACCATACTTTGGTTGTTGTAGATTTGAAGACCCAAATGCTCGTTTGTTCTGGTGCTTAAATTTCTACTCAATTTTAATTGCATATCAATAAGCAACACCTAGTGATGAGATGTCCAGAAAATCCATTTCAATTTGGATGTATCTATGTAGAGGCCCATGGTATTTCAGAACCAAATGTCGCTCAGAGTCTTTGATACCTAGCTTGGTATGGAAATTATTTGTGAACTCTGGCACTGTTTGGTCCCTCTCTTGCCATAGTGTGGTCCATCTCATGTACTGGTCATCATAGTTTCCAATAGGGTAATATTATTCCTTGATCGCATCCAAAAAAAAATCCCAAGTGGGCTTGGCCCCATATATTCCAGACTCCTATGTGGAACTTTGTTCCCAGTAAATTTCCCACCAATTTTTGACATGGGGGAGAGCCTTAAGGAGTGCGAATGTGATATTTTCCCTATCGGAGAAATTATGAACAGAGAAATAACCTTATAGCATATTTAACCATTTTCCTAGGGCATTTGCATCTATCTGTCCTTCAAATACGGGAATATAAAAATTAACTTGTACCTTGAAAGGTGAGGTGCCTCCAAAGTGGTTTCTTGATGAAGACGCATTGGTTGTTATCAACAGGCATTGAAGGATGTGGGAAAAAATCTCCATCATTTCATCCCTCTGTCGCGTGAGAGCTTGCTCAAGCAACAGATTAATAGAATCGGCTGCTCCGTCTTTTTTCTTTTCTTCTACCATGGAGGGTTTCTTGGGCATGTGAGAGAAATTGTCTTCAAGAGAGACAATATCGAGACCCAACTTGCTATACGCAGACCTCGTTGGGGACATGCACTAAAAAACGATCAAGAGAAGCTTGCTCTGGTACCACTGATCCGAATTATTTTTGGCACGAAATGAGAGCAGAGATATAATAAATAAATGTACAGAGATATCTCATATATCCAATAATATAATAGAAATATATTAGAGATGCAACCATAAACATAGAGATACAGTAATACACAATTTCTATTAATGAGTGAAATGTACAAAACTATAGAAATGCAAAGTGAAAGACTCGCTAGAATGGTGGCAGCGTATCTCTTAGAAGAGATGTTACGGATACTCACATTTGCAAGAAGATGAGTATAATGAGGCTTTGAACGAATTTTCACAAGATTGAGACCCAACTTTCTATACTCGGACCTCGTTGGGGACATGCACTAAAAAACGATCAAGAGAAGCCTACTCTGATACTATTGATCTGGATTATTTTCGGCATGAAATGAGAGTGGAGATATATAAATAAATGTACAGAGATATATCATATATCCAATAATATAATAGAAATATATCAGAGATGCAACCATAAACATAGAGATATAGTAATACACAATTTCTATTAATGAGAAAAATGTACAAAACTGTAGAAATACAAAGTGAAAGACTCGCTAGAATGGTGGCACTTTATCTCTTAGAAGAGATGTGACGGCTACTCACTTTTGCAAGAATATGAGTATAATGAGGCTTTGAAGTCTTTTTACAATAAAGATGAATTCCAAAACCCTATACATACAAAAACCTAACCCTAGGAGATGAAGCACCAAAATTCATGTGGACCTCGTTGGGGTAAGTTAGTACATTAACTTCTCAGGGTCGTAACGTTTGATAGATCATTGGAAAGGTATTGATGAGGAGATTCATTTATGGGGATCAATCAGATCCTTTAGTTGTCATTGAGGTTCCTGATTGTAAAAAAAACTTTGTTTAGGCCCTCAAACTGGCCCACAAAGTCAAAAACTGCTAAAAATAGTAAATTTCTGAATTTGCTAGAAAATTGTTTTGAGCCAGTTGGAAGAGGTGGGTGGCCACTAATATCCACCTGGATCGGAGACCATCCACCCTAGTTGCTTATGGAGGAAATATCTTTTATATCTTTCATTGTGCTTCATTGTGGTCCAGTTTCCATTACTTGGTAGTTGAGTTCTCTTTGGTAGAGGCCGATTTAGTTTGAGGAAGGTGACTTGGGTCTTGTGGTTGCATTTCTTGTGTGGTAGGTTGAATATTTCATCTTGACGAATGATTTTACTTGTAGGAGGGTTGATTTTATTGTTTTTGGGTCGTATCTCTCCATTTGGGGCTAAGTTTCTCTTTGTTGGCCAACTTTTGTGTGTGTGAAGGTGTCATCTTCCAAAGGGGGTTGAGTTCTAGCTATAGAAAGATTGAATCTTCTCTTTTTGGCCAAGTTTTCTCAACATAGGACAAAACATTGGCAACTAGGTGAATCTTATACAATCTTGACTGAATTTATGCTTCTTGGGTCCGAGTTATATCTATTGAATTCGTCTCTTTCTTACTGGGAAGTATTATGTTCATTTTTGGGATGAATCTTGTTGTAGAGGGACCAATTTATTATCAGGGAGGTTGAGTATTCTATGAAAACTAAGTTCTAGGAAGCAAAGACCATTTTTACAGCAGTGTAGTGAGGGTTCTATTTGTTGTTACAACCAAATATCATCTCTTCCTTCTATCCAAATTGTATTGGCCAAGCGACAACACTTTCAAGGCAATTCTATGAGTTATTTGGTAAATGTATCAGTTCTGATTTAGAAGTAAATAATAATCCGATTGGATTTCTTCTCTTGTTGTGGGTTAAGTTCATATTATTCTGAGTTACTTCTATTGTATATCATGTCTTAAATGTAATTTAAGAGGTTGCAAAATATTTATTAAATTCATTACATCATCAAACATTTATTTTCACTATAACAACAAATTGTTTGACGAAATGTCGACAATATTAAACTGAGTAAAAATTTAAAAAAAAAAAAGTGATTTTACAATGGTATCAGAGTTGGTTTTTCTACCATCCTGAGGGGAATTTATAGAAAGGACATTTTAGATTGCATTAAGTGAGTGACCAACACTTAAATTTCTCAAATTTCAGTAGTGGTAGAATGGAATCAAGGAGGATGAAGACCAAGGAGTAAGTCACAATAGAACTTGTGCAAGCCATAAAGGAATATCAAAAGAATCTGACAAGGTTGTTAAAGCACCCTATGTGGAAGGATCCATTCTTATCAATTGATAAGAAGGGGAAAATGTATGAATCTAGAAAGGTTGATGAAGACAAAAACTCACCTCGTAATGGGGGCTTGGCAGAATCCCAAGTTGACTTGCATGCATCTAGTCATCTGGAGGATGTGCATAATGAGGATGATAACACAAAAAAATCTAGTACACATTTAACATTGTCCCGTGAGGCCCATAACACTACCGCACATGATGGACAGGTTGATGGTGCATATGGTGAAGTGTCCCAGCTATCCAATGTTGAGGATTCAACATCATACCTCAATAGTGATGCTTATGATGATGAGGGTGTGATAGAACTTAAGTATGATAAGGATTCAATGTCTTATCCTATCTATGACTCTTATGACGATGCATGCATGATTGTACATAAATATGATGAAGGTTGGGTATTTGAAAAATTGTCGTGGGATATGGATCCATATTCTCAGGAGCCATGCATGGAGGGTGAAAAAGGAGAGGTTGATTTTGGAGGTGAAAACAATTCAGATATTTTATATGGCAGGGATAGTGCACATGCATCCCATCATTTGAAAAGTAAATGCATGGTAAGTGAAGATTGCATGGTATCATCTAGTGAGTCAGTTATGATTTTGAGGATCAATTTTTGGTCACAGAGGAGAAAATTGTACAAGTGTTTGCAAGGGAAGATGGTTCTCATAGATTCATTGAATCTCTTATTTGGAAAACCTAGATGGAGGAAAGAAAACCCGAGTGGAGGAGTTGCAAGTGGAGTCACTAGTGTGAAATTGTGCATAATCAAATTTGCACTTATGGAAGCATACACGCATGAAATACAAGTGTATGTCACCTAGTTGGACACTTTGTGATGTCCATTTCCAAGTGATCACTCCAGGTGGATGATGTATTGTCCTTACATACTCCCATAGGCTATAGAAAACAAAGAAAATGGGGTCAAGGTGGTTATTTGATGTCACTTAGGCCTAAAATGTTATATTTCTAAATTGACATTGTTAAAAAGGATTATAGAGTGACGTTGTGACTAATAGTCAATTAAACATTAGAAAGGTCACTTTAATATTTTAAGTTAAAAGGGTAAAAAAAAAAAGGTAATAATGGTTAAGGAAAGATGAATGAAGAGTTATAAGCGGAGGAGGAGGCACCCCTTGGCCATTATGCATTGTTATTTTCTAAAAACTAAATTGAGGAGCTCTTGTGGCTTTTGGCTCTTGGGACAAGAAACCCTAGAGAAAAATATTGGTTTCGGTGGTGACACCATCACCCCTAGCTGGTCGTGAAGGAAAGATGTTTCATATCTTTCATTGTGCTTCATTGTGGCTGAGATTCCATTACTTGATAGTTGAGTTCTCTTTGGTAGAGGTCGATTTAGTTTGAGGAAAGTGAGTTCGGGTTTGTGGTTGCATTTCTTGTGTGGTAGGCTAAATATTTCATCTTGACAACTGATTTTACTTGCAGGAGGGTCAGGTTTATTGTTTTTGGGTCGTATCTCTCCATTTGGAGCTGATTGTCTCTTTGTTGGTCGAATTTTTTGTCTATGGAGGTGCCATCTTCCAAAGGGGGTCGAGTTTTGGTTGTAGGAAGACTGAATCTTCTCTTTTTGTCTAAGTTTTCTCAATCTGGGATAAAACATTGGCAGCTAGGTGAATCTTATACAATCTTGACTGAGTTTATTCTTTTTGGGGCCGAGTTATATCTACTGAAGTCATCTCTTTCTTATTGGGACGAATTTTGTTCATTTTTGGGTTGAATATTGTTGTAGAGGGACCAATTTATTATCAGGGAGGTTGAGTATTATATGGAAACTGAGTTCTGGGAAACAAAGACCATTTTTACAACAGTGCAGTGAGGGTTTTATTTGTTGTTGCAACCACACATTATCTCTTCCTTCTATCCAAATTGTACTAGCCAAGCGACAACACTTTTAAGACAATTCTGTGAGCTATTTGGTAGATGTATCAGTTTTGATTTAGAAATAAATAATAATCAGATTGGATTTATTCTCTTGATGTGTGTTAAGTTCCTATTGTTCAGAGTTATTGTTATTCTATATCATGTGTTAAATGTAATTTAAGAGTGATGCAAATGATTTATTAAAATAATACACCAACAAACATTTATTTTCACTATAACAACAAATTGTTTGATGAAATGTTGACACTGCTAAACTGAGTAAAAATCCAAAAACAAATAGTGGGGATTTTAAAGTGGTATCAGAGTTGGTTTTCTTGCCATCTTAAGGGTAATTCAGAGAAAGGACATTTCAGATTGCATTAATTGAGTGACCAACACTTAAATTTCTCAAATTTCAGCAGTGGTAGCATGGAATCAAGGAGGATGAAGACCAAGGAGTAAGTCACAATAGAACTTGTGCAAGCCATAAAAGAATATCAGGAGAATATGACAAGGTTGTTAAAGAACTCTATTTGGAAGGAACCGTGCTTATTAGTTGATAATAAGGGAAACAATTCCAAATCTAGAAAGGTTGATGAAGCCAAAAACTCACCTCATGATGGGGGCTTGGCAGAATCACAGGTGGCCTTGCATGCATCTAGTCATGTGGAGGATGTGCATAATGAGGATGAGGACACAACAACATCCGATACACATTTAGTGTTGTCCTATGAGGTCCATAACACTAGCGCACATGATGGACAATTTGATGGCGCATATGGTGAAGTGTCCCAATCAGCCAATGTTGAGGATTCAACATCACACCTTAGTAGTGATGCTTATGATGATGAGGGTGCATTAGCACCTAATTATGACGAGGATTCAATGCATTATCCTATCTATGATGATTATGACAATGAAAAAATAATTGTACCTGAATATGATGAAGGTTGAGTATTTGAAAAATTGTCGTGGGATATGGATCCACCTTCTCAGGAGCCATGTGTGGAGGGTGACAAAGGAGAGGCTGATTTTGGAGGTGAAAACAAATCAGAGATTTTATATGGCAGCAATAGTGCACCTGAGTGCCATCATTTGATAGGTCAATGCACGGTAAGTGAAGATTGCATGGTATCATCTAGTGAGTCAATTGTTGTTGGGGATAGTATTCTTATAGATGAAAGCAAATCAAAAAATCTATTTTGTGACAACCCATACCACTTCAATGAAATTGAAAAAACTCCCTTAGCATTGCATGATTTGGAGGATCAATTATTGGTCACAGAGGATAAAATTGTACAAGTGTTGACAAGGGAAAATGGTGCTCATAGATTCATTGAAGCTCTTATTTGGGAAACCCAAATGGAGGAGAGACAAAAAGGAGTTGCAAGTGGAGTCACTTGTGTGCAATTGTGCATAATCAAAGAATCACTAGAACAAACGAAATAAAATTACTTGAAGTTGTTCATGGATAGGGATATTTCTCTCAAGTTCGTTGAAGACAAGGAAAGGGATGTTGAGGAGCTTTGTTACCATATGAGTTTGGCACACTCTTCATCACTTACAACAGAAAATCAATCATCATTGGTAGTCATGACACATGAGGGCATGAGTGGCACTCATGGTTTGAGGGAGGAGCCTCTTGTAATGATCCTGTACAAGGAGCAATCAGAGTTGCAAGTACTTGAGGAGAGTCATGACTCAGAGGGTTTTGATTATGCTCAGGTTTTTCATGGTGAAGATCAGGAGTTGTTTCTTTTGGAAAGCCCATTAAAGGATTAAGGCTTAGCTATGAGGAGATAACTGAGAAAATTCCTTTTGGACCAACCAACAATGAAGTATATCCATCCATGGATTGGGCGGACATGTATATGACAGATATAGACACACTTTGGGATACATTTTCAGTTGACATCAATGGAGAGTTGGATACAATAGCGCATACAAGATATTGGATGGTGCAGGAGGATACAATATACAAGGGTATACATTGGCACATAGTGGTGTAAAATGGAGTTTCAGAGTGTTTCCTCCAAGGATACCTCCTGACAGAGACCTTGAGCATACAATTGAGTTTGGTTTACCCAAGATCGATGAAGGGGTGGGTGAGCTTCAAAAAGTAGTATATCCCTCGATGATCAATCTTCATCTGGGATGTCATCAAATGAGGGACAGGGAGAAAGATACTCACCCGTCTTCTTCCCGACTTCATTATGAGTTCTTGGTCATTCCCTTGGGGTTGACAAATGCTCTAGTTGTTTTCTAGTCTTGCAAGAAGTGGTAGAGAAATATATTGTTGTTATTTGCTGCCATCATGGTATACAATGGGACAGAAGAGGATCACTGGAGGAATTTCAATGAGACAGGGGGAATTGTGTCCATGATAGAGGCCTTTCATTTGGACCATGTGATTAGTGCACATGAGGAGAACGAGACTCTTTTCGATCAGTTCACAAAGATTTTAGCAGGCATTGGGAGTGGTGGACTTCCAATTTGGTGGTTGGATCCTAGCATTCATCGGAGTGATAGACTAATTCAAATGATGAGGATGATCGACAAGGTCGTGTTAATGATTGGTCTATGTCTTTGTAGGAATGTTGTGAGATTAGTTGTTGAACTTTTTTATATATGGAAATGTATATTTTCCCTCACGATACCTAGGATCGAGTCTATTTGTGGGTTGGAAGACTTTGACTTCACTGAGATTCCTTGGTCAGACATGATTCAGGATAGTGAGTTCAGTCCTTTCAAGCATTTCATCTTGGGGGTCCAGGAGAGGAGAGCGCAGTCTAAGCATGGTGATTAGACAATTATGATTTGAGGGGTGCATCACCATCATGATGGTTCCTCATGGAGATTAGATTGGTACCCTGGGATTATAGTGTTTGAAAAATCGAAAGCCGATACAAATGAGATGGTCAGTCATCACTTTCTGGGGTTTACTCCTGGGGTGCATAGGATTGGTTTCTTGGAGGAATGGTCTTCTGAGGAGTCGACCAAGTTTCTACAACTTAGGATTGCTTGGCTTATCAGGGGAATTCAAGTGGGTTATTATGTTATCACCTTGTAGATCAGTGAAATGGGTAGAGGGTGCTTCACATCTTACAAGGTATTTTGGGACTCTAGTGACTTTACCACTTAAAGGAAAATCCAAGAGAGGTTCACATGGAGGGACTTTGTTGATGTTGTGTTGGGACATATGGAGGAGTGTATAAATTTTCAGGAGAGTAGTTCGTGGATCACACATCCAATAGGGTTGATGCAATATTTTTCAATTTATGGGTCAAGGTGGGAGGGCATGTTGTTAGATTGCATCACAGATTTACCGAGGTTGTAAAGTGCAGAATATATGAGTGCATGGATTGATCAGTTATCAAAGTTCATGCACGTATCGATGATTTCTTCAGAGTATGGGGCATCATTGGTGACAAAGCTATATCTTGGGGATATTTTTAGAGTTCATGAGTAGCCCAGAGTCATTGTCAGTGATCAGGAAAACAATTGTTTTATCACATGTTGGCAGGAGCTATTCAGATTTGCAGGCACAAGTTTGACTTCTAGTACTAGTTTCTATGCCCATACAGATGGTCAGGTAGAGATGGTAAACCAAAGAGTTGAGAGGTATCGACATGAATATGTGAGGTCATGGATAGAGTGGTTACATTTAGGTGAGAATTGTTGTGACACCACTCATGATAGTTTGCATACCACCCAGATTCAATAGAGGATGTATGCAAATAGGAACAGGGTGGAGCACAACTCCGATATTGGGGACGTGGTTTTCTTGAGTGTGAAGCCACATAGAACATTTCCATTGAGGAGAGGTGGAACTAAGAGGATTAGTTTGTGCCTATGTGGTCCCTAATAGGTGATCTAGAGATTTGGAGAGGTATCTTATGAGTTGGAGTTTCCAAAGGGTAGTCAGATTCATAGTATTGTCTATGTATCATGCGTCGAGAAGGTGTTGGGACCATGGGTTACCACTTCCATAGAGTTACCGAAACCATATGAGAGGGGACATATGATACTGACTCCTTTAGAGGTTTTGGATGTCCAGGAGAGGAGATTGAGGAGTAGAGTGATCAGGGAGTACCATATCAGGTGGAGAGATTGGTCGGTAGGGGTGCCACAAGAGAGAGTGAGCAGATTTTGCAGCATTCTGGTTTGATGTTTCTTGAGGGAAAGAAATATTGGGAAGGGAGGACTATGGTGTCCCTTTCCAAATGGATGATCTAGTAGTATTACAAATTCCCATATGCTATAGAAAGTAAATAAAATGGGTCAAGGTGGTTATTTGATGTCACTTAGGCCGAAAATATTATATTTCTAAAGTGACATTTGTTATAGCAAGATTTGTCTCACCCTATGCGATCTTGCACAGAAGGCCTTTTTCCATTTCCCTATGCAGACTTGTCAGCCCTTTTTGCAAACCCTAGAGATAAAAAATACATTTTTTCCACATGTGCGCACCTTTCCTACTATACAACATGCATATACGCAGGTTGCACCACTCCATCCCACGTACATCGGGATTTGTGCCCAAAAAATGAAAAATGGTGTCGGGTTTCCATGTCACGATAGGAGATCTAGGATCCTTGGCCTTCCATATACTGGAAACGTTCCAAATTGGCCCTTCAGTTCCATTTGAAGGCTATAAATGGGCCAATTTTGAGCTATGGAAAGAAGGAGACAGAATTCAACTTTGAGAGCAAAGTTACTCTGGAGAAATTATTTACTTCATAATGAGTTTGCATCCCTTTGTCCTTTAAGTTTGAACACAGTGTTCATCCCCCAATCTCTTCCCTTATTGATTGAGAACTTCATTGTCTCTCTTATATGAGCTTGCCTTTGTTGGAGGATTGAAGTGGTGGAGGCCCAGCTAGAAGGAACTTAGATTCTCGGTTCTCAACCGTGGTGACACAGAAGTATGTAACTTTTTCACTTCTATTGATCATATATTAATAGAAATACTATTTTTCCGTCCAATTTATATCTCACAAATATTTGAATTATTATCCATGGGATTATTTGTTATGTATATTAATGCATTATTCTATCTAATGTGCTAGCATCTTATATTATCACCATATGCTTTCTCTGCTTGGTTGTTGAGAACTAGTTACAGGTATATTTCTTTGGATCAAGTGCTCAATGATGGAATTCATCGAACATTTGGACAAGGTAGGCCTTTTATCTTATCTTTCTACCATATTTGTTTACATAGCATATTTGAGGATAGAGTTGATTTCTGCAGTCATTTCCGTGTGTTGTGGTTTACCCTATCCATAGAGAGACTTTTCCTTGTAAAATAATTGGCAACCATACTGGGGATTGAATCTTCTTTATTAGGGTTTGGAGTGTTTTTCTCCTTAGATTTGTCTCATTCCTATTGCATTTCTTGTCGTATTATTTCTTGACATCCTCTGTTCACTCTGGGTCTGAGTTTTTCAGCCTTCTCCCTTGCCTAGCTTTGTTTTTTAAACATATACGTGAATATTTTCTTGACATTCGCATATATATATGTGTGTTATCCTTTTCCAAGTTGCATACATATTCTATGTTTCCTTGAAAAATCACGTACATAAACCTCTTGTGCTTGTGTACTGGGTTTGGTGGTTCCTCGATGGAATTTGATGTTTGTTGAGTCTTCTCGAGTCTCTGTAGTGACTATTGAGTGTTTGTGGGATGACAAGAAACCTGTTTGGGGTTGAATTTTTGGGCAAAGTATTTCTCATCACCTTTTCATTTTGATTTTCCTTCTACATTGGGCTGGATTTTCTGATCTTTGGTATCCTACTTGAGTTATCTCTTTCTATACACAGTAGAGTTTTATATTTCAAGTTGTTGTTCATTCCATGCATTTTTATTTTTCTTATATTGAAAATACAAAAATATTAGGCATTTTTCATTTCTTGGCATTTTGATCTTTTGATTCTTTGTCATTAGATTAGTGCATATAAAAAAAGATTGCATTTTTACTTCCGAATTGCAGAGTTGAAATTGAAAATTGCATTGTTTTAAGAAGCATATCATTCATTGAAAATTGAAGTTAGGAATTTGCATTGTATTCATATTTAATTTACTTTTTGAGTCATAACATCATGAGTTTCACTACCATACCTTTTTTAGTAAGCACGGCCATTAAAATTAAAACTATAATTTAAAATTGATTAGTCATGATTTTATTTTCTAGGGTGCAAAAACTAGCTTAGGATTTAGTGCCTTGGAATGGGATTTTGTGAGTAAACTTCTCCAAGGCAATTAAATCAACATATGTGTCTGACAAAGGGAGTGGATAAATCCATTGTACAATCGGTAATATCAGGAGGCTCTACTTACACCGGAGTTAATCATGAGGTTGCACGAGGTTGGTTGAAGGGATATCCCCCCGATAACTTCTTAGCATCAGAGATATTTATGGGGATCTATTCGTATCTGGGGATCTTGCTAGTGCCCTTACCTCTGTGAGAGGCGGTGCTTTCAAGGTTTTGGGCTTTGCTACCCTGCCCATACGGTGGACCTGACTTATGATTTCTCGCCTATGCATTGGTTATACATTGGTTTATTAGTTGCTTGAATTAGGTTCCACATAGGTTACTTGCAGGGGTTATTATGCAGGTACCCTAGGTTAGATAAGGGTCGAACAACACACATCCTTTATGGAGGATTACCTCTCCAGGGGGGATCTGACCGACTAGTTGTTAATCCCACGAGGGCCCTTATAACTGATTAGTTTACCTCTAATCTTTAGCAGAGAGTCTCAACCCCCTCTTGGGTGAGACATACCTTCTTTAAGGAGGGAGAACCCTTTCAAACACTTTATCCTTTTTGCGTGCATATTGGTCATTTGATTATTTTTGGTGAGCTCTTTGGTTATTAGTTGACCTTAGGATTTCATGCTGATTTCTCTTTATCATGGATAGTGGATTTCCTTTGGTTCCCTCATTTACTGCTACCCCCCCATGATGTCCACTCATTTCATGGGGATGAATCCTTCTTCTTTTCATCATGGTATGCAGAACTATGACGCTCAGTCCATGCCTTGGGTCTTTAGTCATTTTCCTCTTGATATGTTGAATGTGCCTTCAACCTTTCCATCCTCTCACTAGCCCACTTATATCACTACTACATATGGGAGGATTATTCCACGAAATTTTTCCATGTTTCCATTATTTTCTTCTTTTTTTTAAAATAGGGTGGGATTTTCATCGATATTGCCACAAACCTTCATCTCAATATCCACAAATAGCTTATTTTAACTTGGTCGGGATTATCGTCTCTATTGCCACGAAAGTTCGTCGCTATTGCCATGAACTTATTAAATTATTCCTTTATTAACAATATCTAATTAATGATATTAAATTGTTATGCTATCATATAGTTTCTCGAGAGTGGGATGATTTACATTTATACATTGCAAACAACCTTGATTGGATGGAGCATTGGATAGAATATACTGAAGAATACTTCGGTAAGTTATCATGGGAAGGGGTGAGTAAGATGATTAAAAAAACACATCGTCATCGAGATCAATTTCATGATCTTACATCAAGGGAAGTTGATTTATCCTTTGGTTTAAAAGATAAATAGGCAAGTTAAATTTTTTACCTACATTTTCCTAGTTTTGTCCCAATTTTTCAATGTATTTGGTTTGTTTAATTTTTGAAATATATATTTAGTAAGTCCTATATGAGGATTATTAATTGGCAATGTATTTTTTACTTGTTTTCAATGTTACAAATCAAAACATCACAAGGATATGTGGTGTAATGGTCTTAAATTTCGTATCAAAATGTTGGATGATAAGATGAAAACCTCGGATTTTGGGATAACTACAGTGTTTAAGGTCACCAACATTTCCTCTAGAAGTGACAAAAATCAGGAAGAAACTGAGAATAGGTACTATGGCAATTTGGAGGATATAATTAAGTGTGATTTTAATTCCTTTAAAATATTTTGTTTGAGGTTAAATGGTACAGGCTACGGATGCATGAACTTGATCCTGAAAGAATTGTTATTGAGCATGATAGTGGATTTACCATGGTTAATACAAGGGCATTTGAACCGGGTACAGAGCCTTATGTTCTTCCAAGTCAATGTGAGCAAGTATTTTACTCAGAGGTACCTGGTAAAGCAGGTTAGTCATACGTTGTTAGATATGATCCAAGAGGAAGACTAGTAAAGTATAATCATGTAGCTGAGGATGAAGATAATAACAAGGAAGAAGATCATGATTATGCCGATCATGAGTAGGTGGCTCATGTAGTCGATGTGTCAGATGAAGAAGTTGAAGAAGTTGATCATCCAAATGTAGGAGACAATGATCTCATTGACGATATCGATAACTATATTAGCAAAAATGATGTTGATGATGATGTTAATAGGAATGAGCCTTTCGTCGATATCGATTCTGAACTAGATCCTGATATAGATGTTGAGCTGGATGACGAAGAAGATGACTGATATTTAATTGTTGAAAAGAAGAGGTATGTGTTTATATCTTTTATATGATCTTTATATGTTTTTATTTTGTATAATATAGTATATGATACATGTTCTTTAGAGTTTAAAATTAGGTAATATGGGGAAATTGAGAGTGATGTGAAGGGGGGGGGGGGCATAATTAGAGCTTCCACCTTCACGTGGTTGCCCCTGTTTAGTACATAATGAACTATTATTGAAACCAAGAGGAGATCTGCGCGACTGCACCTAATCATACCAACGATGTAGGTATGCCCATCATCAATTCAAACTGTGAATGGGGCCAATGTTGAAATTTTTTCAAACTATTTCTGAATGCATTGAAATTTGACATGGATAGACTATTCACATGCCTTAACGATATGGGAGGGTTTTTGGACTCAAATTTGACTCACACACCCACTTTCTTCCATCATCAATTCATCATGTAAACCATAAACCCTGATTTAGTGGAGTCATCGATTTGTTGGGTTTTAGTGTTCCCAGTGAATGGATGTGTTGTTGTTGACATGGAATGGGACAACACATGTACCTTATTAATTTTGTTTCTTCACTTGATGTGGGCCTGGTCATTCCTAGCCTTGAATTGGAAGTTTCCCCTAGTCTTAGTCATCACCCTTCATGACAGTTGTCACCCAACAATCATTAGATCACAAGGTTGGAGGCATATGGGAATTGAAATCATGAGACTTTATAACCCTACAGTAACAAGAGACATTAATTGAACTTTGACTAGATTGAAAGGTGCATGCAATTGAAAATACTAACAACCCAAAACTAAAAGGGGTCAATACACATACTGTCTGTGTGATCTGTTGCATATTGTAAGTGTTATGTGCATGATTGTAAGAAGCTTGCGGAGCTCAGTGCAAGTTGCTATAGTTTAGTGCTGAGGTGCAAGGAAGGAGGATCTAGCAAGCTGCGCAGATCTTATGTCCTATGCGAAGTAAGGACTATTGGAGCTCTATGATGTAACTGCTTAACCAAGATAATAAAGAAGAATACTTTGTGGACGTAGCCCCAAGGTGGGGGTGAACCACGGTAACTTTGTGTGTTGTGCTATGTGATTCGATCTGATGCTAAATGCCTTGATGTGTTTAGATAGATCTAGTTATGCTTTGTGCTTATGAGATACAAATGAATGTTAGATTTGATATACAAATCGCTTAGTTCTTGATATGTTGAACCTAATCTATATTTTTGTGGCTAAGTGTTGAATCATCTTAAATCTAAGTACTTATTGTGATGCTCTGTGCCATCTGTGAAGTATCTTAAGGGTTGAATATTGATGGATAATCTACACTAGGTAGTTGCTAAGCAATATAATCATAGATCGATGTCCCAGCTAAGGTTGCAGACATCTAAGTCCTACAACCACCCTTGCCTCTACCTCGGGTGAGACCTCATCTACTTTGAAGGTGTTGACAAAAGGGCCGGTAGTTAGGGTTTTGTTGGTGCGCTCTTGAGCGTTGAACCTTGGGTCAGCCCCTATGCCAACAAATGGTTCTATTGTCGGGACTGAAACTATGATTGTTGGGAACTGAGGAAGAATAAACTTTGTACAAAAGGAAGCTCTGTGCATAGATCTGTAGCCCTAGTGTACATCGTTTTACTCGACCTACGAAGCTTTGTGCCAAGAATAAGGTCAGATCTGAAGAAAGGAAGATCAGATTTGAAGAAAAGAAGCGAGATCTGAACGTTCTGTGCTCTAAGAAAAGTAAAAGTGGAAATTTCTGAAAGAAAGAAGTCAGATCTGCAAAAAAGAGGTAAGATCTATAAGCCCTGTTCTCTAATAAAGGTAAAAATATTCAAAATTTCTTAGATCTGAAAGCTTTGTGCTCTGTAGAAGTAAGATAAGTGAAAAAAAAATTGTTTCTAGAGCATGGATCTAGGTATGTTTGATAGATTTTGTCCTAGCTTTAAAACTAGGGCATTAATAGATGAAAGAAAGTTTGATATGAATAGATATCATAAGTATAATGATAGATATGTTATAGCTATGCATAGAAAGAATGTCTGGACTAACAAGTGGATGTAGGATCCTAGAAAGAATTTTTTGTAGGCTAGTTACCATGATCCCAATGCGCAGTACAGAAAAATTTGGGGATCATTTAAGAGAAAGAGAGGATTAACCCTTTGTTATAGCTGCATAAGATCGAGACATCTCACTAAGGAATGCTCTAGGAGAAAACCTAGTTGCCTATGTTGTAAGGCTATGGACCATGAAGTACAGGATTGCCCTAGAATGATTGCTAGACTTGAAAAGCTGAATATGGAGCAAGCAAACCCTTAAGGAGCCCAAGAAACTAAGATTATAGAAGAAACCCAACAAGTATCATAGAAAATATTAATACTGATAAAAGAAACCCTGAAGGAACATAAAGATGTTCGATTACCATAGATCTTCAAAGACAAGGAGAAAGTCGAAGCAAGAATAGGGGACTTCGACATTGATTGTATTCTTGATGAAGAAACACAAGTGAACATTATGCCATAAATAACTTGGGAAGCTATAGGAAAGCCTTCCATGATCCCTTCCCCAGAAGGAACAAGTTTATTCATAGGAAAGCTAGTAAACCTATGTGGAAGGCTCGCCTGGATACCTATGACTGTCAATGGAACTTCAACAGAGGAAGACTTTGAGATTATTAAATTTGTTCACCCCGTTTACCTTGCTCATAGGAAAACCCTAGATTGATAGAAAACAAGCCAGACGAAAAGAGCAAGAAGAAGTTTTGGAACAGAAGAAGCAAGAGTTAAAAGACTTTATGACTAGAAGGATCGCACACTTGATTGAATAACAGAAGAGTCGATCACAGATATTTAATCCTAGAAACCTTGATGTCGAGGTTAAGAGAACTCTAGAGGATTCGCAGAATATTGAGTTACCTATTTTTGACACAGAAGAAGTATTACCCAGGAACCCTAGGAAAGAATTTCAACAACACGAAGCAACTAAGACCACAGAGGATAAGCACCAGAATGGTAAAATCATCACTAAGATAAATCTCACTGGGAAGAAGGGTAGAAATTTAAGAAAGAAAAAGACTAATACTGTAAGTTCATATGAAATTCTAGAGGATGCTTCGCAGAAAGAAACATTGCAGAATTGGAGCCTCGTTGAGATATCATAACAATGACATAGAGTACTTCACCATGTCAAAGAAATATATCCGTTGGGGATGATATATCCTTTCGAATTTCACTCGGAATGGGCAGAAAAGCAATAAAGGTTCATCATCCAACCGTTGAAAAGCACCATAATGGATCGAACATGAATTAATGAAGGATCATACCCATTGCAAGATGATTGTTGCTAAGTTTCCCTACTTAGTCCATCGTGCCACGCATCGAGAATACTTTTTGCTAAATGATAATTTGAGAATGAAACCTAAGATTAACTCACCCTGATATCATTACCTTGTTTCCATATTATTCACTATAGTCCCTGAATTCCTTTCGCACCCGAGCTAGCTGACCCAAGCTTGTATGTTGAATGAGCTCAGCGTTGCTGAGAAAATAGTTGAAGAAGTTTTAATCAACTTAATGGATGAGAGAGTCATGTCAGAGCAAGGAGTGTCTACAGGTGTACAGGCATCGTCCTTGGGAGCATTTCCAGCTTCCCCCTCCACTGCTCGAGCAAGACCATCCCAACTGCCTTCGAAAAGATGATCTAATCTTGGAAATCACTTCTCCACTGTGAAGATGATCCCAATTATCTTGCCTAGATATATCCCACCACTAAGCGGCACAGTGAATCGATACATTGTACCTAGAGACTTCGACGATGCTTTGGTCATTGCGTACCTTCTGAAAGGAGTGCGCACAATTCGTGCTGACCTGGATAAGCTCACCGCGTTGAAATTTATCAATTTTAACCTTGGAGATCGCAAGGTTTACAGTATGATAGCCCCGCACAAGTACTTAACTATCACAAAATGGAGGAACCCAAAGATTTTCCCTTAGCAATGGACCCATAACCTCGCACAGTCGACCCTTCTCAATGTAATGAAGATTCCTCATTTTAGGAGGCATCAGAAAGTAAATGCATGAGTCAGATTGTTATTGTCTTGCTACCACGGAGGATACCTATGGTTGGATCACCGCATCATGGTGGATCTGATTCTGATCAATCACATGATAGGGCTAAGCATGCAGGGCCCTGACCCACAAGATTTTTACCCTGGAAAGACCAAATATCGCGCTTTTTCCCAGTGAATAAAAGACACATACAACGATGTAGAGAAGGGCATGCGAGGCTACAAGGTAGCCTCCATAGAGAATGTAAAAGTGTGCCTTGGTTACCAGATGATCACAGGAAAGTTAGTTTGTAAGAATAGACCCACACAAGTGACTAAATTTATAGTTGACCTCACAGGGAAGTGTGCAGAGGGACTACAAATGAACTGGGTGAAGTACCCAGTAAATCAACTAGAGCTTGACTACAGGGAAGCACAAGACCAAGGGTATGAGTTCCACTTTAGTTGGTTGCTCATACTCATCTCTTTCATCACCTAGGAGCTACCAGAAGGTGCCACTTTTCTGGAGATCAAACCCTTCGAACCACTGGCCGTGAAGTTTTGTACGATGTGGTACTCCAACGACATGAACAAGTAGTGGCAGTCCAATGTCATCTCCCATGCTTATTACAACCAAGTGAATAATGCCATCTAGTCTACACCGCGCCTCACACCGAAAAAACTTCATAGGTTTCGACCTTTGATCAAATTCAGCGCGGACCACCACTTCACCTATATCAAAGTGCACGCGGATGAGCACAAACAGGAACTCCAGTTGTACTACAAGATGACAGACGAAGACTTGGAGCAGATTACCAAGGAATGGTTAGCGGACCTCCTTTTTCTAGCAGACCTCACGGAAATATCCAACGTGGAAAGCCTTGAAGCTATACTAG
This sequence comes from Picea engelmannii, assembly GCA_009831015.1. Classification (NCBI taxonomy): domain Eukaryota; kingdom Viridiplantae; phylum Streptophyta; class Pinopsida; order Pinales; family Pinaceae; genus Picea; species Picea engelmannii. The sequence continues at coordinate 75,566 of ML777252.1, forward strand.
ATACACCTGGACTGAGCAAGACTAAGAAGAATGATGAATTTCAGGACATCCATAACACATCCATGAAGACTAATTCACTCTCACCTGTGCAGGGAGGTGATGGTGAAGAAATAGGTGGCACAGAGGTTGAGCAAAACAAAGGCGAGGTTACTCTGCCTAGAGAGGAGGAGGATTCCTCTATGAAAAGGAAGGTCACCCCACCAAATCCCTCATCCCAAAAGAAAACTAAGGCCACCCGAACTATGTTTAAGACTACCCTCACACAAGACGACTTCAACTTCTTGATTGCCGCACTGAATGATGCCTTGCTAGAGATCACAGAAAGGAAAGAAGTGAAGAAGGAGGATATATTTAGCCAAATCAAGGGTGAATTTCAAGAAGTGTAGCAGGCACTCTAGCCCATCCAATCCATTTCTACTACACCCTTGACGACGGGAATAGCAGGAACAAGTGATGAGCCCACTCAACTACACTAGATCGTTGATAAAGTTGAAGCGCGCCTTCGACGAGCTCATGAAGACATCGCACAAGACACCCAAGATTTGGCACAAGTACAGAGTGCACTTATAGTACAACAGAGGAAGGAATAACAGGAACAACTTGACTTACAAGTGAAGTGTGTGGAGGAAAAAGCACAGTTACAGTAGCACAAGGACCAATTGCTAGCAGAGCAACTTGACGTGCAGGAACGAGTTCACAAAGCACTTCGCTTTTTGACGGTCATTGAAGTGAATATTGAAGAATGTGTCCCTTAGCAGGTGACACAACTTGAAGAAGTAATCCACCAACTTCAATAGAACATCATAGATCTGGAACTTCGTACCATATCTGAGACTCCCCAAGAAGTAAGAGATCTAAGGGAGGCAACTTCCCGTAGCGTAGTTGACAGGTTAAAAACCTTGGCTTTGGAATGTAAGCAGTTGAGTGCTAGAAGTGCCCAAAATTATGAGAGCCTCACATAGAACCCTGAATTGCATACATTAGAAATGCAACTCCAAGAAGCAAAGCAGCATGCAAATACGCTACAGGCGCAGTTGAAGGCCTTGACCCCAGTCGAAAGAATGAGGCTATTTCCAAAACAATGCACCGCCCAACAGCAGGTACACATGTTGCAAAGTAAAGTGATGGAAGTCTCTCAATGAATTAAACCCTTCCAAGAGAAAGCATGCCAACTGTTCACTGAATATGAGAGCCAAAAAGACAATCTTGAACAAGTTGTTATCATTGGAGAACAGCGCATGGAAGGACTAGTAAATGATGTAGTGATCCAGGAGTTCACTAAGAAAGAGGTTGTCACACTGCAACAGGTCGGAGTAACTCAGGCCAAGCTCGAGACATTCAAAGCAGATTTGATCAAACCAAAGTGACTCGGGACGAGTCACATGTGAGTTTTGGGGGCTTGTTGGCCCTTGACCAAGTTTTGAGGGACACTTGGTCATATTTGACCATTTTTGGACTTTGACAGCCTGTCAAAGAGGGAGCGCCAGGCGAAGCAGAGATCACGGGATCTCGGCCCACTTTTGGGGACCTTTTAGGGTTTTGGGTTAATGTAACAGGAAAGGGAAGTCGGCCCGTGAGTTTACCCACGCTTAGGCCCATTTTTGTAATCTATAAATAGATACTTAAGCAATAGGAGGACAGTAGTAGCAGTAGTAGTACATCTATGTGATGTATAGTTGATGGCTTAGTGCTAGTAACTAGATTTGTGTGGCCTGCTGCATATTGTAAGTGATCTGTGCATGATTGTAAGAATCTTACAGAGCTCAGTGCAAGTTGTTGTAGTTTAGTGTTGAGGTGCAAGGAAGGGGGATCTAGCGAGCTACGTAGATATTATGTCCTATGCGAAGTAAGGACTATTGGAGCTCAGTACTGTAACTACTTGACCGAGATAATAAAGAAGAAGACTTTGTGGACGTAGTCCAAGGGTGGGGGTGAACCACAGTAACTTTGTGTGTTGTGCTATGTGCTTTGATTTGATGCTAAATGCCTTGATATGTTTAGATAGATCTAGTTATGCTTTGTGCTTATGAGATATGAATGAATGTTAGATCTAATATATAAATCGCTTAGTGCTTGATCTGTTGAACCTAATCTATATTTATGTGGCTAAGTGTTGAATCATCTTAAATCTAAGTACTTACTGTGATGCTTTGTGCCATCTACGAAGTATCTTAAGGGTTGAATATTGATGGATAATCTACACTAGATAGTTGTTAAGAAATATAATCATAGATCAGTGTCCCAGCTAAGGTTGCAGACATATAAGTCCTGCAACCACCCCTACCTCTACCTCGGGTGAGACCTCATCTGCTTCGCAGGTGTTGATGAAAGGGTCGGTAGTTAGGGTTTTGTTGGTGCGCTCTTGAGCGTTGAGCCCTGGGTCCTCCCCTATGCCAACATATATAACTATAATAAAAACAAAAAATAAAATAAAAAACCAAAAAATAAACAAATAACAAAACATAGTTTTGAAAAAAAAAAAAACACATTTGAACTAACTCCCGCACTCATTAGCTGGATCAACACTTGGTCGCACGTAGAATAGAGAGGAGGAGGGAACACACAGAGGAGGAGGGCACAGATGTAGAGGAGAAGGAGGGCACATGCAGAGAAGGAGGGCACACATGCAGAGGAGAAGGAGGGCACATGCAGAGGAGGAGGGCACACACAGAGGAGGAGGGCACACACAGAGGAGGAGGGCACGCACACAGAGGAGAAGGAGGGCACACATAGAGGAGAAGGATGGCACACATGCAGAGGAGAAGGACAGAATGCACACATAGGAGAAGGAGGAAAGATGCAGAGGAGAAGGGTGATAGCAAGGGTGAGGATGGTGAGTAACTCTGAACACTTCATGAATTTACATTGTTAATGCAATAATAGTCTTTTTGTTTTTATAAGTTTGCGTTAGTTCCATTTTGTGTTGGAAGGAGAGGGAAATATCCCAGATGTTAGTAAATCGCCCCCACAAATGTGTCGGTGCACCCAAATGTGAGTAAATCGCCCCCACAAATGAAAATATGATTCATGTAGCCACAAATTTTCCAACTGGGAGGAAAAAATGCCCCAAACTCTCTAACTTGTCCTCCCCAAATCTAGAAATCGACCTCCTCAATATTCAACATATTCCCACAACAAGAAATCACCCTCCATTGAAATAACTCAACCCACATGGTGTGAGTGGGATGATTGGGCATGAGAGGGGCTAGGTGGCTCCTTTATCATGTTAGAGTAGGCCCCACTCCAAAATTTCTAGTAGTTGTTGTAAATTCACCATTTCCATTTGAATCTCTTGCACTTGCATTTTGATCCACAAGAATAGGCTTGCAAAAATTAGCGTGTTGTCACACCATGAGAAATTTCATGAAAGATCTATATTATTAAATACATCTTCATTAAGTTTCCTTCAGAGAATAAAGCACTTCAACTTGAAAAATTTTCCAGCAAAATGGAACTCTATATCCCAAGGAAGACAATTGCCTAATAGGGTTCTCTTCCATGTAATGGAGAATATGATATATTGACAACACATTGAGTCTACTTAGGCCCAAGCAAACTTGGTGAAGTGAGAAACTTGTAACAAGCGTTTCAAGGTTTCGACTTGCTTGTAATGGAAACAACACTAGTTTTTGACTCCTAGGTACATTAGGCTTTTTTCTACAGGCGGATCCCCCAACACTAAAGACCAAATGAGAAAAGATTTCTTTGGTTCTAGTGCTAGCTTCCAAAGGCTTCACTGCTGAAAGAGAGAGGTTTTTTTCTTGGACTTGACATGTGAAATCTTCTTCAGACATCCCTCACGGAAAGGCTTAGCATAGAGCCACTTGTAGCCAAAAGTAGGCTTATATTTCGTGAAAGTTGCATGGATCCTTCTTTGCTAGTATTCCACCAGGTGCAAGGTGATTCCAAGCCTAAATTGAGGAAGAGAACATCCAGGATTAGGATTTGAAATCATTCCAGGATAGGTCAATCGAAGTTACTTGAGCTCTCTCCATGAAATCCAATCCCTTGTTTGGTTGTCCAACAAATCATTGGCCCTATATGCAACTATATGACTGCAACTATAGTCCATGCAATATATGTTTGCCATCATCATTGTTGAGGTCAAACACTTAGTTTACAGTGCTAGGTCGGGGTTGCATATCATATAGTTTTGGATTAAAATAGAAATAAACAATGCACTACAACACTTATTCCTCCAGGCAACTATCACCATGAAATAACAAGGAAAGCACTCCAATACAACCATGGAAACAAAATTGTAACAAATCCATGCCTTCAACCAACCCCAACTCTAAAAACCAATGTTGCAAGCCAAGATAACATTCTAAACCATGATTGAAACAACGAATTGCAATTTCCTTTTAAGCAACCAAGGACACTCGAAACCACTATGTAGCATATAATCAAATGTCAAAATGAGTATAAATGCATGTGCAATGATGTTTCCACATTTGGTCTAGAACATGAATTCATCTTAATGATAAACATAAATAATGTGCAAACCCAAATCTGGGAATATTGTACCCTTGAAATCACTAAATCATGCATATACAATGTCAAATACTCAATGGTTGGAAGGAAACCTTATAACCCAATTGAAATGTGTGATTCACTAGTTGAAGTTAATCACTTATTTATAGTTGTTCCATTAGTGATCAAGCATAAGAGGATGTCTTACAATTGAGTGGTTGATTGCTTAAGTTGAGCACTACTGAAACTACAATAAAATGATCCTTGGCATTGTTGCAAGCTAATTATTCCTATAACTATAGTGTGAATGAAACTACAATAAAATGAGCCTTCCTAATGGTTCAAGAAAGGAATTGAAAAAAAATTGTGGATTTAATGGAGTTTCCAATTGATGAGCATATTAACAAAGATTCTAAATTACTTTCAAAACATATTCAAGAAGTCCAATCATAAATTAATCTCACAAAAGAGTTAGACACCAATCCAGTTTTCAATGTTTTGGACAATTATACATATTGTATAGAGTCAAATGAAGAACTTGATTATGCTCAGGAGGCAACTTCACGAGAAATTACCAAAGAAGAAAAGAGAATAAATTGAACAAACACTAAGTTTACCAAATTTAGACACTACTGGGGTAAATGAAAAATAATTATTCCTAAGGCATGTTTCCGATGAGGAGGCTATAGGTCAAAGGTTCAAATATGGTCAAGTCCCTCAAGTTTACCAACCACTATTGTGGCCTACGATTGAATTAATATCTATTTGGATATTTTGGGAAAGAGGGGGTATATCTTGCCCTCTATGTATATATTCTAGGGAAGAGAGGGGGATCCCACCCTTTACATAGATATTCCAGGGAAGAGGAGGATCTTGTGGGTTTTCCCTTAGGGAAAAAATGAAAAATAATTAATGAAACACCATGGGAATAATATGACCAACATTAAGAGTCTAAACTGTGTCGTTTAGAGTATACTTTGGTAAGTGGAGGTTGATGCATGTGCATGCAAACAAGAGGATAAAGTAGATACATGGGAATGGGAAGGGAAGACCCAATCCATTGATAAGGTGCATGCACATGGGACGACAAGTCCATGGTGAGGTAAGAAAAACAGTTAAATTTAGAGCATCACTTGGTGCATGCATTAATGAGTTTTTCATATAGAAAATGAAGTAGAAAAGATACTATGAGAGCTACCATAAGATAATTTTGGGTAAGGACTATTTTAGTTAATGACAAGTTTTGGATAAGTTAGATATATCATTAGTGGACAATTAGTCCGTAGGGTTAGCTCAATCAATTGGTGCCATTATTGCAAGGATTGTGCTAGTAATTTAACTCATTGTGTAGGTCCCTAGTTCGATGTTTAAGGGTAAGGCACAATAATTTTATGCCACCCACTTTACACTATGTACCATCCTGAGCATGGGGGAAAGTGCCCAACGGTTTTCCGGGGAGTTATTTCCAAGGAAAAAAATTATCATTCGTGGATAATGATAGATGAGAACTTTATTTAAAAAAGGATGTGATGTACTTTCGAGAGGACAAAAAAAAATAGATAATTGTTAGTAAGAATTTTGTTAGTGAAAGTGCTTTTGAATGTTCAATTTCCTAGCACTTATAATTTGATTATGTTATGATTTGACTCTTCCCTTGTACTAGATTAAGGTGTGAGTTTGTAACTATATGAAAATATGCAACTTATCCAACTATATGCAACTATATGCAACTTTATGCAACAATGCAACTATATGCAACTATATTGCAACAATTTCGTATACAACTATATGCAAATATGCAACTATATGCGACTAGGCAACTATATGCAACAATGCAACTTATCATGTTTTTTAGTGACTATATGCAACTTATGCAACTATATTGCAACAATTTCGTATGCAACTATATGCAAATATGCAACTATATGCAACTAACTGCAACTATGCAACTATATGCAACTAACTGCAACTATGAAACTATATGCAACAATGCAACTTATCATGTTTTTTAGTGACAATATACAACTATATGCAACTTTATGCAACACTGAAACTTATGCAACTATATGCAACTTATGCAACTATATGAAACTATATGCAACTTTATGCAACAATGCAATTTATGCAACTATATGCAACTGTGTTGGTACCAAAAACGTATATTGGCATGATAACTTACCTTCTTGTTTTAACAAGTGTAGGTACCACTAAATAGGTATCTGTCAGATCTATCTTCCTCGAGTGATGATCAAGATCTACTAAGAGAGGTTGAAAGTGAGACGTGTTGTACTATATCTACCGGTTCTAGATCAACTATATCTGAAAAGGTAAGGAAAAGATTTCATATATGCATGCAATTTTTTATTACCAACGGAGGGTCGTGTAATTATAATGCTGAGAGCATAGGTGACATTGAGTTTCCCTTGAGGTATAAACATCTAGTGCAACGATGGACACCTAAGGAGCTACCTGAAGTGGACATAGATTTCTTCATCGATGGGAGGATGTATCGCATTGCTCCTTCATCCTTACATGGATTGGGGTTATTTTCCATGGATGGCATAAAGGCCGGCTATGGCACTGTATGTAAATTGATGGAGTATGTCAGACCATTATACAAATACAATCATTGGTTGATGTCGGTCCGATATGCGCAAAGTATGCAGAGATACGGAGTTGTCGTAAACAACTAGTAGATAACAATCAAAATAAAGGGGAAACTATGTATATTGATGGAAGGCCAAAAGCTACTGGAAACATTGCAGGCTTTATAAATAGTACACGACCAGTGGCAACAACTAAGAAACCGAATTGCATATTTGAGGGACGCAAAGGAAATCGTATATTTGTATGTGCAACAAAAACAATAGTTCCAGGTGAAGAGTTTTTGATCTATTACAACTTAAATCGAATAGATGGAGGGGGTGCGCCTATGGGGGTAAATATGTTACATACCATTCAACTCAACCTTCGATCAATCATTGTTACAATTTATTGCTGCAATATTTCAATTTTTTACAATTACCTTCATAACTCTTGTTGATTAATTTATTGTGTCAACATCTATCCAGGGTGACCGTGAGATATCACAGGCTACATATGTCCAGGGTGACCGTGGAAAGGCATCCATTGTGCCTCAGCAGGTAAATGCTAAATACAATAACAACATATGACTAAACCAACTAAATTTCAGAAATTTCATTATTTTTTTTCTGATATTACTACAATATTTCATTTTTTTAATGTTACAGGTGAATTTCATAACTTTTATTGATTGATTTATTGTGTCAACATCTGTCCAGGGTGACCATGGAAGAAAATCACCTGCTACATCTGTCCAGGGTGATCGTGGAAAGGAATCCACTGTGCCTCACCAGGTAAATGTTAAATACAGTAACAACTTATGACTACAACAACTAAATTTCTGAAATTTCATTATTATTTTTTTTATATTACTCGAATATTTTATTTTTTAAATGTTACAGGTGAATTTCATAACTTTTGTTGATTGATTTATTGTGTCAACTTCTGTCCAGGGTGACTGTGTCTGAAAATCACCCACTACATCTATCCAGGGTGACCGTGGAAAGGCACCCGCTGTGCCTCACCAGGTAAATGTTAAATGCAGTAACAACTTATGACTACAACAACTAAATTTCAGAAATTTTGTTATTGTTTTTCTTATATTACTGCAATATTTCATTTTTTTAATGTTACAGGTGAATTTCATAACTTTTGTTGATTGATTTATTGTGTCAACATCTGTCCAGGGTGACCGTGTCCGAAAATCACCTGCTACATCTATCCAGGGTGGCAGTGGAAAGGCACCCATTGTGCGTCACCAAGTAAATGTTAAATATAGTAACAACTTATGAATACAACAACTAAATTTCTCAAATGTTAAAGTTCACCTCATTAATTTTATTCATTAATGTATTGTGGCATGGTCAACGTGGGAAGGTTCCCATTGAGGATATTGATGAGGATGAAATATTTTATTTGACTGACTAAATGACAACTGTAATGAAGGCCTTGAAGAAGGCTAACATGGAATATCTAGGTTTTCTTAGCAAAAGACCCCTGACACAGGAGGACAGGGAAAGAATTGTAGAGCTACAAAATACAATAACTAATTTTGGGGTAAGTGGCATCTTCACATATTTTTATCAGCTATGACAATTTCATATCTATTTTTTTGTTTTGTATTTTGTATGTGATCTGATAAAGTAATTTTTTTCTGTTTGTAGGAGTTTTTAAACCTTGTGCATGGGGAACCTGTCGATCCTACAACTACTATAGGTAGTAGTGATGGTCCAATGAAAAAAAAATGTCAACATAGCAAAGTTCAAGTGCGGATTTTTTAGCCTCCTGAGGTTCCCCTTGAATCCATTGATGAGTGAAATGATTTTGACTGGCATGACACGCCGGAGCATGATGAGCCGGAGCCTGGGACTCCACATGACTTCGGAGAGGAACATACTGTAGATGGAGAGGATACTATTATGCATGGAGCAGAACAAATTAAAAGAACTGGATCACTAGATGTCACCTTTCTGGTGGATGACACATGTGTTCCGATCAAGATTCAGAACATTGCAGGTAATTGTTAATTAATTGATTCATTTTTTTCATGAAATTGAAATGGACATTTGTTGAGATTATTATAAATTAATGGATAACACGTTTCTACAAGAAGCAATGTTTTCTATAGAAACTTAAATGACAAAGCATTAGAGTTGTTTGGCCCCACCATTCGCACACGGTGGAATGGCCAAGATAGCAAAAAGAAAGATGATTTAATAGACCACATGGTAAACTTGTTTGGCAACACTTTCAACAACAAAGTAGTTACAAAGTTATCCGACGAGAATTTAAAATATACCAAGGCCCAGTATAGGGAGAAATTACAATTAGACCTCAAGCACGAGTGCCCTCCCATGGTTCTAGAGAAAGAGTGGAAGGCGCTAATAGAGGATGCAAAGGAGAACTTGTTTAAAAAACAAGGAAGACATCCACGAGTTGGTCAAGCAAGGTACAACACAAGTCATATTATCAGTGAAATATGATCATTTATGTTTTTCTTTCATGTTTTAAGTAACAATTCCAATATTTAATTTTTTTCATAAATTCCATATGTAGGCTACCAGACACCTCCAAATCAACCAAGGCCAGAGTGGAAAACCACATCCAACATAAACTAGGCTAGGATGGCTATGGAAAACTAAAATCCTGAATAGTAATATTTAAATGATTAACTGTGGTTAATATTTATTTAACAGTAGCGAACAAATATATGTTTTTGTTATTGGTATTTTTAATGGTGTTATGCATTGCAGCTAAATATGTTCAACACTGTTGCCACCAAGGAGGACCTAAATCTTGGTTACAAGCATGGTTTTAAAAGTGTGATTGAATATAGAAAAATTTTGGGCCAAACTCCTATCTCCCCAACCACGTAGGTAAATCAAATGAATAAGGAAACCGCAGTAGCATGCTTGCAAATTCTATTCATATTTTATTATATCACCCTTAACTAAGTATTTATGTTTGTTTTCAAGCAACAATGATACCGCAGTAGTGAATCTAGCGGTATTCATCAGACACCATGTCATACAAGGGTGCACATGTCTAATGATAGTGTAGAGCAGAGTACCCATTCCGGTATGTATGCTTCAGAATTAGAAATATTTACTGTGACTGTAGATATTTATTTCCTGACTTATACTTATATATTATCTTCTCAAAATTGAAGAGCATGTAACTCAGGAGGGTGAACTACGAGAGGAACCAAGTGGATAAGAAATTAACGCACCAACTTTCATAGCTACACAGACAGGTAAAGAGAAATAGTGTAATGTTAATCAAAATAATGAATTAGTTATTTCAATTATATTTCAACATATTGATATGATCATTTTCATTGTTGCAGTTCATGACCCTAAACATATGCCTCAATGCCCTTCTCAGCGATGTACTAGAATTATGGTAGATGAGCGCACACAAACAAGAGAAGGACAGGGCAGACAAAATACAATGTCCTCAAATGATTATGATACCCCAATTGTCAATTTTATGAATGTAAAAAAACATAAATCAAAGAAAAATTAGATGTATAAATTCATGAATTGTATTTGGATGTTTATCGATGTTTATATGTTCATATGCTTCAATGTTTATATGTTCATATGTTTTGATGACTATCCTATTTATGCATGAATGTCTATATGTTTTCTATTAAAAGAAATTCATTTGTTTGGTATGGGGAATTGAGAGTGATGTGAGGGGGGGAGGGGCCATATGAGCTTCCACCTTCACGTGGTTGGCTCTATTCAATAGAGAATAACCTATCTCAAAACAAAGAGAATCTCATTAAGGTATGTGACCACTTAATTTTGTTCTAGAGTATTTTACATAACTGAATGCATGTTTATTTGCTTATTAATTATTTACTCATATAAAGAATTTGTCTTTTATGATTCATGTAGGTCTTGGTGATGGAAATGCATCTCGTGGACAAATCTTATCAAGTTTTATGTGCTAATGGATCTAGCGAAAGGACAATGAAAAGGTAAGGGTTTTGATGTGTTTTTTAAAGTAGGCTTTATACTAGTAAAAGTTCACAATCCTCATGAAAGGATACAATTGCATTTTTGGTAGACAAACATCAATTTGTTTAACAAAGTATGAATAATAGACTGTGGGAAAAACATTTTTTTGTATTCTTACATTGACCAATACAACTATAATAGATTTTTAGTACAAAATCTTAACCCCCCCCCCCACACACACACATATGAACCCTAAATAAACAAATGATAGAAGATAAAGGGAGAATATGTACTGATATGAGTGAATGAAAATAATAATATGAATAATGGAGTGGAGAGTGCACTGTAGCCTTGAATTGAATGATACTTTCATCCAACATGTCTCATTGTAATGCATGTTGTGATAGTTGTGTCTTCTCACTATAATGTATGTTTCTATGTCCATCATGGGATTCCTAGAGCACCACCTATCATTCATGATCCAACACATAGTAGTCAAGAATCCCATCGATTGCTAATGTGTGAAAGTACCGTGTGATTAACTAATAATTTGTATCCTTAATTATGAGTTATCAATCTTTACTATCACCATATTCTTCTAGTGCGTGTAGATTTATATTTGAAGTTTTGAATATTAGTGAAAAATTCAAGAACTACAGCTTCCATGCAAAATATATCTACATTAAACACTTTATGAGCTATCCCAAAATTGTTCCAATTGTGGATTTTCGAGAGGTGATTAGGTCCTGCATTTTATTTACCTAGTTTAACCACCACTTCAAAATCAAACTCCTAAAATAGTAGCAAACATCGATAGAATTAACCTTCCAACATTGTATTGTTAACCAAATACTTGACCACTAAATTGTCAATGGACAACTTGAAGGACTGGTCCAGAAGATAATACTTGAAATTTTGTAGCATATACACCATCACCAAGCCTTTGCCTTTCATGGTTGTGTAATTAAAAACATTTTCTAGAAAATTACTTGGGGTGGTGTAGCATGTGTTCCCCTAGCTATGCCAACATGTTCCCAATGCAATGGTAGTGGAATCCGCATGGACATGGAAAGAACCCAATGCGATAAAATGCATGTTAGGTTCTTGGAACAGTTCAAATTATTTTGATAATAATAACTTTGATCTGTTCTACCGAGAAGGTCTAAGGTTTGAGCTCGTATAGCCCTATACATTTCACTAAGTTACACTACTCTTATATATATATATATATATATATATATATATATATATATATATATATATATATATCCCCTCATAGTCCCTATGACTTCAAATTTCAAAGTCTTTCAGATCATATCAATATATTGTCCTTATCAAGATCGATGGATGGGAACATGGGTCAACACAAACCTTATGTCTAGTAGGTTCCTAGTCCTACTATATCTTCTCGTGAGTCCAATGTTCATAATGAAATTCCCACAATCATTCAAGGATATATACCAAAGTGATATCCAAACATGATGTGTTAAGTTATGTGTTCCATAAACTTTGTGGCATTTGTTGTGCCATTAAACACTAGTGGATCTTTAATCTCTACATGAATCCACTTAATGGAATTTGGTAGTGTGCATATTTGTGTCAATTAATTCTCATACTCCCTAGGAGTATGAGAATTCAAAAATGCAAATTATGCAACTATATGCAACTTTATTCAACTATGTTGAAACTATATGCAACTATATGCAACTTATGCAACTATGTTGAAACTATATGCAACTATATGCAACTTATGCAACTATATGCAAATATGCAACTTTATGCAACAATGCAACTTATGCAACTATATTGCAACTATATGAAACTATATGCAACTAAATTGCAACAATTTCGTATGCAACTGTGCAACTTGTGCAACTTATGCAACTATGTTGCAACTTATGCAACTATATGCAACTTTATGTAACTTATGCAACTATATTGCAACTATATGCAACTATATTGCAACAATTTTGTATGCAACTAGGCAACTATATGCAACAATGAAACTTATCATGTTTTATAGTGACTATATGCAACTATATGCAACTATGCAACTTATGCAACTATATGCAACTATGCAACTATATGCAAATATGCAACTTATCCAACTATATGCAACTATTTGCAACTATATGCAACTATATTGCAACAATTTCATATGCAACAATGCAACTTATCATGTTTTTTAGTGACAATATGCAACTTTATGAAACTTTATGCAACAATGAAACTTATACAACTATATGAAACTATATGTAAATTTATGCAACAATGCAACTTATGAAACTATATTGCAACTATATGCAACTATATGCAATTGTACTGGTACTACAAACGTATATCGGCACGATAATAAATCATTGCACCAACAACCTACAACTCCCCCTCATCTAGTTGTATACTACAATTCCCTTTTCCAATATGCTAGTTGGATACTACAATTCACTTTCCCACTATGCTATGGGAAATGCATGACAATGTTGCATCTAAGTATAACAATATAAGAACTCTTTCTCCAACCACTGAGACGGATTTTTGTAAGCCTTTTGACAATCTAACTCTTCATTTTCAAAAATGTACATTACTAAGATGGATTTTCATAAAACTTTTGACATTTATGAGTAGATGATTTGTGGCCACCCTTCACAAGGTGTTTTTATCGTCAAGTTATTTGTCAAATTTAATATGTAGATATTGATATATATGCCAAGTTCCATGTGGTGTTTTTATTGTCTAATTTATTTGTTATTGTCAAGTTATTTGTCAAATGTAATGTGTAGATATCACATATATGCCAAGTTCCATGTGGTTTTTTTATTGTCTAATTTATTTGTCAAATTTAATGTGTAGGTGATTGTACAGTACATCGAGTGTACACTCTTTACCTAGCTCAAATTTCAACTATAAATCAAGAACCCTAAAGAGGTATTTTAAATATAATTTTGGTTTACTTGTAGTTTTTTTATAAAGAAGTATAACTATTTTAAATAACCCCCATATACAAAGTCTTTATCCATATCCTCATTGTGGAAAATAAATTAGAAGAGATCCCTCACTTCATTCATTTCCATAATCCTAACCTTATTGCTATCCCTAGTCCAAATCCTAGTTCCTATTAAGCAATGCATGAGGCTAATCCCAATAATCTAGACCCATCCTCTCATCCCACATGTTAGTGCAAGTATTATAAGGCTCCAAAGGACACTACTACAAAATGCTTATTCTTATAATAATAATTCACATCCAAATCTTTTTACATAGATGAGAAATCCCTTGATGATCTTAGGGTACACCAATCTTTGGACACTTCTCCCCAACAAAAAATAGTCCCTATTCCAAACTCTATTGAAAAATATCCATCATTACTCATAATGACGAATGAAAATTATTCCCCTCTCTAAGTCTCCTTTTTACTCATAATTGTTAGATCAAAGACCAACTTGCCACTATAATCCTTGACATTTGTAACCAAAATAATCACATTTTCCATCACTCCTCACACCTCTCCTTATCATTGGGACTTTGTACAATAGGACGGAACTCATATTCTCATTAATAAACATTGTGGAGTCACCCTTGTCATAGGGATTCTTCAAGACAATGTTGAATGTTATGTATCTCTCCTTGATTACTCTAATTTAGTCTTGAACATATCATATGAAAAACAATGAAATGCTTTATAATATGTCCATTGAAATACCTATCAACTCTTTAAAGATAACAAAACATATGAACTCATCTTTATTGTAATACCCTTTCCATGTAATGATGTGACCAAGACATCCTACATAAATATCTTTCTCTCTTAGTTGTACCTCACATCCAACCATTTCATATGGTTTCACTTTCTCTCTTCCACACATTCCAAATGATACCTTCTCATCCTTCTACCCCATCAAAAACAATGAAATTATTTATAAGATGCTCATTGCAATACTTATCAACTCTATAAAGATGACAAAAACTATGAACTCACCTCTTGCAATACTTCTTCCTTATAATGTTAAGACCCAACAAAACATAATACATAAATACCTTTCTCTCTCACGTTTACATCACATCAATCCATCTCATATCATATGGTTTCACTATCCCTCTTCCAAACTCTCTAAATAATACATTCTCATCCTTCTACCTGGATGCACTATCACTCTGCTATTCTCATTCTAAATCCCAAACCTCCCCAATGATTTTTAACTCAATATTTTTTTTTTCTACCACACACCAATTAACATAATACATATATGATCTATTATACTTAGTTTTATAATTGCTTGCCCTTGTCCTCTCGCTGGCTACAACAATGATAATTACAATACTTTTACTAGATAATGTTTGCACAATGTAGGATTCACAAGAACTAGCACCCAACCACTACACTTTTGTATACAATAGTTCCTTCAGAAATTGTTCCTCACCAGTTATCATATTTATGTCATTATTAGCTAACTTTTCCAGAAATTTAGAACTACATATATAGAGTTAGATTTAGGACCATTTTTTCTTAAACAACACCATAGCCTTAGCATTCTATTGCTATGTCTATTCAGCCAGACATTGTCCACATCGACACTACACACCTCGGATGGCTTCTCTAGTTAGAACTACATACCTATATAGGTAGATGTACAACCATTCTTTCTTAAACAACAAAAACACCACAACATTAGCATTCTATTGCTATGTCTATTCAATCATATATTGTCCACATAGACACTACACCTTAGATGGTTTATTTGTTTAGAACTACATACCTATATAGGTAGATGTACAACCATTCTTTCTTAAATAACAACACCAAAGCCTTAGCATTATACTGTTATGTCTACTCAGCTAGATATTGTCCACAATGACACTACACCTAAGGTAACTCAAACATGACTATATACATTCTCTTTCCATCCTATAGGTTATGTCTATTTCTCCATCCTTCAATGTAACTCAAACATGACTATATACATTCTCTTCATATGTATACTTCACCAGAATGGATCCACACCACCACTAGTGCTTAATTGTACCATAGAACACATTCCATATTCATTGTGCACATTAATCATTGGATTTTTCTTGTTTACACTCTAGGAGAAACACATCAGATCATGGAAATGGCATCTTCAATGGATATTGATCACCTCGGCCCTACAACAAGTTCTTCACATCAACACACAAATAAGTATCAGTCCTAGATCACCACAAGCTCAGACTAGAACATCCTTACTATATTCAAATCCCATGCATTCTATTTTTCCACCAAGTCTATCATGTCCTTGAAAAATAAAAGTTGCAAGAGATTACAACAAAGCACACTCAACCTTGTAGGATCATATCAATAGTTCATGCCATACCGCCCTTTAATATTTCCACCAAGTCTATCACCTAGAGTAGTGTGATCACCCTTCATTTCAAAACATTGTGATCACACTAACTAGATTTGGTGTGAATGACCCTTTGAGTTAAACATTTCCATTTATCTCCATTTATATGGTATCATGTACCTTCATTTGAATAGGGTGAGTTACCTTTACTTGAATAGGTGTAAGTGTATTTGTTTAAACAAGTGCTCCATTGTTTTGATCTACCATTCTTTCAAAGCGTTACAACTTTTTTCATGGGAATAACTTTGATTTCTTTCATTCATATGAGTGTGAGTAACCTTCATTTTTTTGGTAAGCGAATGACTCAACCACAAGGCTATGGGTCAATCACGAATCATCAATCCCAACATCCAGCTTCTCTATATGGTATACCATATCTCATGTCAATTTTTGTTTTTTTTAACTTAAAGGAAGCGTGACAATATCGACGATAGTTTCTCACAAGGAAAGGATTTTTTTTGAACAAGCATGGCAATAGCAACGAAAGTTCGTCGCACTTTGCCACAGTTTTGCGTCGCACATATAGAATTTGCGTCGTAAGTTTTGTCTCTGCCAAACGTTTTCGTCGCTATTTCCATGCTTTTTAGTCGCATCTTTCCACAGTTTCGTGTCGCATGTATGGCATCTGTGTCATAATCTGTTGGTAATTTTTTTACCTTGGTACAGTTTTTCATCCCTATTGCGATGAAGTTTTGTAATTATTTCCATGCTTTATAAAGTAAACCTATCTTGATGGTGATGACACATGGAGGATTAATTTCATTGTTGTTTCCACAAAAACCTGGTTCGTGGATATAGCGACAAAAAATAGTCTTTTCTTTCATGGAAAGTGTGACGGATATGTGTGGCAATAGCAATGAAAAACCATGGCAAATTTGGTAATATGTAATAGTGTATGAATCCTAGAATTGGATCCAGGGACACCATGGCCCCACTGCCTACATCTTCTTTTGATATGATTCATGTCCCTCAACCAACTTTCACTATGGGAGGTTGGAACCTCCTCTCTTACAGATCCATTCCTAGCTATGCTCCTTCAGGAGCCAGTACTCAAATGGGTGGTTATTCTACTCATTACACCCCATCTGTGTATCCTTCATCTGCCATGCCGGTTCCCTCAAACACTTTTCCCATGGTGAGTCCACATATGTCCTCGGGTCTTCCCTATGGGGAGAATCAGTTTTACGGTTCAGGCTACCCTCTTCATGGAACCCCTTCAAATGGGAGAAACATATATCCTCACTTGAATAATCCTTATCATACCTCTGTCTCTTCACAGACTTTAGTGATGATGCTCGTACAAGCCTCTTCGGACCAATTAGGCGAAGGATACTACCTTTTTGGATAGGGACAGGGGGTAAACCAGGACCCTTCCTAGCCTGCAATGTTTCAAATCCAATATTTCCCTAGACCTTGGTATCAAATTCCACAACCCACCACTAGTCCAGCCATACTGGAGCTCCATCACCAACATATTCCAGTTGTGTTGGAGATTGGTCGAAGACCTCTACAATTCATGTTGAAGACCCGCAACCAACCAATGTTAGTCATCCTAGGGGAATCACTCTAGTCACCACGAGCCATAGTAATGTCACATATTCATCCTTTGTGCATCATGTGGGAGATGACTCTCTATCCTTTTCCAGTCACGCTGAGAGCATGTCATCATATATTGTGAATGACATTGGGGGCATCAAGAAGCCTAGACATCTTAGACGTAAACCTAAATTCCTTTGCAATACTTGAGAAGGAGATCACCTTACTTGTTTGTGTCCAGCTACTGCTGGGATACCAAAAGCATGGGGCTCTCCTAAGGGCCTTTCATATTCGGAGGCGTCTATGGTTTCTCCACACCATGTTTCCCCATTGATTGACACGGCAGTCATGTCGCTACAATCCTCTCTGAACCACACCCCCATTGTCGAGGGTGTCATGTCTTATATCCTTGTTATCATGCATCATATTCAACCAATGGTTGAAGAAGTGGTCGTACCAGTGCAATCTCTGGTCAATCCGAATCTCATTTTTGAGGGTGATGCATCCTCCAACCATGTTGTTAGCATTCCTAATCCCGCACCTTCTGAACAAGAGAGAGTGTTAATCTCCCTGAGTTCTCTCCCTCCAAGTCTTGAGGAGATTCCTTTTGATTGGGATGGTCTTGTGGGGTATCCAATTCCTTCTCCTGTGTCCTTTCTAGTAAGAGACATCATCTGATATATCACAGAGACAATAACCTCCATTATCACTTTATCCTCCTCAACTTGGAGAGCTTTGGTTTTTCCCAAGATTTTGTCAGTTATTTGTAATATAATGACTTTCCACAAAAGTCCAACATGGGAGCCTTGGCCTCCCCCATGACTTTCCATCTAGAAACTCCCAAGAGAGTCTAATTTAATCTCTTTTCTGACTCGTCTAAAAAATGAAAAGATTGTCGAGTGATTTGTCCCTTTCACATTCGTTAAATTGGACTTGAAAGGTCATGAGTCTTAATTAATCTCTTTTCTGACTCATTTTCAAAAAGTGAAAAGATTGTCGAGTGAACTTGTCTCTTTCACACTCGTAAATCGGATTTGAAAGGACATCTATTTGGTACACTTTTATCCCTTTTTCACACCAACTAGACTAAAGATCATGAAAAAGGAAATTTTTTGGCGTTAAGTTGTGATTGCATCTCATTCCCTTGCTTGCAGTATTGAGCCTATAGTCGGTTCTCACTTTGCGTTATAAACCGTTTGCCTCAAAATTTTTTGCATCCTCAACCAAGAAGAGCCTCATTTTATCCTTCACAATTTGACACCCTATACCCAAAAGGGAACATTCCCCCAAGTGTCCATCTCCTGCATGCATCTCCTTGCATTGAGCATAGGTATGTTCCATTGCTGGAACTATTTTTTCATACTTGCAACACTCGTTTCCTCCTCTATATCATAGAATTCATTTGTCTATGAAAAAAAAAAAAAGACGGGCAGGAAGGGAGTATTATCTTATATTGGTAGCAGTCGTGTCACCTTTGAATAGAGCACAAAGTTATTGAGTCCATTTGTCATCATAATTTTGGGTTTAGCATGGCCTTAGGAAGCTGAGCTCATTACAGAGAGTCTTCTCTACCGACTGGTTACTCTTCCAGTCCCTATGGAGAATATTATCGATGCCTCCTACATCTCATGGTTTCATCATTGAGTCTATGATGTCAAAGTCTTCCATACATCTCATGCTCTTGTTCTAAGGAATTATATCAACCTATGCTGGCCATTCCTCAGAACTATTGACTTTGAATTTCATCCATACCCTCAGTTTGTCTCAGAATCACATGATATTGTAGTCCTATCATGCACCCTGGTCCTACTTTCATCATTGTTAGGTAACCTTGAACCTAGCAGTCGACATTTCATCATTGGCTATTGACTGGGTGGTTTCCCTTGTGTTCGATGGCAAGACATCTATTCACACATTTGGATTTGTACAGTGTCTTAGATGCCATTAGCCTTATTGGTGGTTTCCTCACCTTTGTCGACAATTTTCCTCATTGGCTACTATTTAGAGGGTCCTTTTTGTGTATCGCTTTCACTTGGCACACGCGAAAGATGCATAGGGTCGTTGGTTTGTGAACATGTTCTTCATCCTATTTCCTCCAAATCATGAAGCTCCTTTGTACCTCTTGTTTAATGATGAGAGATTCCTTAATGCTCTCCCTTCAGTGGGTCTCCTTCCATCAACTTCAACTCATCTATTTTGGAAACGGGACCTAGAGTTTTATGAGTACCTTGAGGCTTGCAGTCATTAGTGGAAGGTTCTCTCACCATTGATAGTTGGGAATACATCATTGTATCTTGATCGATGGATTCTTCAAGTGTCTGACCCCAAATCCTTTATTCACACTTGTAAGAATGTACTTGGTGCCTTGATACCTACTTTTGTTATCGATAGGTTGTCTCATGTTTGTTAATGGTATACCTCAATGACTGGTAATCAAACAATGTCTCATTGTGTTTGACCTAAAATCATTTATTCACATGATGTAGACTTGCACCTTTGGAGAATTGTGTAGAAGACTTGAAGACATGAGTAGGTGGTTGCAACTCTCTTGAGTTGTTTCTTCCTTTTCATTGGACCAGTACCTATATGACTTTAGTGATCATGGAAGATCAGATTGTACTCCATTGTATATGGATATATTCATATTGGTTTTGAGACTGGTTCTACTGGGCCTTTTTCGTGAATATGAAATCCTTTGGCATGTAACCACATTTTTTATTTTCCTATTCATGTCCACGGATAGTTTTTTGGTATATTTTCACATGGATCTACAGTGTAATTCAAATTGTGATCCAGATTATTTTCGACACGAAATGAGATTGGAGATATAATAAAGAAATGCACAAAGATATCACATATATTCAATAATATAACAAAAATGTATCAGAGATGCAACCATAAACACAGATATATAGTAATACATGATTTATATTAATGAAAGAAATGTATAGAGACTGCAAAAATACAGAGTGAAAGACTCGCTAGAATGGTGGTAGCTTATCTTTGAGAAGAGATGTGACAACTACTCACATTCGCAAGAAGATGATTACAATGAGGCTCTGAAGGCCTTTTTACAATAAACAGGAATGCCAAAAACCCTAGATATCCAAAAACCTAACCCTAGGAGATGAAGTGCCAAAAGTCATGTGGGCCTCATTTGGGTAAGTTAGTACATCAATTTCCTGGGGTCGCAACTTTTGCATACGATCTCCATTTTAGGCGTATGATAGCTCGTTGGAAAGGTATCATCAAGGAGATTCATTTTGGGGGCTCAATCATGCATTTAACTATCATTGAGAACCTTGATATCGAATAACCTTCATTTATGCCGTCAAAATGGCCCCAAAAGTTGAAACCTGCTAAAAATAGTAAATTGCCAAAATTGCCAGAAAACTGTTTTGAGCTAGTCAGAAAAGGTGGGTGGCCACCGATATCCACCTAGATCAATCCTCCCTCCTTAGGAAGTAATGGCCTCCATTGAGTTGAGTTCCCGGGGCAGAGGGAAAATCATTTGCTGGATCTGCATCTTGGTGAGCTGCTTGTATTGCTGGAGACGTCACACTGCTTAGTTGGTGGAATTTTGTCATGAACCTGTTGAAGATGAGGTTGTTCAACAAGTCGAGCTACATGAGAGGAAGGTGTGCAGAAGGAATCTTTGCACTTTGCTGAAACCTTCTCGACCTGCTTCTGTGGGATAGAAGGTGTAGGGGACGAGGCTGTAGTGGTTGCAGTGTCCTTTTGTTCCCCTTTTTCATTCACAGATGTGGGTGAAGGGGACCCCGCTGCATTTTATTGTTGATAGCTGCTCTAATGCCACTGATCTAGATTATTTTCGGCACAAAATGAGATCGGAGATATAATACATAAATGCACAGAGATATCACATATATTTAATAATATAACAGAAATGTATCAGAGATGAAATCATAAACACAGATATACAGTAATACATGATTTCTATTAATGAAATAAATGTACAAAGACTGTAAAAATACAGAGTGAAAGACTCGCTAGAATGGTGGCAGCTTATCTCTGAGAAGAGATGTGATGGCTACTCGCATTTGCAAGAAGATGATTACAATGAGGCTCTAAAGGCCTTTTTACAATAAACAACAATGCCAAAAATCCTAGACATCCAAAAACCTATCCCTAGGAGATTAAGCGCCAAAAGTCATGTGGGCCCCGTTTGGGTAAGTTAGTATGTCAACTTCCCAAGGTCGTAACTTTTGCATACGGTCTCCGTTTTAGGCGTATGATAGCTCGTTGGAAAGGTATCATCAAGGAGATTCATTTTGGGGGCTCAATCATGCCTTTGGTTATAATTGAGAACCCATATCTCAAAAAACCTTCATTTAGGCCCTCAAAATGGCCCCGGAAGTTAAAACCTGTGAAAAATAGTAAATTGCCAGAAAACTGTTTTGAGACGGTCGAAAAAGGTGGGTGGACACCGATATCCACCTGGATCAAATTGGAAGCCATGTATGCAAATTCAGTGCATAATGTAATGAGAAACTAGTTCTTCCAGTTAGTTCCCCATCACTCCACTTATGGGTTTTTATAATGTATTTTGACCATCGTAGATACTACTTTGACCTCACACATTAGGGGGCATCTGTTATAACAATATTTTCCTCACCCTATGCAACCTTGCACATAAGTCATTTTTCGATTTCCCTATGCAGACTTGTCATCCTTTTTTACAAATCCCAGAGCTAAAAATACATTTTTTCCACATGTACGCACCTTGCCTACTATACAACATGTGTATACGTAGGTTGCACCACTACAACCCATGTACATCAGGATTTGTGCCCAAAAAATGAAAAATGGTGTCGGGTTTCCATGTCACAATAGGAGATCTATGATCCTTGGATCCTTGGCCTTCCATATACTAGAAACGTTCTAACTTGGGCCTTCAGTTCCATTTGAAGGCTATAAATGGGCCAATTCTGAGCTATGGAAAGAAGGAGAAAGAATTCAACTTTGAGAGCAAAATTCCTCTGGAGAAATTATTTACTTCATATTAAGTTTGCATCCCTTTGTCCTTTAATTTTGAACATAGTGTTCAACCCCCAAGCTCTTCCCTTATTGATTGAGAACTTCATTGTCTCTCTTCTATGAGATTTCCTTTGGTGGAGGATTGAAGTGGTGGAGGCCCAACTGGAAGGAACTTGGTTTCTCGGTTCTGAATCGTGCTGACATGGAAGTCTGTAACTTTTTCACTTCTGTTGATCATATATAAATAGAAATACTTGTTTTCCGTCCAATTGATATCTCGAAAATATTTGAATTGTTATCCATGGGCATATTTGTCATGTATATTAATGGATTATGTTATCTAATGTGCTAACATATTATATTATCACCATATTCTTTCTCTGCTTGGTTGTTGAGAACTAGTTGCAGGTATATTGCTTTGGGTCAAGTGCTCAATGGTGGACTTCATCGAACATCTGGATGAGGTAGGCCTTTTATCTTATCTCGCTAGCATATTTGAGGATAGAGTTGATTTCTGCAGTCATTTTTGTCTGTTGTGGTTTACCCTAGCCATAGAGAGATTTTTCCTCGTAACAACATTAGTAGAAATGTAAAAAGGGTTATAAAGTGACATTGTGATGCAAAATAAAATTCAACCTGTCCAAAATAATCCCACCACTACTCAATTATCTTGAGGGAATCAAGCGGTCGATCAACCCAAAACCCTATTTTCTTCCCAAAAAAATCCCACAAACATACACACACGGGAAATGCATAAGCTAGACTACAATGTAGTAGAATACTTGAAGAAGATGAAAACTAATGTTTCTTTCATCAACATGTGTAGGATTCCTCAACAAAAGTATTTTTTTTAATAGGCCTTAAAATTAATAGATACCTCTGTGACAAACATTAACCAAGCCGACACCCCATCTCCCATAGACTTAAAAAGTAAGTCGAATGTGAATGCTTTCTCTTTAGATAGAAAAGGAAGGCCTTTTGTTCCTCCTTTCCTCTTGACGTTTGAGGTTTTTAACGAAAATATACATAATTTCCTAGTCTATTCAGGGGCATCTTCAAATGTCATGCCATTGCCCATGTGTAAGAAATTGAACGCAACCCCAGTCAAAAGTGATAAACATGTTATACAACTAGATAGGACTCAGGTAAAGGTCATCGGGGAATTGAAATATGTCATGATCAGAACTTCTACACACTTAAAATTTGTTCAAATAATTGACATAATCGTGGTAGACATCTCGGAGGCTTATGGAATGCTACTTAGTCGAGGCTGGTCTAAGAAATTAAAGAGATACTTTAGTACCAACTGGGCTCACCTCTGGTTTCCATTGAAAGGACATCTAGACATGATCAGGATTGACAAAGAAAGATACCTCAAACATATTTTCATTTATTTAGAGACACCAAATGAACCCTTGTCAATAGAGTTCCATGTGTTAGGAAAATAATCTTGTGATTCTAATTTCGGTAATTTAGCCCCTCACATGTCTGACATACCTTCCACACAAAAATCCGAAATGATATTTCAATCAGATTTACTAGTGGCCACGGAGGAAAGCATCGTCTATCAAAATTCCTGAACAGTAGTAGCAGACAAGGAGGTTGAAATCATCAAAATAGCTAAAAATGAAGAGGTTAGAAATTTGTCTCCCCAAATTTGGATGTTGTACTTTGATGGCTCTATATCACAAGAAGGGTCGGGAGTAGGGTGCATAATCATTGACCCAAAGGGGAAATGATTTTTTTTATCTTGTAGATTAGAATTCAATTGCACCAATAACACTACTGAATATGAAGATCTAGTCTAAGGACTAAATAAATCCATCGAATTAAACATCAAAGAATTGAAAGTTTTGGGGGACTCTGAAATTATCATCAGGCAAGTGAAGAATACCATCCATTGTAATTCACCCCACTTAAGAAATTATCAGCAAGAGGTGCACAGACTAATAGATAATTTTGAGGCCTTCAACATTACAGTTGTTCCTGGGACAAAAAATGCCCTTGTTGATGCTCTAGCCACCGCAGCCTCAAGATTATCTCCTTTAGAAGATTATGAAGCCTCTAGGTTTGCAGTGGAACTGCTCTACAAACCATCGGTACCTAACAACATTTCTAGCTGGAATTTTTTTGAAGGGGATGAACAAATTGTAGATTTCCTGACTAATTAGGAAAATTTTAAGGATTTGGCCATTGATGATGAAGTATTCCAAGAACTACTCACATAATCATATCTCCATGAACAAAAGAAGGGAAAATATTACTCTGATGACAAACCCAAGTTTCACATGATACCAAAAGGTGTGGCCAATCTGGAGAACATTTCCAACCTAAGGGAGAGATTCATGGAGCTAAGAAAGGCGAAAACAGGGAGCGTGTGTCCTATATATGAAACTATAAACCTGGGCACCCCTAGGAATCCCAAAAATGTCAATTTAGATAAGAAAATGTCCAAATAAGACAAGAAATCCTATATTAAACTATTTAAAGAATATCAAGATGTCTTTTCTTGGTCTTACCAAGAATTGAAAACATACGATACTCGCATCATCCAGCACACGATCCCATTAAAATATGGAATAAAACATTTTCAACAAAATCTTAGGAAGTACCGCTCGTCTCTAGAACCATGTATCAAGAGTTGAATAAATTGCGAGATGCCAAGATTATCTTTCAGGACAGACACTTTGCCTGGGTAGCCAATATGGTTCCTTTTAGAAAAAATTCTAGGGAGATCCGTCTGTGTGTGGATTTTAGAAACCTTAACAGAGCATCAAAAAAAGATAACTACCTAGTCCCACCCATGGAACAGCTCTTACAGACAGTATCCAACTCTGAAATGTTTTCTTTCCTAGATGGTTTCTCAGGATATAACCAGATCTTAGTTTTAGAAGATGTTGATTTAGTGTTTTCATTGTTTTTCTGATGCCCAAACCTCTTTTGCATATGGAAGTTATATACTATATGCTTTTATTTAAATCTTTTTAAAGGTATTATCAGGTTTTGTGCATCAATTCGCTATGGAACAACATGATTTATGTGTAATCATTGCTTTGTAATGATTTTATGTTAATTCATCTTTAATTGAATGATTACAATGTCCTAATGTTTCTTTTTTGCTTGCAACATGCCAAAAACGTGATCCATCCTTCCGTCCAGTCCTTCGTCCAGACCTCCATCTGGCACTCGATCCAACACTTAGAGTGAAATGTAGCTGGCAGTTAGCATATTGGTGGGATTCTATGGGCGAATCAGAAATATGGTTTTTGTGCCTACCCACACCCTTCTGCAGGAGGAATAATTCCTCAAGGGAATGCTCATTAGACAACATTTTAGTTTGTGGCTACTGTATTGAAGATCACCCAACTGAAAAATGCCCATCATTGCCCGATTTACTATCCATTTGTAAAAGTGAGGATCCTGGGTAATATTCTTATGCAACTAGGAGGCCATGGTAGCCTAGGAGTCAGCCTACACACCAGGATCTACCACCTCAAGCTCCACCTTATTATCAACAACCACAATAGTGGAAGTCACCAAATTTGAAAAACTGGTCTCCACAGTATGCTTCACACCACCCTTGGCTACAAGGATGGAGAGGAGGGAATCCCCAAGGAAACACTCAGATTCCACTTGTTCCTATTCCCACTCATCCTTACCCATAGTTTCCACCAAACATCCAACAACTTTTGCTAGGTTTTGTTCCCCCACCTTTACCTTCTATTCCACAACAACCTCAGCAATTTCAAAATACAAGTTCCCCAAGACCAACATTATTACCATCACAATCGGTGCCTAACCCAAATAATAAATTTACTCAACCTCTTCACAATGTTGAGTTGCAAACCTTCCCAACATATGTTATTTCTCATGTTCCATTGCATAAGATTCAACTAAGCTTGGGGAAAGTTATGGATAAACAGAGGCCTTCAATAGTCATCTGAGAAGAAGAAGAAGATGAAACTCCCAACCAACCCACATATTACACTAAGTGGGAAGATGTTATTACTCCCAAAGACCAGGAACAGAAGCTTCCCCAAAGTGAATCTTCACAGATTACAAAATTTCCTCCTTATCTAGATAGATTAGCAATTGAGAAACCAACGATTCGACAGGAATTTGACAATTTAAATGTATTGAAAAATATTTGTATCAAAATTCCCCTGTTACAAGCCATAAAGGACATTCCAATTTACAGTAAGGTGATCAAGGAATTGTGTATCAAGAAACCAGGTAGGAAACAAAAAGATCATCCAACAGTACATCTGATAGGAGAATTGTCTGAATACATATCAGAGCAGACTAGGGTCATAAAGTGTGCAAACCCAGGGAATCTCGTAGTAACAATAACCATTAATAAGGTCCCCATTGGAAATACTCTCATAGACCTAGGGGTAGCCATTAATGTTATGATTGTTACTACCTTAGAAGAATTACAGTTGAAACACTTCCTTAGACCCACCCCAACTATTTTGGAATTAGTAGATAAAACAAAATTTATACCTAAAGGAATCTTGGATGATATCATAGTCACATTAGCATCATGGGAATATCTAGTATACTTTCTTTCATTCATTCAAAGTATCTTGCTAAAGGGCATCTCGTTATCTTGGGAATACCTTGGGTGGCCATAGCCAATGTATTTATTGGTTGTAGAGAAGGTGAAATGACTATCTCTAATGGACTTTATATACAGAAGCTTACCATATACCCACCAGCTCAACTTGTTATAGAGAATCTATGGTAGCTTGAATGTCCATATGAGAATGAGAATTGGGAAGAACCTGTGTTTCTTAGTGATCCTTCCTGAGCACTTCAGGAGTAAACAATGGAGAATGTGCTAAATCAATTTATTTCTGCAATCACATGTGTTGATTTTCCACAATATTTTCCCCAATTTGAGTATATGTTTGGTGAATAATTTCAAGAATAGTTGGACCCATCAAATTTGTCTTCAACATATTTTATTTTTGAGATAGATGAATCTTCCATATCTTATACCAAGCCTTATGAGATTAATCCTAGGAAATTCCTACATCTAAATTATGGACTAGATGTAGATCAACAAGAACAATGAGTGAATGTCCTTAAGGACCAATCAGGAGCATTCACCTGGGAATATACTAATATGAAGGGTATACACCCCGAAAAATGCATTCATAACATATATACCCAGGAAGAAGTAACACATGTTAGGAAACCTCAGAGAAGGATGAATCTGACACTAAAGGATGTAGTGAAGGAAGAAATACATAAACTATTGACTGTTGGTTTTATTTATCCAATCTATAACATTAAATGGGTATCCCCGCTTGTCATGGTTCCAAAAAAAGTAACCGGAAAATGGATAATTTGTGTTGACTTCCAGGAACTTAATAAGGCCACTCTTAAGGATTATTTTCCTCGTCCCTTCATTGACCAAGTCTTGGATACCTTATTAGGGAAGCGATATCTTTCCTTCCTTGATGGATATAGCAGATACAACCAAATTCTCATAGCACCTGTGGATCAGGACAAGACTACTTTCACTTGTCCTTGGGGCACCTATGCCTATAGGGTCTTACCATTTGGTTTGTGTAACACTGCTACCACATTCCAATGAGCAATATTAGGGATATTTGTTGACCTCATTCATGACTGTGTGGAAGTGTATATGGATGATCTTACAATATATGGTAATACTTATCAGGAAGCCCTAGATAATCTGAAGAAAGTTCTTATTATATGTCAAGAAATGAATCTATCCTTAAGTCATGAAAAGTGTAAAATGTTATTGACTGAAGGAGTAGTCTTAGGGAATCATGTTTCATCTGAAGGGATTAAAGTGGTTCCTGCTAAGATTGAGGTAATCATCAAACTTCCACCTTGAATGACTCAAAAAGAGGTAAGAAGATTTCTTGGACATGTCAGATACTATTGGCGATTTATTGAGAATTTTACAAAGATTGTTTTACCAATTTTTGCACTGCTTACAAAAGATGTTGATTTTCTTTTGACTAACCATTGTCAAACCGCCCTTGAAACTCTAAAAGATAAATTATCTGTGGCACCAGTTCTTAGGGGACCCAATTGGGCCCTTCCATTTCATACATCCACTAATGCCTCTGATACTGCAATAGGAGGAGTATCAGGACAAAAATAGGACCAACAATCATATGCCATTTACTTTGTGAGTAAGAACTTGTCCCCTGCCAAGATTAAATATACAGTCACCGAAAAATAATTCTTGGCAGTCGTCCATGCAATCAAAGATTTTCACCATTCTATCACAGGATATGAGGTATTTGTACATATATATCACTTTTCCATTATATTTCTCATGAACAAACCTATTACCAATGGTCAAGTAACTAGGTGGCTCCTTTTATTACAAGAGTTCAATATCATCGTCCTTAACCGACCAAGAAAAGAGAACTTAGTAGTTGATTTTATCTCGCGCATTAATCATGGGGGTGATAGTATTCCCGTTGATGATATTTTTCCATATCAACTGTTGCACCTCTTCCATCACCTTAGTGAGAAAAATAGAGGTGCTTGCAAGCTCAGTTGGGTCTATTGAGCAGGACAACTACAAGGAAAAGAGTTAGGGAAAGAAATAGAAAACAACAACTAAGAATTAAACTAAGAAATGCAATAACAACTAAATTCATGAGCATAGGGACATAGAGACAAAAATAATAATGAGACCCATGTCACTAATGATAAGGCTGATATTAGTGAAAGAATACACCGAGAAGAAAGGGGACTATGAGTCCCTTCTTCCTCCAAGGGAGGGCTCTTGGACCCCCACAAGCAAGCTCTTCTTACAACAAATAAAAATGGAAAATGATGAAAGAAATATTTGCTAATCCACTCAAGGGGTGAGATGGATTACCCAATGTAATGGTGCAAATATACTCTTGGCAAGGATGGAGTCCTCAAGAGAATAATGGCAGCATAAATTTGCTTTGAATTCCTTGAAAAATGAAGTGTATCCATGGCCTTTTTATAGCATTCCTTTGAGCTATTGTTCAACTAGTTTGTAGTGTGAAAAGAGGCTAATTAGGGCATTTCTAGGTCTTTGACCAACCATCCAGTCGAATCCAGTCCAGATTTGAGTGTCAAATCGGCTTGGGAGCTGAACCATAAGTGGGTGGGAGGCCGAACACTCTCATAAATGTGTCGTTTCCTAGGTGCATGGCTTTTTGCGATAACAATCGCGCATCGTGTGCATGTGCGCGATTTCTGTGATCATGTTCCACACATGTGCACGCGTGCCGAGTGTCTTCATAGTGCTCTTCAATTTTTCACTACTTTGTATAGTTTTTTACCCTTTATGAATGATTTGGTGTTAATTCAGGTCCATGGATGACTTCATCACTATTTGACGATGCTGAGTTCTTGTAACAATGTGTGGATGAAATTTCAGTGATAACAGATGCCCCCTGATGGATGAGATTAGGAGCATACGTATAGCCAAAATCCATCAATGTTTGTTCTACTGAGAGTGTTTTTGTAAGAGAGAGCAATAGTGGGATCGTCTAGAGTGATCTGTTGGAGGGAAAAAGGAACCGGTAGAACCCGACCTTCCATAAGGTGTGTGAAAAAGAAAATTGTGTACAAACAAGGCAGGCATGCCCCATGCTCGTGTCATGTAACTCAAAAAAGAGGAATGAAGTGTTGGTGTATACAACTGCAGCACCCTCGGGGGTAGTTGTGATAAAGAAAGAAGACAATTCTGTGGATGAACATACTCTGAATAGTAGGCAGTGATCACGGTAATAAGTATCACCGATTATGTGGGCATTGATAGCCCAGCCAAGTTCAGAGGTCTTTGGAAAATGAAAGAACTAACTATAATAGTTGCAAAGTAAGACCCACCGTAACATGAAAAAGTGTTGACGTCGAATGTTATGGGGGTCAGCGACAACAGGGAGCAATTGTGTGTCACCCTGTGCCGTTCGAGATCTCTCATTAGGTGAGTAATGAGAATCAAGATACTGTTGCCCTTTTGGAAAACTATGCTAATGTTGACAACAAAGGGGGACGCGACTCCCAGAAGCAAATGGCTTCGTGAAATCTACTAGGTGAGGTTAGGAAGTGGAGGAGGTACATGGACGAAGTCAAGATGTAGGAAGACTCAAGACTACCCTTGGTTGGAGTATATGTGAGATAAAAAGTGGCCGCAACTGTTCAACAAGGTCAAGTGTTAGGGGGACGACAAGACCGGGGATAAGTTGTGTTAGAGGCGGGACAAGGTGAAAAAATTCAGAGGGCAGAGGTAAGTGGCATATGGGGTACTCTGAAGATATGGACGATGCCGACAAGGGTGGATGATAAGTAGTGCTCCAACGAAGGGTGACATGGGTTGCGGTTGGCCAAAAAAAGGGAAGCAGGTCGCCAAAGGTGACGACAAAAAGGTAATGTAATGACTAGAAATAAAGGCGTTTGTACAATAAATAATGAATAATTGGGGAGAAGTGTACAAATACAGAAACAGGTTCCCCAATGTGATATGGTTGGCCTGTGTAGGGCATAATTTACTCAGAGAACTGATGAGGGTGGGGGCCCCATGGGTGGGTTTCTGTATGAGGTAGGTGAAATGAAGGGATATTTGCAGATGGGTAAACGGATTGTGGATGAGATGGAGTGTTCATGCTACTGCAGAGGTGGAGCCTGACCATAGAACCGTGGAGAGATAATCTGGGAGTCCGTTGGGAAAGCTAGAAAAATGAGGAGAAGGAGTATGTGGTTAATTCACGACATGATGTAAGACTATCAGGACTCCCATCCCTAAAGGGTTTTGAAAAATAGCATGAGTGTCAGAAGTGCCAAAGGGTGCTATGAATGGGACAACTCATGTGGGTAAGAGTGTTACCGGGTGACAGTACCGAAGATGAAAATGGAGGTGTGGGTACTGTAGAGCCGGAAATGGGGATCCTAGAGGCAAATGTCAGAGGGTGTGACTGGAAATGTAAGTGAGATTCAGAGGGAATGACTACATGTCAGTGATGAGTATATACCTGAAGGGGTTGTGTCAATGTATGATGACCAAGTACCTGCACACATGAAAACCAAATACCCGATGTGAACAATATCTGAAGATAATCGAATATATGAGCATGCATTTGATAAGTGTGAATATGTGCATGCGTACCTGATCAAGGTATGAAAAATGGCGTCCCATGGGCTCAGGATGAAAAGAGGCCCAGGGACTGTTGTGATGTAGATGACGGGATGTTGATCCCGTGGCTGAAGATGGATTGAGAAATGGACACCTTGGGCTCCCGGAATGGTGAGTTGAAGTTTGGAAAAAAGACCTATATATAGTTGTAGGGCCCACATTACCACCTCATTTGTACTTGCTGCTATAGTGATTGGACAAGAAGCATTCAAAGGAGATTGTGGGATTTTGGGAGGATGAGGCATCTGATTGAGGACCCGTGAGTGTCAGGTTAGTGGTCTAATCATTCTGCATAGAATTAAGGTTTCAGTTTTTGGGTAGGGGCTGTACGGAGGGTCGTACAAGGGTGTTTAGGGGTGTGGGCCCCACATGCATAGGCGATCCAGTAATAGGTGTGTACATGTGAACGCATGTCCATCAGATAGACGTGCATGGGAGAGTTGGTAAGGGGATAAAGGGTGTGCCTATTGGTTGAACAGCCGCGCACATGTGCACGCCTGTCGGTTGAACAGGCGCACCCTTGTGTGTGCCTGTAGAGTGAACATGTGCGCCTGTGTAGTGAACAGGTGCACACTAGTGCGCGCCTGTGTAGTGAACAAGTGCGCACACGTGCGCGCCTGTGGGGTGTACAGGTGCACATGTGTGCATGCCTGTGGGTTAAATAACTGCGCTGTGGAGGCAAGGTTGATGGGTGTAAAACGTGTCTTTTTTATGTTGTTGATTTTCCATGTGGCTGACTTAGGATGGTTTTATGTTGTGTAGGTGAGCCTCGGGCACGATGCCTATTGGTTGGCAAAAGAGGGATTGGTACTAGTTGCGAGACGTCGTGGATATTGAGGAGCTAGGTGTATGTGCGACTTTGGCAGCTTGTGGGATGTTGAAGTTCTTTAAGTGCCCCTTGATACAGGCGCATGAGTATCTCCTACAGTTTCTTATCCGGATGTGGAGTTCAGACCTGCATTGCTTCATAGTGCAAGGAGAGAAGATTCCCTTTATTGTGGTGGAAGATGTGTATTTTTTGACTGGGCTCCCATTTCAGGGAATGCCCCTACCGGAAAAGCTGGTGCTACCGAGAGATACGCCGCTAGAGAAGGTGGGTCGGAGATATTGTTCGGGCTGAACTATATGTCTGGCACAGTTGTGAGCACTGGGGTGATGGATGCCTTAGCGCATCACTGTATAGCAACAATGATTGTGAGAGTGTATGGTTCGTTGGCGACGCAACGGATTTGCGGTGGCCAGCTGATGGTGATGGAGAGAGTGTTGGCCAGCGAGCAATTTTCCTAGGGGCTTACGCTGCATTCCAGGATGGTGGGGTAGCTGGACCATTATCGGTCCACGGATACGGGAGATTTTTCCTTCGGATCCATCCTGGTGGCCTAGTTTCTGGAGAGGGCACCAATGTTGCGCCCAAGGATTCTATTGGGTGTGCTTGGGGTGTGAGAGTCGTGGCTGAGGTGGTGGTCGACTGTGTGGCTTCGCCATGGTGGTGGCGCGGGTGGCCACTTCTTCACTGTAGAGGCAGCATAGGTATGGCGGCAGATGCTGCAGGTGATATTGCGGTACCTCTATGTCGGGGTTGACTTTCGGGAGGATCTGGACATGGTGCTACCTCCAGGGGAGGTGTTTGACCGCCGAGGTATGTTGATGATGTTGATATGTATGTTTTTGTTTTTTTGAGATAGCATGCTATATGTATATGATATAGATGTTGATACTATCTGTTGTTTGTTTGTATGTGCAGATGTGGCACCTTGTGGGTGCGAGGTGGAGTTGCAGAGAGCGTCGGCTCATCAGGAGCCGGAGAGACTGTCGCAGGGAGAGAGACGTCGGAGTAAGGATGTCGTGGTGCTACCAGCTGATTCGGAGTGGGCAGCGAGGAGAAGCCGGTTTGATGACCCTGATGCTGGGCCATCACACGCTCCTTCGGCGGCTATCGGAGTGGATTTTGAGGAAATACGCCATCGTTTGGAGGCGGTGTTACAGGATGTTCCTAAGGGCATATGGTCTCGCATCCAGTATGAGGGTATCTTGGATCAATGCGTGGGGGTCCGCCGCCATGGAGGGCTATAGTACGGCGAGAAGCAATGGCTAGTGTTGCGATGGTCAGACGACTGTCGCCAGGGTAGGAGGGACCGGTAGGGGGTGGACCACCATCACCTGAGGGAGGGGCAGGTGGTGATGGGCCACCACCGCTTGAGGGAGGAGCAGGCGGTGGTGCTCTAGAGGCACCATGAGTGGTGCTCTATGTATTGATGTATATATATATTTTGTAGATAGGCCGGTGAGCCCATTTTGTACCGAGGTGCTTCATTGGCATGCGGATAGTTGTCTTTTTGTATGTAAACATTTGGATGGCATTGTGGACCTTTCGATATATACATGAGTATACATTTTTGAGATCTATGTGGTGTTTGCATGTGTTTTGTTAATGTATTAATGATGTCTAATCTATATATGTGATGACAGTTTGTGTTATATGTTTATGTATGTGTAGAGGTAGCTTGATGTGATATATGCCAGTCTAACACAATATTAGCTAGGTTATCCGTAATTTGATTCAATTGTCTTGGAATATGTGTAAATGTAATGGAATCAAAATGTTGAGATAAAAGTCTAACCTGCAGGTATTTGCGAAAGAGGCAAGGATCACAGACGCGGTACACATTGTTGAGATGGAGTACGACTAGTTGAGAGTCGAGGAAGACGCTAAGCTGATGAATATGATGATGGATGGCATCGGCCAGGAGGCCGATGACGGCAGTGTATTCAACTTGGTTGTTGGTCGCTAAACCCAAACATATGCCCTTGAATGGAGCATTTCATGTGAGGGGGTGTAGAGAGCCCAAGTGGCTGAAGCGATATTTTGTGTCCAACGGTTGGCGTCGTCGGCGTAACCGATGTGGTAGGCTGGTGGAGGAAGCATCTGTCAATAGCACAAATAGCACAAAGGATAGTTTAGACGTGAGGGATGGAAAAAGGATTAAAAATGCTATAAAAGAAATAACCTAAAGTAGAATGACTACGTTTAAGTGTAAAATTTCTTTAGATACAACCCATTGATGGGTTCTTTGAGAGAGAGGCATTCGGGGGAGGCCAAGATGTATGCGCCTTTAGTGAGGCAATGTTGGATAATGTATGAGCCATGCTAGAGTGACTCAAATTTATCGTGGCCAAAGATATCATGAGAGATATCGTAAGCCAGGATGAGGTCACCTTCGTGAAATGAACGAAGGTTGACATGTCGATCAAAGGTAGCCTTGGATCATTTTTTAGTTGCCTCATTGTTCTGTAATGAAGATCGACGATCTTCATCCAGAGACTCTAAGTTTAGCAAGTGTTGCTCCATTGGAGAACTTTTGGGTAATAGCTCAATTGCGGTGCGTAAGGTGGGAATTTCTCACTCAATGGGAAGAGTGGCCTCGACCCCATGGACTAGATGAAATGGTGTGAAACCAGTAGTTGTTTTCACAGCCTTACAGTAACCCCATAGCGTAGAAAATAACATATGATGCCAATTGGTTTTATGTTTATTAACCATGCACTGTAACATGGTCTTGAGGACTTTGTTAACTGCTTCGACCTGTCCGTTAGACTAAGGGTAATATGGTGAGGAAAACTCGTGAGAGAATCCTAACCGGGATGAGAGATCAACGAAGATCTCATTCTCAAAGTGTTTCTCATGATCGGAAATGAGTTGGAATGGTACTCCAAAGTGGGATATGATGTGGTTAAAGAAAAAACGCGTTGCAGTGTCAGCAGTGTTGTTGAAGGTGGGCATAGCTTATGCCCATTTGGTGAAGTAATCGATGGCGACAACAATGTATTTGTGACCATTGTTGGAGGGGGGATTACAAGTCATGAAGTCGATGCCCCATTTACAAAAAGGGCCGGCAGTGATGACAGGATGAAGAAGAGTGGGGGGAGCTCGAGATTTATTGGCGTAGAGCTGACATTGCTCACATCATTTGACAACGTGATTGCAATCGTGAAACAAGGTAGGCCAAAATTAACCGGCTCGGATAATCTTCTAAGCAGTGGATATGCCCGAAATATGGCCCCCACATGCGCTGCTGTGGTAGTCATTTAAGACTCTATCGGCCTCGTCAATAGTCAGGCATCGATGAAGAATGGTGTCGACTCCCCGCTGATATAGGATGTCTCTGATGAGGAGGTAGCGGGGGGCATGATGACAAATACGACGATGATCATCTCGTGAAAGGTGGTTACTGAAATTTTGAGTTCGGAGGTAAACGAGGAGGTCTCTGTACCAAGGATCATCCGAAGTGATGTAAAAGAGATGTTCTTCGATAAATTCGGTGTTGACGGGGGTACTAGTGGTGTCAGAGGGGAGGGTCGTGACAAGTTTGGCAAGAATGAGGGACTTCTTACTCTTAGGTGTTGAGAACTTGAGTTCGTACTCCTGAAGGATAACAATCCATCGAGCAAATTTTTCGTTAACTTGCTGATGACTGAGCAAGTACTGCATAGGGTTGGAATCTATGATGACCTTTGTTGTGCGAAGCATAATGTAGTGGCACGGTTTCTAGACTACGAGGACGACTGCAAGAGCAAGTTTCTCTTCGTGTTTATACTTCAAGGGTGGCCCTAAGAGGTTTTTACTAATGTAATAAATGACATGCTCGCAATTTTCATCACCTAGCTGGACAAGAACTCCTGCGATTGATACAACTAATGCTGATACGTAGAGGATATAGTCGCGATTGTAGTCAGGTGCACTGATTAAAGGTGCGTTCGAGAGTGTTGTTTTAAGATCGTCAAATGACCGTTGGGCATGTTCGTCCCAGTGAAATGGGATGTCGTGATGTAGTAAGTGAAGGAAACCGTGTGCGCGTATGGCGTAGTTTGGGACAAATCATCATAGAAACTTATCTTTGCCTTGTAGGCTCTGAAGCTGATGTAAATTCTGGGTAGGTGGAATTTCGGTGATAGCTTGGACTTTGAGTGGGTCCACGGTAATACCTCTTTGGGAAACAATAAAGCCGAGGAGGTGCCTTGTGGTGACATAGAACAC
Organism: Picea engelmannii; assembly: GCA_009831015.1. Lineage (NCBI taxonomy): Eukaryota > Viridiplantae > Streptophyta > Pinopsida > Pinales > Pinaceae > Picea > Picea engelmannii. The sequence goes on from ML777252.1 coordinate 112,697, forward strand.
ACACTTGAGCGGATTCAACTGGATATTGTACTGACAACACCATTGAAAGATGATTCGTAAATCATCAAGATGTTGGGTGCATTTCTTGGATCGAGCTGTGAGGTCGTCCAAGTAGGCGAGGATGATATGAGCCAGATCATGAAAGATGTATGTCATAGTCCACTGAAAAGTTGCACCGACATTCTTTAAGCCAAAAGGCATGACACAATATGCAAAAGTACCCCAAGGGGTAGTGAATGTGGTTTTATACTGATCGGCGGGGTGAATTTGAATTTGATTATAACCAAAGAATCCATCCATAAAGGATAGAGCCTTGTGGCCTGCACAATCGTCGATAATTTGATCGATGAAAGGCATTGGAAAGTTGTCTTTGGGACATGCGTGATTGAGATCATGAAAGTCTGTGCAAACGTGGATAGTGCCCTATTTTGTGTTAACGGGTACAAGGTTGGAAACCCATGAGGTATAGGCAATGGGGTAAATGAACCCGGCATCACGTAATTTGTCAGTTTCGGCTTTGATGGCCATAGCTTTTGATGGGTGCAGCGGTCGTTGTTTTTGACGAACTGGTGTAATGTCGGGCCAGGTGTCGATGTGATGTTCGACGATAGAGGGATTGAGGCCAGGAATTTTCGTGCATGACTAGGCAAAAATATCCCGATATTCTTGGAAGAGGGCTTTATATGCAATGATTTCCTCAGGAGTGCAAGTAGCTCCAATGGTGATTTCTTCAACGATGCCATTTTTAATGGAAATGTTGATTTTAATGGTTGGGGAAATGTTAGCCATGTTTCCTTCTTCAAAAGAATTAGGGGCAGGAATGGGGTTTTTGAACCAGTCGATAGGCACTGATGGGATAAAATCCTTGGTTTCGACCACGTAAATGGGGTGTTGGTTAGGAGGCACAGAGGCTTCCTATGGAAAGAAGAGTGCATGGTGGTGTAGCGCATCCCAGGGGGAGTCTGGGTGGTTTAAATCTTCGAGTATTTCTTCGTTGCATTGGAAGTGACGGGAATAAAAGGGGTCATGAGGAGGGATATCGGTGACTGTTGTCGTGTGGCCCTCTGGTGAGGAAGAAATAGGGGGAACAATGCTAGGAGATGGTGAGGGTTCGCTCGACATAAACCAGATATTGAAGTACTGAGGAGTACCCATGGTAGTTGGGTGTAAATTGTTCATGGGGGAAGGAGCAAGAGAGTTGAGGGGATTGGGGGGTGAATCCTCAAATAATTCGTCTAAGAACCATGGAGGTGTTAGAAGGGCCTTGGGTTTGAGAGAAATGACATGAAGATCCTCTAGTGATGAGGTGATGTTAATTATCGACTCTGCGGGCCGTTGAAGCAGGGTCAATTGGCGTTGCCTGTATTCAAGGATCATAGGACATTGGTATGTAAAATGAGCTAATGAGTTGCAGAGAGAGAAAGGGCATCTCATACGTTCATTGATTGAAGTGGTGACATAATGGATGTCAGTGATATTTGTGGAGGAGGATGTAACAGGACTGGGGTTTCTTTGGAAGCTCTGGTGTACTGCAGCTAATGTCTGCCGAAAGCGTAGCAGTGCTGGACAATGGTGGGTATAATGGCCATATTCTGAACATATAGCGCAAGCGAATTTGGTCTGCAACCCTTTACTACTGGAATGGGGGGTGGGAGTGGCAGGACTGGTTGTAGTGGCGAGTGTTGGGGGAGTGTGATTGAGTGGAATCAAATTCCGTAACTCTGGTAGAGATGGGCAGTTGTTGGTTTGGTGTCCCTCTTTCTCACATAGTGTGCAAGGAGGTTGGATGCATGGAGGAAGTGGAGATATGGGCTCCTTCTTCTTTCTTCTGCCCCCAGCTGTGGAAAGGTGGTTAGTGAGTAGGGGTGTGGTGGGAGTAAGTATGGGAATCATCATGGGGATTCCTTCTTTTGGGGGGGGGAGGGATGGTCGAGGGACCATCTCTAGTGGGTGTAAATACCAAACTGGGATTGCTAACACCATATTAGGTAGGGTAAGCGTTGCGGCTACCTGAAAAGCTTCGATGCCTGGTGGAGGGTAAAAGAAGGGAATTTGGGTGATGGCTTGGGGAACTGTCTCCCAAACTGGGATATGTCCTTGGGGAGAGTTGGAATCGTAGACTGGTGGGGTTAACGAGTGTGCAGGAGGTTCTTGAGGGGGGAGTGTTGTGACAAGTGGGACGTTAGATATGATAGAAGCCTTGGTAGGAGGAAGGGTATCCTCTGTGTGAGTTTCGTTAGATGATATGACACATACTTGATTGGAAGGATGAAGGAGTGGTGGTGCTCCATGGTAAGTTCCTAACAAGGATGGATCTTTGAAAATTCCAGGACCCATCACGACGAGTGGGTATGTGTCGTGGCTTGTGTGAATGAGAGGAAGAATTTTATAGATGTTGGCAGATGGATTAGGCTCGTAATGTGAGACTTGGTCAATAGTAACGATCTTCCCATTGTGAGGGAACATCATTTTCTGAAAGACGGAAGATGCGACTGCCTTCATAGTGTACATGTAGCTATGACTGAACATGATATTATAATCGAGTGGGGCGTCGATAACTTCGATGTTGATGAGAATAGTCTTGGCCCCGAGTTCGACGGGGACATTTTGGAAGAGCCCTTTAGGAGACGATGGTCGCCCGTCATAAGCTCATAAGGTGATGGCAGAGGGTATGATTTCGAGGGAACCAAGCTTCTACCATACTGTTTTAGACATAATGCATGTAGATGCACCTTCATTGATGATACACCGATGAACTGTGATGTTCCGTATTTTTACTGGTATTTACAAAGTGATCAAGGTGGGAAGGCAAGGTTCTCCATTGTCAAGATCAAAGGTAACGAGTCAGGTATCTACGGGGTTGTCTGCCCCAAAGGCGGAAAGTAATGATTTCCGCTGAGTAGGATAGGTCTGGAGGACCTCCAACATTGACTTGGTAGCCGGGGATTGTGCTATTTCATCTACCAAACTATGGTTATGAGTTGCCCTAGCCTATGGGTTGTGGACATTCCTGCGCAATGGGATGTGAGGGATGCGAAGTGGTGGTTCGACAGAAGGGTGAGGAATCACTAATGGGGGTCCCATCGGTGTAGGGTTTGTCTCTGGAGGGATAGGAGGAGACTCAGCGGGTGTATGATACTGATGATTACGTGTTTGCAGAAGGATTTCTTCCTCACTAGTAAGGAGAATTGTGTGATCTACTAGATTGTTGGGGTTGAGGTATTGTCCCACCTGAGGTGGAGGATGTTGTGTGTCCTATTGGGTGTTTATCACTCCTTGATGTGGAATGGGATTCTGTAGCACGACAGGAGGGGGTTTTTGCACGTATTGTTGTGGTGCCTGCTGAGGGGTAGGCGGTGCTGGAGGATGGGGAAGACTACCAAAGTCTTTCAACCGTTTGAAATCAGTGATTTGGGGGAAATGATGGGTGTAATGGTTGAACTCACCATAAAGGGCATAAGGGAAGTTGGGTTTAACATTGTTTTTATTTCTCCCTTGGTGTCTATTACTATTGCCCCCCTAGGGGTTTTGATTCCCTTGGTTCTGGTTGCCCCCAATGGATTGGTTCTGCTAGGGTTGATTCTCGCCTTGACCTGGGTTGTTGTTGTTCCTGTTCCATCCTTTATTTTTGGAATTGTTTGACAGATGGGTTGGATTGGCCGTATTCAGCTGTTCAAAATTTTGGTATTGTTGAACGACAGAGGATTGAACAAAATTCACCCCCTCATGAGGATGTGGGGAAGCCATGGGTTGTGGGGGACTAGGAAATGGGAAGTATGGATTCTGTGGTGGTAACGATCCATAAGGTACATAGGAAGGCGTAGTGCTTTCTATAGTACTATAAACTGAGGTAGAGGGGGTACCATAGTTCATTTGAATAGCTAGATGTATGGGGAGTGCCAACAGTGGTCCACTGATGGGTGAAGGTATCGCAACAGGGTATGGTTGTTGATAAGGGGGTGGGGGGTAATAAGAAGTGCCCCTGTATGCTGACGGTATTGAGGTGTTCCATACATCGGTGGTGGTTGGGGTTGTGTTCCATGGTGAGTGGTGGTACCAATCAGTCCTTCGGTTGAGTGAGACATCCCAGGTTTGTCTGGGCCAAATGGCATAGGTTTTGGAAGATCAGGAAGTAAAGTGTATAAGTACCCTAACTGTGCATAGATGAGGTCATACTGTTGGGCCTTACTAATGGCTTCCTCTTCAGATTGAGGGAAGCTGGAAGCTACATCCTTACCGAGGAGAGAGACAAGTGATCTAAGAAACCAGTCGAGACACTGTTGCTTGGTGGTTTCTGCTTTGCACAAACTATGTCACCTACGCCACTCGTGAATGTGGTCAGTAATATGTGTGGCTGAGGTTTGTTTGAAATTAGAGAGTAGTTCTAGACCATTGTCGTGGCGGATTGGTAATTGGAAGAAGGTCAAGAATGCTTTGGCCAAGAACTCAAAAGTTGCATGGGAACCTGATTTTTCTTCTACATACCATTTGGCCGATGGGCCAGTGAGTGTGTGTTGAAATAATCACAGTCTAATGGAATCATCCATAATGCTATTGGAAGAGCACTATAGGTGAAAGTTCATGACATGGTTGGCAGGGTCATCGCCTACCTTTCCTTCAAACTTTGGTATGTTCGAAGGTAATTTGGTGGGCATTGCAAGCCATGTGGGAGCATGCAATATAGGATCATTGGTGAGTTTTTTGAGATCCAGGATGTTGAGAGAGGCTAAATATGGCATCTGTAGTGGGGGGGGGGAGGATTAGCTCCAGCCATGGTGTGAGTGTGTTGTGAACCTGACCCTTGAGGGGGGCTAGGTGGGTTGGTGCTTCCCCCTTGAGAGGAAGTTGGTCCCCCACTTCCGTGTAAAGGAGAGTAAGTGAACGGATTACCTTGGGAAGTGGACCCAAGTAATGTAGAACCAAGCAAAGCTGATCCTAAAATAGTAGCACTCACCGGAGTGTGTGAAGGAGGTGTCGATGAGTGGGAAAGACCAGACACTCCCCCTAAGATAGGAGGGAAGTTGAGCAAGCGTCGTGAACGTCGGGGGTTCTGTGGGTCCCCTATGATGTCCGATTAGCTACGTGAATGTGTGCAAATAGTGGTGAGAGTAATATATAAACAAGAGCCTTTGCGTTGAATGTTACACAATATATATATCCAGATCAAACTGTAATCAGAGGTGCATCATACATAAAATGTTTTTGAAAAAATAAGCATATATGTGGGTAAGTGGGTTTTGTTTGCATGGGGAATAAAAAGAAAACAAATGCTCGTGTCCTAGAATACGTAACGTCCTTCCTCTCAAATAGCACTAGACCTTCCAATAGTACTCAACAGTGGGGTCTGAAGTCACTGGAAGAGAAACTAGTGAAGGATGAAATACTTGGTTATAATGAGGGGTAAAGGGGGAATATCCCGAAAGAGCTGGTGATATTTCCCAATAGCCACACAAAATCCAATCAAGGTGCAATTGCAGCCCACAACTGCCACCTGGGTAGATGTCCTAAAATTTGGTCACTAGGTACCTCAGTCAAAGTGCGACATTTAGATTTTCGGCCTAAGAAATGGGTCACGGGCTGGATCCCATCCAAGAGGTGGGTGCCTCAAAGGGGGATGCAAAAAACAACCGGACCTCAGCCTTCAACCTTTCATGGGTATCTCCCTGCCTTATGGTATTAGGAACACTTGACTTGGAGGATTTTCAGTTCCCTATTTGACAACTTCTATGGTTTTGACAATGTGAGAACCAAATAACAGGCAGTTATTTGGATGCCTATCCCCGAAATCCTACCTAGACTAAAAATTTTCTTTTGGCACCTCCTGTGGAGGAAAACTTAGTGAGTTTTTAGAAATATTTTAGATGTAGTTGTTTTGGGAGGTTGGAGGTGTAAACCAACCTCATTGATTAAAATGGGAGTGGATAGTTTCATCAAGAAAAGGGTGGGGTGTTTTCGGAATCCCTTTGGAGGAAACTTACTTTGACCTCCATGTTTCAAGAAGAAGCTATGTGAGTGATAAGTGACTTTTGTGTGTGAGTGAAAGTGTGTCAATTTTTAGTGAATTAGATGTCACCTTGCTGCATGTGGACTTCGCTTGGTCCTTACAAGTGTTTGATTACCTAATTTAACTAAGTACCTTTGGTACAACTTTGCGTAATTCAAAAGTCCCTAGGAAGCTAGCATGTGGATGTGGGTCCATTACTATCCCTTTAACTCCCTATTTGTGATGTAATCTAAGAAAAACTTTGAAACTATCCTAGATTGATCATGTGGGCATGTGGCCCGTTACAAAACCTTTAAACTTCCCTAGTGATTTGATCTAAGAAAGAAAATTTCAACACTATCCTATCTTTGTAGCATGTGGGCATGTATGGGCCCGTTACAATATTAAGATGTGTTTGAAAAATTAAACTAAGAGGAGTCCCAAGAAGGGATGTTGTCCTCTCCTAAAGGTTTTAATGTTCTTAAGGGAGATGAAATCGTTTCACAATCTTTGTCTGATTCTCAAGATCGCTTGGAGGCACAAGAAAAGAGCATACTAAGCGATTGTTATTCAACTTCTAGTCCCAATCCAAGTTAAATGTGATTAAAAATGATTCCCAACTTATCTTGTGAGTCAAAACAAGCTATCCACGTGGTGAAAAATGAAAGCAAATAAGGGAAATTGATTTTAACCTCCTAAGTGCCTATGTGTTTTTGACTAACCCCTTTATATGATGAGGGGACTAAGTGTGGTGCAGCTTTAAAACATGCTTGAAATCATTTTTAAGAAGGAAAATGGCCTTCTCCACATCTCCACAACTTTACAATGTGAATTTTTTGCACAGATGTGCGGGTCTCAGTGGAGACAGAGGTACACAGAGCGCATGTGCACGAACAGAGAAAAGTCAACGAGTGCACATGCGCAGAACAAAATTGTGATTTAGGCACATGTGCGCACGATGCGTGTCTGTGGACCTAAAAACCTGCGCATATATGACACACGACCGAGAATGAAAAATCCAGATGGATTTCTCTCAATTCAACTTGGAATTGGCTGAGTGGCAGGTCGGCCTAGGCCGATTAGTGTACCTACAACTTAAACAAACTAAAATAAGAGCAAGAAAAACCCAAATGGGGTAGGAAATTGATACCTTTCCCTGGTGGAGTCGCCAATCTGTTGTGCCTCTTCCGTCACCTTAGTGAGAAAAATAGAGGTGCTTGCAAGCTCAGTTGGGTCTGTTGAGTAGGACAGCTATAAGGAAAAGAGTTAGGGAAAGAAATAGAAAACAACAACTAAAAATTAAACTAATAAATGCAATAACAACTAAATTCATGAGCATAGGGACATAGAGACAAAAATAACAATGAGACCCATGTCACCAATGATAAGGCTGATATTAGTGAAAGAATACACCGAGAAACAAGGGGACTATGAGTCCCTTCTTCCTCCAAGGGAGGGATTTTGGACCCCCACAAGCAAGCTCTTCTTACAACAAATAAAAATTAAAAATGATGAAAGAACTATTTGCTAATCCACTCAAGGGGTGAGATGGATTGCCCAATGCAATGGTGCAAATATACTCTTGGAAAGGATGGAGTCCTCAAGAGAATAATGGAAGCATAACTTTGCTTTGAATTCCTTGAAAAATGAAGTCTATCCATGGCCTTTTTATAGCATTCCTTTGAGCTATTGTTCAACTATTTTGTAGTGTGAAAAGAGGCTAATTAGGGCATTTCTAGGTCTTTGACCAACCATCCAGTCGAATCCAGTCCAGATTTGAGTGTCAAATCAGCTTGGGAGCTGAACCATAAGTGGATGGGAGGCCGACCACTCTCATAAATGCGTTGTTTCTTAGGTGCGTGGATTTTTGCAATAATAGTCGCGCATCATGCACATGTGCATGATTTCTGCGTTCCTATTCCACGCATGTGCGCGCGCGCCCAGTGTCTTCATAGCGCCCTTCAATTTTTCACTAATTTGTATAGTTTTTTACCCTTTATGAATGCTTTGGTGTTAATTCAGGTCCATGGATGACTTCATCACTGCTTGACGATACTGAGTTCTTGTAACCATGTGCGGATGAAATTTCAGTGATAACATCAGCATATCTTTTCCATCTCTGTAAACACTCCATGGTTTGCAAACATGGAAAATTATTTTTCTACTAGAAAATTGCTACCTCATTTGTCACCTCATGAAAAGCGTTGAATTATAACACAAAGTGTTAAATACTCTTGGGTTGGCCATGACATTTTTCGTACTGGGCCAAACTTGATTATTTTGAGATGTGTCCAAGAAGATGAGATAGCAGAAATCCTACGAATTTGTCATGATGGACCATGTGGTGGACATTTTTCCGACAAGCGTACAACATATAAGGTTTTACATTCAGGTTACTATTGGCCTAGAATTTTTAAGGATGTTGCCAAATATGTGAGAAGTTGTGATAGCTATCAGAGGATAGGAATACCCACATCAGCTGATGAAATTCCCTTACATTCCTAATTTATGATAGAACCTTTTGAGAAATGGGCCCTTGATTTTGTAGGACCAATTTTCCCCATGTCTCATAAGAAGAATTATATTCTTGTTTGTACAGATTATTTCACCATGTGGGTAGAGACAAAAGCCTTGTTTAGGGCTACTGAAAAATTTGTTGCTGAGTTCATTTATGAAGATATTTTTACCTACTTTGGTGTTCCTCGTGAGATTGTCACAGATCAAGGTACACAATTTACTTCTAATTTGATGAAGGAATTAACGAAAAAATATGGGATAAAGCATCATAAGTCCTCTCCATACCACCCACAAGCTAATGGCCAAGTAGAGTCAACAAACAAAGTATTGGAAACTATCCTAACCAAAATTTTCCAATTACACCATAGATATTGGGTTGATAGACTTCCATAGTCTTTGTGGGCATATCGTACCACATGGAGAAACACCACTGGACATACCCCATATGAACTAATTTATGGAAAACAAGTACTCTTACCGATTGAATTACAAGTAAGGAATTTTCGGATTTATGCACGATTGGGATTAGACTTAGACGAGGCACAAAAACAGTGAGCCCTACAATTGAACGAATTGTATGAGATTATACAAGATGCTATCCAAAGGACAATTTTAGTTCAAAACCAAAGGAGCAAATGGCATGATAAATTTATTAAAAAGAAACAATTTCAACCTGGTGATTGGGATTTGTTGTTTGGTTCCCGATTCAAAAATTTTAAAGGAAAACTTACCATTGGATGGTTGGGTCCTTACGAGGTAGTTACCATGTATGATAATGGGGTTGTTAAGATAAAAACAATTGATGATGGACAAGTCTCCTTCGTAGTGAATGGACACTGACTTAAAATTTACCACAGACCCATTTCTAAAGAATATTTTATACAGGTCATTTCAGTCGACAAGGGATTGGCCTTGGTGGATGGGGAAGTTTCTTCTCCCTCCCCATGTTCTTGAAACTTTTTTATTTCTTATTGTACATATGTAAATATTTTAGAGTGTGTTTTTTTCTGATAAACAATTTTAGATATTTCCGCAGGTGTTCATCTAACCACAAGTGGACAACTCCAAGGAGACAGAAAGGGAAGTATTTTTCTTCAAAAGAAGATGTTTTTATATTTAAACTCTATTGTCTACTTAAGAACCAATTGGATAATGACTATTTTTATTATTATTAGAAACTGTCTTCTTCAAATTAGCCATTTTTACAAGATTTCTATCTTCCTTTCTCTCAAGGCATCTTTCATTGTAGTTTCTCATAACCTCCACCACTAGAGAACATAAGGAAGTGACACTTTGTCTTATCAAACCTATAGGTTACTCGTACAATTTCCCCAAGAACCTCGAGTAGGTGGATACGTATATTTATGAATGAGTATCAAGAAGGTATGATTAGTGGTTAACCATGGAAACATCAATATAACTTCAAAAAAAAAAAGAAAGTGAGTAGGGACTGAAGATACCTTTATGTTATTTTCAAATGGTACCATCCACTACACATTAAAAATGCTTGACTATACCATATATTCAGATTGGCTACACCCACTTAAGTATCACTTACATCAGGACAATCTATAAGGAATACATAAAGAAGAGTCTTCCTCTAACTTAAATACCATCCTAGTCCAAAACAAAAAAGTTGTCAGAGTTGCCTCCCCATCTCCTTGCAAAAAGAAATATTCATACACAAATCTTAAAAGATGGTGGACCAATATTTGTTGTAAAAGGGTGTAAGAGTCTAACCCATCGGGATACTGAACATTTCTGTGGCAGTGGGTACCGGCCTATGGTATGACTAGGTAAACTCGTCGAAGTATTGAACAGGCTTGTTGGAAGTGGGGCATTCTACCTAGAGAGGGTGATGTTTTGTCAAACAATAAATGAAATTCCTAATCTTAAAACTTGTCCTAATGTATGACACTACTTGTAGGAAAAGTTGAAAAGAAGTATGCATGGTTAAGCAAAGGTAAATGAACTCCATCAATCTACCTACCTATTCTTAACTATATGTAGGATGTTTTGTCCTATAGGTGGGGCCATATTTTAAATGGTCTTGTCATACTAATGTGTGAAATTTATCTCTACACTTGGAAAATGTAAATCTTAGGCTATTGGGAGGATTAACTAGTTTCCTATATCTTTGATTGTGAAGTGTCACAATACTTAAGAGTGGGGGAGGGGTTTCCTGAGCTGAAAAATGATAAATACTTCCATTTTTTTTACAAGCCCATGAGAAGAGGAAGTAGGATCTCTATCAAATTATGTCATATTGGTTTTACAATATTTCAGGCTATTATATCAACAGTCGTTTTTATTGATATGATAAGTTTTATGTTGTTGACATAACTTTGTGTGTGTTAAGCCTGATGTGCATTTTTTTTATGCTTATATCTAATGCAATGGAATACTTCTTACACTTAAATGTTCCTTGTGACAATTATAGATTGATAACAAATGCTAAACATTGCCATCTGTATTACAAGCCAATGAGAAGAGGAACAGTCATTTGTATTGCTACATGTCGATAACAAAGGCAATAAAAAATGGATGTTATAATCCTATTCATGCTCATCCTATCCATGCTCCTGTTCACCATGCCTACAAGAAATCATCAACTCTGAGTGTTATGGACGAATGTCCATTTACTAATGGATAGTTTTCACCTACACAGAGGACCGGATGGAGTGCCATCTGGATGACCAGATGGAGTTCCATATGTAGGATCAGATGAGGTATTGTATACACTGTAAATGATCATGATCTTATTCAGGTATGATCACTCAAGTTGATTACACCCATTGCAGTGATGAATTAGATGGTGTCTTTTTAAATTTCATTTTGTGATCAAACTAAAATTACAAATTCATTTTATGATCAAATGTCCAATTCGAAGACTTGGACATTGATATAATTTCTTACACGATTTTGTTTTACCTCCAAACTACAAACCATTCAAATTCAAACTCGGCATAATTATGATCACACATGGCGTTCATGTATGATGAATTCACCCACGATTCAACTGTTTCCATAACCATTGAAATAAGGCACGAGTACTATGTCTCAATTGCTCATACTCTATCTATTTCGCTCATCCTCTGCTTGCTATATTGTGCTCGCCCTCTGCTTGATTTTGGCCTCCTTCTCATCCCTTGCTCTATAACCATTCCAGACTGTCATGAATCATCGTCCTCCACTGAGCTACTATCCATTCTAGAATTTGTAGTGTGTCGAGAAGTCTTCCTCCACACAGGTTGGGGACCGTTCCTTGCTAGTCTGTAGGGGCACGATGATGGAATCTCTCTCTAATTCACTCTCGGGTTTGATGTGATACTTACTCGTGTAGGGTCTATACTCTTTTTGGTATTCAAAGAATCCATTGCTTTGGCTACAAAATTTCCACGGGTTGGGTATCGTTGGTTCAAACACCATCAACTGCCACACCAAAGTTATAACAGGGTGTTCAATCCTGAATACCAAAATGTCTCTGGAACCAAAGGGTATTCAAAAGAGTGTATCAAAGAGAAATTAATAAACCCTCTGATCATAATTACTATGTTTATTACTTGTGAAGGTAGGTACTCTGTTTTTAAATCCTATCATTTCCGTCTTCTGGCCCATTTTCAATTCAACAAACCCCTGAATTTTCCCTTCTATTTTCTGAAAATCCTAGAGAAGATTTATTCCCAGGTCTGAAAAAATTTGGCCAACCCTCACCACATTTTATTTCACCATGGCCTCATTAAATTGCTTGTTATATCATAATTGAAGAAACAGAGTAAAACATGGGAATATTTCTTCTACCAATTTTTGAATCCCCATATCACAGTTAAGATAAACAAGAAATTGATTGATTCAAGGACTGTTACCCCACCTAGTCCTCACTCTCCAAAAAAACCCAACCCTCTAGTTCAAACTATCTCCCTGTCTGATAAGAAGGCCAAGGAAACTATTGATTCCCCTTGTTATCACTAGGAATCACCCTCATATTGCAGAGAGGATAAGCCCAATACCCATCAGAGTATGTGTAAATGTAAATGAGTGTTTAAAGGTCAAATGGACAAGACTCAGAATAATAATGTTTTAAATCAGAAATATGGGCAAGCATGCACAATCAAATGAGGTCTTGATCAACTTCAGTCAGTGAATGGGAGTAAAATAGAATAGAAGGAAGGATTTGGTGAGGGAGGTGTAAAGGTCTGTTATTGACATCAGGTCTTTAAGCAGCGTAAGGAGGAAAAACTCAAACACAAGATCTTCTTGAATTCAAAGTTTAAAGAACACTGAAGAAAATCATAGTAGTATTATAATCAAACATTCATCATAATACAACCATAACAATCTCATGTGGATCATCCAATCATGAAAACTTCAACATAAGAGGCAACAAGATGAAATAAGAGAAACTGACTTATATTAATAAAAAATTCTCAGGTCTAGTACATAACCAAAGAACTAGTCTACTTAGTCAAAAATATTACAATAAGGGATCCCAACTCAACCATTCAAACCCTCTAAATCATTTGAAATATGTATTTATAACAAAAAGGGAAAGGCAATAGCTAGAGGTGCGAGATGGCCTTCCTCCCATAGGATTCTCAAAATCAGTTATTCAATCTAACACCTGTGCTAACATATATTTAACAAATTTCTATAAAAAAGGAATTATGTTGGCAAACACTCCAATAAAGATTAAATGACATTGTCTCCCTTGTGGCGTACTCCTTTCCATTTCCAAGTGTCCTGCACGAGTTGTATGTTGTCACCATGCTTCCACCTGTGAACTTTGCTCCTCTCCACATCATCAACCACCCAAAAGACAGATGAATTTGAACCCCTTGATTGCAATTGCCAGTTCGTAGTGCCATTTAGTAGCACGTTGGGTAGCCAGTTTTGTAGCACCCTTTGCAAAATAACTCTGCACATTTTGTAGCGCCTTCTCCAAAATAGGACTGTAGTTTCCATAGCATCAATCATGTGTAATCACTATCTGAAATTCCATAGTGTCCCTCCAGAATTAGCCTCTACGAAATTGGTAGCGTCATCACTGAAATTGTCCTGCAGAATTGGTAGCGCCCTTCATCAAAGCAGCTATGTGGATTTGGTAGTGTTCTATAGAAAGGGTCGTGCCACTCTGTATTTCGGCTAGGATATTTTGTAGCGTTCTGCAGAAAGGGTCATGCCACTCTATATTTCAGCTAAGATATTTCGTAGAGTTAGGCTGAAAAATTGCAGAACATATTTTATAGACAATTCTACAGTGCCATGGCATTAGCACAAGATTGTTTTATGCCTTAGCGTTACATAAATCCTTCATTATTCATTTTGGAAAATGAATGCAATAGTTATGGGATATTTTATTTATTTTGGGGAAAATTGAAATTATATTGGGTTATGCCCAATATCCAAGTTCAAGCATCAAAAGCACTCATGTATTTGCGCTACCCAATCGCATGCATCCACATAGGTGGGCGCTACCTAAATTCTGGTAGAAAATGAATTGTGCAGAGTTATTTTACCAGTTTTGAGTCACTAACTTAAAACTTGGATTGTGAACAATCGTGAAAGTATTTTTGAAAAATGGAGGACATTTTTGTTCATAACATTCCAAATAACAAAAACCTCTCTCATTCTTTCAAAATGTGTTATGGTTTGAGATATATTAGACATAGAAGTGGCATTACCGAATCTACACAACGACGCTACCTAATTTCCTGTGGCGGTCACGGTTTTGGTATTCACCTTGTTGAAAGGTTGCCACTTTTCAAGGAGGATTTGAATGGATTCTCAAGGATCAGTTAGATGTCAAGGGAAACCTGCACCTAAGATTTATCTCCATCAAAGGCCTCATGAATGAGGTGGAAACAATTAATTAATGACTTCCAATAAATTCTTGAAAATTAGCAGTTTGTTGGATTTTTGTCTCTTTGATTGTTGCCACTTATATCCAAGGCTTAGAATCCAATGGAGGAGATGGGATTCAACCTCCTAAGGTTATTTGGATGCTATATTATATTTAAGGAAAGATATCTCTATTGGAGAAGGGGATTCATGAGCCAAGAGAGGCTACAAAGAATAGTAGTAGGCAGTTTTTCTGTGTATGTTCATTTGTAATCATGTGGGCATTTTATGATTGTAAGCATTACTGCTATTGGAGACTCATGAGAGATGTGATTTAAGATTGTAACTCTTCTATTTATATTTCTTCTTATTTGAATATATTTCAGATTTGAGGATCAAAGGCTATCAATGGTTTAAGGATCCCTAAGAAACAAAGGATCTGCTATATTTTTCCCATCAATCATTGTTTATATTCAAGTATTTGTTGATTCATTAAATTGAGAGGATCGATGTTTAGTGAACATTCTATCTTATGTTTTCCTTCTTCATTCTTCCACCTATCAGCATATAATCTTGTTTTCTGTTGAGCATCTTTTGTGCCTTCGATGAGTAGGATGTTTGTGACTCCATTGCCCATTGGTGTAGCCTACTGATCTACAATTTTCTTCCCTCTCTCTCTTTCTTTATCCATCTTTTTGATCCACCTATTCAAAACCAAAACTATCTTTTACATTTTGATGGGTGTTGAGCTTACACTTTAGCATTCAAAGTGTGACTTTCAGTGCTAACATAATTGGCACCACTGTCGGGGATGGATTTGAGAATATTGAAAAGATCCCTAGGAAGAAAGACATTGCACAGCTCTAACTTTAGATGGTGACTGAAGTTGGACACCTTCAAGACTGCACATTCACCATGGCAACTCCATTGTTTAGTATCTGTTGGTGAGTCCACTGGGGATGAGAAAAATTAAATGTCTATTAAGGTTATCCTAGCCAGGAGGTTTTCCCTATTCAATTTCTCAGCCATAGATGGTTATCCACATCTTGTGCCTCAAATTGATGAATGGAAAGATCTGCTGCCCAGATTTTATGAAGGTGTGGATGACAACCCTTTTGAGCATGTTCATGAATTTCATGCTTTGATGCAGCAGCTTGACATCCATCATGAAGATATATTGATGAAAATGTTCATGTATTCATTGGAAGGCAATGTGAGGCAATGGTATAGAACACTCCTTTGTTCTAGTATTTCCTCTTTGAAGGACTTTCATGATGTTTTTTATTCTCATTGCAAGATAATTTATCCAGCTGAAAGACTTTTTGAGAATTGTTGTGAGGGGTATGCTTCATATATTCAGGATTCAACAAGTGATTCTTATAGCAGTGATGATGAAGGGGATGATTGTAGAGAGCAGGACTTAAATGATGAGTTTCATAATTCTTTTCCTAAAATTGAAGAACAAATGCATCATTCATGTCAAAATCTAGGTCCCCAAGAGAAAGATCAATATGGACAATCCATCATTTCCCTTTCTCCTCCTTTTCTCGATTATTTAAGTCAAGAGGTCATCTTAGGTTCAAATTTATTTCATCATGAGAATAGTGTTGCAGCTTGTCATGAATGAATTCATAGCTTACCAGTTGTTGTTGTAATCCCTCCTATTGTTAATGAACCAATGTGCCATGATTTGCCAAGTTTTGATGACTATGAGGATGTTTTCACTGAACAACTAGTTGTCCCGGCTATTGTACTAATCCCCTCAACCATTAATAGTCAAATGGTCATTGATTCACCTTTGTATGATGATTATGAATATAATTTCCATGAACATTCTATTGTAGACCTTATATTAGAGAAGTACCCTTCACATCAAAGCAACAATAGCTTGTTTCAACCCTCATGTCATATTTTTGTTGCTGGAAAAAAAAGAAAAAAAAGATGATAATCTAATTTTAGAGGGTGAAAAACTGAGAAATTGGAACCATAATCCAAGCTATGATGAATATCCCTCACAATCAGAAGATAAGACAGAAGAATGTAGTTTCCCAAGCACTTCTAATTGTGATGAACTACCCTATCAACCCCATATACCTCTTGAAGACACAAGCTTAGTTTCATCAAGCAGCCAAGATCAAATGCCATGTGATCAAATGAGAAAGGTTGAAATTAAAGAAATACAATTATCACTAAGCCTTTTTCCTATAAACCTCATGACTAGGAGTGGACCAAGGCCATATGAATTAAGGATGAATCAAAAAATCAGCAAGCCATACCACAACCAAGAACATTGGAGGAAGGACCTAATGCAATAATTTTCCTTTTTACACAAAGAAATGTCACAAGGGAAAGTATTGATGATGTTTTTCAAGATCCATTTGCAGCATGTCTGCAAGAAGAAAGTGGGCATAGGATCATTGCTTTCTTCAATGGAAAGTGTATTTCCAAATGTTTCTTTGATGTGCCTTCAAGTAAGAATTATCTCTGGTGCTTAAGGAAGCACATTTCAAAGCTTCAAACAGTTGAAAAAATGATGAAATGGCTTCATTGGTTGTTTCTTTTAACTTGAATGCTTCATTTTCCCAATAATAAGAGTAGGTGTGTGCAATAAGCTTGTTGAACAAGCATCATTTTCATCATTTTTGTCAATTTTAGTTTTCATTTGCATTTGGTTTCAGTTGAAGTTCACAGATCAAAGAAGATTGCAGAGGTTAAAGGTTGGGAGAAGCCCTAGGATAAGGAATTGAAACTATGAGAGTTATTAGAGCCTCACAGGGAGGAATCTATCCCCCATGGAGCCTATGTTAGCACAAGATTGGTTTATGCCTCAGCGTTGCATAAATCCTTCATTATTCATTTTGGCAAATGAATACAATTGTTATGGGATATTTTATTTATTTTGGGGAAAATTGAAATTATATTGAGTTATGTCCAATATCCAAGTTCAAGAATCAAAATAACTCATGGATTTGTGCTACCCAATCACACGCAAAGACACAGGCAAGAGCTACCTAAATTCTGGTAGAAAACGAATTGTGCAGAGTTAGTTTACCAGTTTTGAGTCACTAACTTAAAACTTGGATTGTGAACAATTGAGAAGGTATTTTTGAAAAATGGAGGAGGTTTTTGTTCATAACATTCCAAATAACAAAAACCTCTCTCATTATATCAAAATGTGCTATGGTTTGAGAGATATTAGACATATAAGTGTCACTACCGAATCTGCACAGCGATGCTGCCTAATTTCCTGTAGTGGTCACTGTTTTGGTATTCGCCTTGTTGGGAGGTTGTCACCTGTGAAGGAGGATTTGAATGGATTATCAAGGATCTGTTAGATGTCAAGGGACACCTTCACCTAATATTTATCTCCATCAAAGGCCTCATGAATGAGGTGGAAACAATTTATTAATGACTTCCAACAAATTCCTGAAAATTAGCAGTTTGTTGGATTTTTGTCTCTTTGATTGTTGCCACCTATATACAAGGCTTATAATCCAATGGAGGAGATGATATTCAACCTCCTAAGTTTATTTCGATGCTATTTTATATTTAAGGAAAGAGATATCTATTGGAGAAGGGGATTCATGAGCCAAGAGAGGCTAGAGAGAGTAGGAGTAGGCAATTTTTCTGTGTATGTTCATTTGTAAGCCTGTGGGAATTTTATGATTGTAAGCATTACTGCTATTAGAGACTCATGAGAGATGTGATTTCAGATTGTAACTCTTCTATTTATATTTATTCTTATATGAATATATTGTAGATTTGAGGATTAAAGGCTATCAATGATTTAAGGATCCCTAAGCAACAGACGATCTATTGTATTTTTCCCATCAATCATTGTTTATATTCAAGTATTTGTTGATTCATTAAATTGAGAGGATCTATGTTTAGTGAACATTCTATCTTATGTTTTCCTTCTTCATTCTTCCACCTATCAACATATAATTTTGTTTTCTTTTGAGCAGCTTTTGTGCCTTCGATGAGTAGGATGTTTGTGACTCCATTGCCCATTGGTGTAGCCTATTGATCTAAAGTTTGCATCCCTCTCTCTCTTTCTTTATCCATATTGTTGATCCACCTATTCAAAACCAAAATTATCTTTTACATTCTGATGGGTGTTGAGCTTACACTTTAACATTCAAAGTGTGACTTTCAGTGCTAACATAATTGGCGTTGTTGTCGGGGACGGATTTGAACAGATTGAAAAGCTCCCTGGGAAGAATGGCATTGCACAACTCTAGCCTTAGAAGGTGACTGAAGTTGGACACCTTCAAGACTGCACATTCACCATGGCAACTCCATTGTTCAGAATCTGTTGGTGACTCCACTAGGGATGAGACAAAGTAAATGGCTATGAAGGCTATCCTGGCTAGGAGGTTTGACCTAATCAATTTCTTATCCATAGATGGTTATCCACATCCTATGCCTCAAATTGATGAATGGAAAGATCTGATGCCCAGATTTTATGAAGGTGAGGATGAAAACCTGATCAGGGGATCAAATTTTTCTCAAAAATTCAAAGTTCTTGGAATCACTTCAAACTGGACGAGAGCGTAGGCCTCATCATTGCAAACCCAACACAACTCATTTCATCTCAAACGGACGTCAGGAGCGAGAGATATTGCAATCTGTTCATAAAGTCAAATAGGCAAAAAAAGAAGAAGATGTTGACTGTACAGTCTGTACAGGCTGACATGGCAGGGGTCGTACGATCATACGCTGACATGGAAGAGGTGATGTGGCAGATTTTGGTTGGCAGATGTTGGATGAATCATGTGTCGACATGTGGCAGTTTTTTGGTCAATGATTGGGTGCCACGTGGCCCAGTCATGGGCTGCCACATGGCACCCCAGTATTGGTTGATTGTTGTATGTAAACTTATTGGAGTCCATGGGGTTCGACCCCCGGACCTCCCCACTGGCGTAAGCTTTGGAAATGGTCACCCTACCAGCGTGCCATCCATTGGTTCTTGTTAATCATATGGTTTCAAACATATTTAAATTTGATTATTGTTTAAAATGGCGGGGGGTTCGGGCCGAGGCTTAGCCCCGACCTGTGGTTTTGTTGAAATAACATATGACCATGTTATAATATATATGCGAGGGCGTTGATAAACCGGGAGTGGAACTTCTGGTCGTATGCCTTTATACCATGTGACCCTTTGTTATATGCACGCGGGATTTTTTTAAAAGTGGTTTAAACGGTTTAAAAACCGACCCATCATGTGTCAATACTTCATTTGGTTGCAAACCGGAGCCCTTTTTATTATAGCACAAGGTCATGTTATGACCCATATGCCTGAGGTGCTAGGTGGTTAGGGGCTTCCGCACCCATAACCATCCTACAGTTTTCCCCGTTGGTGCGGTTGCGCCCGGTGCTGGGTTTTTACGCTATTTATTGCGTGTGTGTCAGGTTCATTTGGCAAGGGTGCAATTTATAGATGCAGAGACAGCAAGCTTGAAGGGGGGACTTCCAGGAGGCCTAACTTCTTCGTTTTTCGACCGATCGAGGTGCCAAAAGAGCCCAGACAGGGGTTTTTGGATGCTGTGAATCCATTGGAGCAGTTGGTTGGTCATTTTGAGCATTGTAAGGCATGTCTTTGAGCACTTTGAGCAATTAATAATAATGATCCATTGGAAGTTGTACCAGGAGATGTAGCCCAAGAGAGGGGTGAACTCCTTTATCAAATTGTTGTGTTTATGTGCTTATGTTCATTGATTATGTTGCTGTCTATATGTATTTTGCATAAGAAATCCCTTAATTTATGTGTTGCAAAATTGATCCATTTTCTTTAAAACACATAACATTTACATTGCAATAATTTCAAGTTTTTCAAGTCTTCTTCATTTTTAGATCAAGTTGGTATCAGAGCACTGGTTTTTGAAGACTTGATTATTTGCAAGTTTTGTTTCTGATGCTCACAAGGTTGAAACTCACAAGAGGAGAAGGTCAACTTGTGGAGCCAAGTTCACATCCTTCAAGGAGGAAGCATATTCATTCACCGCAAGGTTTAGAGAGACATTCACCAAGTATGGCTCATGCAGAAAGTCATGAACGTGTTCCTGCAGAAGATGAAGATCTCAGAAAGGTTGTCATGGAGATGAGAGAGATGATGAAGATCTTGATGGAAAGGAACATAATGTTGCAAGGTGAAGGCTCCAACCCTTCAAGGCATAAGGGAAGC
>ML777252.1:144684-155615 GCA_009831015.1 Picea engelmannii
CTACGTCCACCAGAGAAATTGCCAGGTCCTTCCTTTATTATTATCTAGCAAATGAAGGGATACAACCTACAGCAAAACCCGTTGTAACTTCCTCTTCTTTCTCTCACAGTCTCCTCTCTCAGAATACAATATTCACCCTTGTACGTAGCCGCAATACATTTCCCTCATAAAAGAGGGTTGCCTTCTAGGGAAAAAAACCCTAACATAATCTCTACCGTTAGATCTGCGACCTTATAATGAATGGTCCATATTTACAATGAAATCACAATATACTTTTATAAGGCAATTTTTGCTTCGGTGGACGCTGCCCCCGAACCCCCGCTGGTGGCCCGCTTGCCCCCAGACCCCCCAACCAGGGGGATAGGCCCCTTGGACCCCGCAGAGGGGGTACCCCCCCTCTGCACTCCCCCACATGGAAGAGTGTACATACTTCTGGGGTGTAAATACTTCATGGGGTACAAACACGGATGAAAGCAAGGACCTCTGCATCAGGAAGATAATCAGGCTCCACAACCAACAATGAACTACCCTATCAGCCCCATATTCTTCTTGAAGACACAAGCTCAGTTTGATCAAGCAGCCAAGATCAAATGCCATGTGATTAGATGAGAAAGGTTGAAATTAAAGAAACACAAGCATCACTAAGCCTTTTTCCTAATACACCTCATGACCAGGAGTGGACCAAGGCCATATGCATTGAGGATGAATAAGAAAATCAACAATCCATACCACAACCAAGAACATTGGAGGAAGGACCTAATGCAATACTTTTCCTTTTTACACAAAGCAATGTCGTAGGGGCAAGTATTGATGATGTTTTTCACGATCCATTTGCAGCCTATCTGCAAGCAGAAAGTGGGCATAGAATCATTGATTTCTTCAATGGAAAGTGTATTTCCAAATGTTTCTTTGATGTGCCTTCAAGTAAGAATTATCTCTGGTGCTTAAGGAAGCACATTTCAAAGCTTCAAAAAGTTGAAAAAATGATGAAATGGATTCATTGGTTGTTTTGTGTAACTTGAATTCTTCATTTTCCCAATAATTAGAGTAGGTGTGTGCAATAATCTTGTTGAACACGAATCATTTTCATCATTTTTGTCAGTTTCAGTTTTCATTTTCATTTGGTTTCAATTGAAGTTCACAAATCAAAGCAGATTGAAGAGGTTAAAGGTTGGGAGAAGCCCTAGGATAAGGCATTGAAACTATGAGAGATATTATAGCCTCACAGGGAGGACTCTATCCCTCATGGAGCCTATGTTAGCACAAGATTGGTTTATGCCTCAGCGTTGCATAAATCCTTCATTATTCATTTTGGCAAATGAATACAATTGTTATGGGATATTTTATTTATTTTGGGGAAAATTGAAACTATATTGGGTTATGACCAATATCCAAGTTCAAGCATCAAAATCACTCATGTATTTTCTCTACCCAGTCGCACGCAGACACACAGGCGGGCGCTACCTAAATTCTGGCAGAAAACGAATTGTGCAAAGTTATTTTACCAGTTTTGAGTCACTAACTTAAAACTTGGATTGTGAACAATTGAGAAGGTAATTTTCAAAAATGGAGGAGGTTTTTGTTCATAACATTC
Organism: Picea engelmannii; assembly: GCA_009831015.1. NCBI lineage: Eukaryota > Viridiplantae > Streptophyta > Pinopsida > Pinales > Pinaceae > Picea > Picea engelmannii. The sequence continues at coordinate 146,279 of ML777252.1, forward strand.
AAAATAACAAAAACCTCTCTCATTATTTCAAAATGTGTTATTTTTTGAGAGATATTAAACATATAAGTGGATCTATTGAATCTGCACAACGACGCTACCTAATTTCCTCTAGTGGTCACGGTTTTGGTATTCGCCTTGTTGGCAGGTTGCCACCTATCAAGGAGGATTTGAATGGATTCTCAAGGATTAGTTAGATTTCAAGGCACAACTGCACCTAAGATTTATCTCCATCAAATGCCTCATGAATGAGGTGGAAACACTTTATGAATGACTTCCAACAAATTCCTAAAAATTAGCAGTTTGTTGGATTTTTGTCTCTTTGATTGTTGCCACCGATATCCAAGGCTTAGAATCCAATGGAGGAGATGGGATTAAACTTCCTAAGGTTATTTGGATGTTATTTTATATTTAAGGAAGGATATCTCTATTTGAGAAGGGGATTCATGAGCCAAGAGAGGCTAGAGAGAGTAGGAGTATGCAGTTTTTTTGTGTATGTTCATTTGTAAGCATGTGGGCATTTTATGATTATAAGCATTACTTCTATTGGAGACTCATGAGAGCTGTGATTTCATATTTTAAATCTTATGTTTATATTTCTTCTTATTTGAATATATTGCAGATTTGAGGATCAAACGCTATCAATGATTTATGGATCCCCAAGCAGCAGAGGATCTGTTGTATTTTTCCCATCAATCATTGTTTATATTCAAGTATTTGTTGATTCATTAAATTGAAAGGATATCTATTTAGTGAACATTCTATCTTATGTTTTCCTTCTTCGTTCTTCCACCTATTAGCATATAATCTTGTTTTTTGTTGAGCATCTTTTGTGCCTTCAATGAGTAGGATTTTTGTGACTCCATTGTCCATTGGTGTAGCCTATTGATCTACAGTTTGTATCCCTCTCTCTCTCTTTCTTATCCATCTTGTTCATCCACCTATTCAAAACCAAAATTATCTTTTACATTCTAATGGGTGTTGAGCTTACACTTTAGTAGTCAAAGTGTGACTTTCAGTGCTAACACCTTCAAATGAGCAACCTCCTTCCTAGCCTCCCTGAGCTATCTAATCAACCTTTTGAAAGTTGGATTACTAGGTGGAGTGCTAATGTTGATAACCTTAGCAGGTTTCTCAATGGCCTCATCTTTGAATTTATGTTGCACAGAGGCTCTATCCATCACCACAATAGAATTCTTGATGCCTTTACCCTTCTCTTTCTCCTTCCTTGGGATTGAGACCTTGGGTAAGATTTCTTCTTCATAAACCTCCTTGAGGGTTGATGATCTAGTGAAAGGCTTCTTGATATTTATGCTAGCTGTTGGAGAAGGTGAAGAGAAATGCAATTGTCTTCCCTTCTTGGTTGTGTCTTTAGTGGATGAAGGGACTTCTTCCAATTCAGGTGCAGGAAAAGGTGAAAAGTATCTTTGTGAAGAATGATAAGCATACCTCTCTATTTCTTCAATTTCCTTGATGACTTATTGGTCTTGAGCAAGGGCTTTGATCTTTCTTTTCCTGCTTTTTCCTATTGGAGCAGCACTAGTAGAAGGTAAAGGAATCTGCATCTTAGATTGAGGAGTAGAGGTTATGTCCAACTGCATGTGAGCGGAAACAATGAGTTGTTCCCAAGGAATGTTCCTCTTCTTCAATTCTTCCATCACCAACATCCCGATCAATCCAAAGTGAAAGACACTAGTGTCCATAGCATTGAACTTGGCTTGGACTCTATCATACATATTCCCCATTTGCCTCAAAAGGTAGAAAGGGATATACATTTCATCTTTACCAGTAAAATGAAGCAAAATCCTTATCTGGTACTAGTATAACATGTTAAACCTCCCCTCACATGTAAATTATCTCTGGATAATCTTCAATATTTTTTCAAAATCTTCAACTAGATGGCTTCTAGGAACTCCCCTGGACAAATTGTCTTCTTGATAATATGGTTTGAGTAAGTCCTTGGAGAAGGCAGCATTTAAGATCATGGATTTAAACCACCTCTCACTAGTATTAGGAATCCATGTGGCTACTACAATAGAGGCTTCAAATACCTCAAACTCAAGATCTCCCACCTTAGTCTTAATGCCATCAAAATGTAATGCAAATTATCTTGCTACTTTAGGATTTCCCCTCTGCATGTTTTGGAAAAAAAAGAGGCAACCAACCCTTTGAAAAACCTCCCTAACCATTGGCTCAGCATCAAACAAGTGCATGTCTGATGATTTAGTACTGACCACACTTCCACCCTTGTGAGACTTATTCTTTTGAGGTGTCCCCATGGGTAAAGAGAAAGGATCAAAGGCTATGGTGTAGTGAGGGCTAAGGAAAAAATTAGAGGCAGATCTCACTAAGAAAACAACAATGGATAATAGCTTCTTGCTTTCCTAACTGATTTCCAAAGAGTGGTGATATAGTGAAATAAAGGCTACTGCAGGGGTCTTTGAATACCAACAGGTAACACTCCAATACAATTAAAACACAACATAGGGAAAACAGGGGATATGTAGCGAGGTTTCAGTAGCGTTTTTTTGTAGCGCAGTGCGCACACAAGGAACAAGTGATTTCACGGGTACTCAAAATTCAAGAGCATAACGAAATGGCCTCTTCAATAGATGAAAACCAAGTGAAAATAGCTACAAATTCTGTGATAGGGAAGCTATAGATGTGAATAGATGAAGGAGGAAGTAGTTTGCAACATCGGATACTACCAAAAGATCAGGCAGAAGATATCTCAAGAGTTTGGTATGCAATGGAGAGAGCTCACGGAATACCTAGAGAACTGACTACAAAGGAATGATCTAAAACCGGTTAGGAAACCACCATGTCAACCTTAGCCTCCATTTCAGCCTTAGTAGTTGATCCCATAGCACAGCCTGCAATTGGCCTGAACTAGTTATTTCAGTAACGCCGAGTTTGAGAAAATTCAAATATTCAAAACCATTATAAAACTCATTAATAACCAGATCTTAGTATCCACCTTTAACGAAAAGTGGTGCCAAAAACAAGGTAGATCATGACCTCGGAAGATTATGACAAATTATGGCAATTATCAAAGGACAAAGAGTGCGCTATAGAAACTCCTAGTGAGTTGGAAATGGCCTTTTTCAAAAATTTGATTTGACCACCCTTTAATCGGACATAGGGACAACATGGCAAGGATAAAAGGGTATGAGTGGAAGGAGTGAGGTGTCAAGTTATAAATATCATGGGATGGGTTATGCTTGATGTCAAGTCAAGAGGTGAGTCAAAACCATAAGCCATAAAATGAACCTAGGCTTAAAACCTATGTGTGGGCCAAAAATGAGCCAAAACCACAAGTCTTTATTTGTTCAAGCTAGCCTAAGAAAATAACACAAAGAAAAATAAAGCAATCCTAAAGTCTAAAAGCTAAAAAAAATTAAACCCGAGGGATAAAATACCCAAGGCAACTTTATGTGATAACATTAGCTCCACAGGGGATGGCATGCTCCCTGTGAACTGCCAAGAACAAGCAGTTTCAGTGCCTTATCCTAGGGCTATGGGGTCACTTATTCAATCAAAAATAAAACAAAATCGATATTTACAATGAAATGGAAAGCCGCTCATGGCTTAAGAAAAATACTTTTTCAGAAAATGCCCATTTACAGGGACACCAAAAACTTCGAAATCCTCCAAATTTTGTAGCTTATATGTGTTGTTTGAAAATGCCTCAGAAATTTTGAAGGGACCAATCCACAAGGCCTCGAATTTACCATGCTTTCCTTTGTCTTTCTTGGGTGCATCCCACTTGAGCACTAGATCTCTCAGCTGGAAATATTCTTTGCTTACCTTCTTGTCAAAGGTTTCTTGATCTTCCATTGATGGTCATGCTCTTTGTCTAGTAGTTTATCCCTAGTTTGTTGCACTTCTACCAGCTATTGTATTCTTCTGACCATATCATTAGGTTATCCTTGGTAGTCTTGGAAGAATTTTTCCACGGGAAAGGAAATATGAGTAGGAAATATAGCCTCAAATCCATACACAAGATGAAAAGGAGAGACACCAAGTGATCTCTTTGTTGTCACTCTATCATCCCACAAAGAAAACTTCAGCTGTGAATCCCATGCTTTCTTCTTGTCTTCTAACAATCGCTTGATGATCTTTATAAGGATCTTGTTAGAGGATTCTCCCAATCCATTTCCTTGGGGGTAGTAAGGGGCAGAATGAACCAATGTAATCCCATACTGTTCAAAAAACTTGATCAATGGTTCAGCCTTGAAAGATGCAACATTATCAGTAACAATTTTTCTTGGACAACCAAATCTCACCATGATATCCTAAAGAAAACCAACAATTACCATGTCGGAGGAATTCCTTGTAGGGATGGATTCTATCCACTTGGTGAAGTAATCAGTGGCAGTCAAAATCTACCTATGTTGACCACTTGAAGAGGGATGAATTTCCCCAATAAAATCTAGGCCCCACTGTTGAAAAGATCATGAAGCAACCACAGGATTCAATGGAAAAGACTTGAGCTGTTGCTTTCCAGAAAACTTTTGGCACTTGAAACAAGCTCTAATATTTGCACAAACGTCAGTAAAAGGCTAGGCCATAAATACCCAACTATGAGGATCTTATAGGTTGTTGTTCTCCAGAAGTGATGGCCCCCACATAAACTGTCATGAGAATCAGTCATAACCTTTTGGGCCTCCTGTGGATCTAGACATCTCAAAAGAACTCCTAAAGGATCTTTCCAATACAAAACTTGGCTAATAAGACAGTATTTGATTGCTTTGATATTCAAATCTCTTATCTTGTTCTTTTCCAAACCATCAAAAGGTTGCAAATTTTTTGAAAATATATGATGTCCTTGTACCAAGTGCATTCTGCCAATTGGGGGCTGATCTGGGAACTTTTATCAAACAACTCAGCTTGCTGATTTTCTGAGTTGATGTTTATGAAATTAACCTCTAAGGCTCTGCAATTTTATTCAGCCAACAACCTAGCTAAACCTTGGCCTTTAACCAATTTAGTGGTCTTTATTTCAAGATCAAATTCTAGAATTTTGGCAATCCATTTGCTCCTCCTCCCATCTATGCTAGGTTGAATAAGTATCTCTTTCACCAAGGTTGAAGGGACATATGCAACAACTTTTGAGTGAAGCACATATATTCTAAAAGAATTGAGGGCTTTGAACAAAGCATAAGCATGCTTTTCCATGATGTCATATTTTATTTCATAATCCCTCAATGCCCTTCTGAAAAAGGCAATAGGCTGCTCTAACCCTTCTGCATTTTTTTTCAATAAAATAGCAGCTACTGTGTCAAATGAAGCAAAAGAAAATATCATAAAATCCTTAGAGTAGTCAGGGCTGATGAGCACAGGTGCTTCAGTCAAACCCTTTTTTATTTAATCAATATAATTTCGAGACTCAGTAATCCATTTGACTTCATTTCCTTTCCTCAGCATGGTTGTAATATACTTTACCAACTCAACAAAATTTGAAATGAACCTTCTCAGAAAATTGATTTTCCCCAAGAAAGACTAAAATTCCTTCTTAGATCTAGTGATAGACAAGGTCTGGATGGCTTCTACTCTACTTGAATCAATTCTTCCCCCTTAAATGGATACAATGTGCCCCAATAATTTCCCCTCCTTCATAGGAAACAATGACTTCTTAGGATTGAGAGAGAGACCAAACTTTCTGCACTTCAAAAAGACCTTTTTCAAATGATGATAATATTCTTTACCAGATTGTGAGAACATTGTAATTTCATCCAAATAGATGACTACAAACTTGTCCTTCTCCCCAATAAAGGCAATGTCCATGGCTCACTGAATGGTCACTCCTGCATTCATCAATCCAAAGGGAATTTTAACATACATGAATGTGCCCCAAGGAGTGGTGAAGGTTGTATTCTCTCTATCTTCAGGTAAGATAGAGATCTAATTGTAGCTAGAAAATCCATCAATCATAGACATCCTATATGAACCTGTCACTCTCTGTAATATATGCTCCATATTTGGTAAGGGGTAATTATCTTTCTTAGAGATTATATTCAAATTTCTGAAATTGAAACAAATTCTGATTTCTCAATTCTTCTTTCTCACTGGGACCAAGTTAGCCACCCATTCAGATTATCTCAAAGGAATGATAATATTGGCATCCAAAATCTTTTTTACCTCTTTTTCCATAATAGGTAGCAGCATGGGATTTATCTATCTTAGTTTCTTACTAAACGGCTTGGTCTCTTCTTTCAAATGGATATTATGCTCAATGATGTTTGTGTCGTATGTTATCACATCTTCGTATGTCCAGGAAAACACATCAGCAAAGTCTTTTAACAGCTCAACATATTCATCCCTTTGTTCCTTTGACAAGCTGCTAGACAACTTGACATATTTTGGATCCTTCTTTGTACCCACATTACATTCAGCCACATCATCATTATCTATTGAACCTTTAACCTTTACAGCCACATCATTTATGTCGAACAATCTCTCTAAAGGAACTAGTCCTTTTGGAATATGGTTACTAGTCAACTAAACAATATGATGGTTAGAAATTTTATTTAGAAAAACATCAGCATGAGGACTACTTTCAGTATCATGATCTTGATCAATATGCAAGGCAAAAAACTCATCCACAGTCTCAAGAAATATTTTAATCTCAATATCATCCTCAAAAACCTTCCAATGTTTGACATTGTTAGGTATAGAGGGTCTATACTTCACTTCTACATCATATTTGAGTTTAGGTGGTAAAGGGACTCTGAAATTACTTGTTGAAATAGCCAAAGAATCATTCATGGTGTTCTCCTCTCTTGGAATAAATGAGATATTGAAATCTAAGAAGAAATTGTCAACAAGATCCCAAACTTCATTTCTGTAACTCCTTAGCATGGGGTGCTTAGTTTGATACATATTTTTTATTTGATGGACAATTAATTTAGCATCTCCAAACATTGTTAGCTCTTCAATCCCCATGTCTTTTGCAACCCTCAAAACCAAAAAAAGATATTTGTATTCTTCCACATTGTTTGTAGTTTCAATTTCTAGCTTGTAGGACAAAGATATGGTCTCTTGAGTAGGGGGAAAAAAGACTACTCCAGCACCAGCACCTTCCTTACAAGAGGCTCCATCAAAAAACATCTTCCAAACAAAGGTATTTGGAGGAGAATATTCACAAAATGTAATGGATTGTTTTCTGATTTCAAGAGGAGGTTGAGGAGCATCAGTGAGCTGCAATATATTGGATCCTAAATCATTATCAAGTGAAAAAATAGGATGGTTTGTGGGGTTTGCTTCATCACTGATGATGTAGGTTAATTGGGATTCCATGTAAATCCTTCTATGTTCTCCCCCAAACATAGAAATGGTGGCATATGTAAGGTCCATATGCAAGGTTCCCCCTAGTATTTTTATCCAATATCTTGACAAGATCATACCAAACTTAGGGTGGACATCAGTTACCACAATATCCATGACCACACTTTTCATGGGCAACTGAAACAAGGTCACAACTAGATCTTTGATAACCCCAAGACACTTCACTTTCCTAGAGTCAAAAGAGTATAAGTCATGGTATTTTTTTGTAATTTCCAAACCAAGTTCATCCATGACTTCTTTTGGCATGATATTGTGAGAGGCCCCTGAGTCCATCAAGAAGTTATGTAGCACCTTATCATGAATGTTCAATGATGTATATAAGGGAGGGGATGAATCATCTCTATCTTCTATCAAAGGTCCTAAGATAATTGTTGGTTTTTCATCTTCAAGGTTAACAAAATTAGTGGAATTGGAGGAGGGTTCGGGATGCAGCATTTTTGAAAGATATCTTTTGAATTCCTCATTTTTTCTCATCTCCAAAAAAGGTACAGGGATTTTGATTTTTTGAATCTCATTTTCAAAGCTAGAAGAAGATGGAGGTTTCAGAATCTCCTTGACTTCTAGGGTAGGATTCTTAACCAATTCTCAATGTATTTGTGCCTCTTTTTCTTTTCTTCCAGTTGCCACAACATTGGAAGAACTTTTTGTTTTAGTGGGTGGATCATAAGTGTTATTCTTTTCCTCTTTCTTTTTGGATCTCAGATTGTGTCTATTAGGATTTTGTTTTGTCTTCTCTCCCTTACTCAATTCATTTATTTGATTATCCATGAGAGATTCCTCATATGCAGATTGATTCAAGTGAGGGGATGAAGAGGTGTCACCTAGGCAATGGATTTCAGGATCAATTTCTTCATTATCTCCTTCTTCATCAGCAAGAAGGTTGTTCTATAGGAGAGGGGTTTCAATTTTTTGATCATCCCTATCTCTATTTATTGGATCTCTAGGAAGGATATGAGGAGCATTATTTGGTCTTCTGAAGTTACCTCTATTATCATCATTATGTGTTCTCCTATATGTCTATTTTCCTTCAAGTTTTAACTTCTCCATTTCAGTAGAAAGTGATTTTACCAATTTTGTCGGTTCATCAACTTGAGGATGGAAAAAAGAGGAATCAGAGGTTGAGGCTTCAGCTCTACTTTTTCTCTTGTCTCTATCATATTTTCCCCTAAGTTTTTCATATGCCACTATGTTGGATTCTACTTCCAAGGTTGCATATTGCATATGAGCTAAGGAGGCAGATATTCTTTCTCTCAGTAGAAGGCAAAAATTGGGGTCAAAAGCGTTGGCATAGGTGATCTTGGCAAAGGTTTCTATAGGCTTTATTTCAGCAAGGATCTTGTTGTACATTTTATTGAATCTCTTGGAGAAGTCAGAAACAGATTCTTCCTCTTTCCTCTTAAGGGATCCAAATTATGTGATATAATAAAGAAAAAAAAACTTATCCCCCCACTATCTATCTCAAGAAAGCATCATCTAAAGCTTCAATTGAAGCAATGGATCCAGGATTCAAACCCCTAAACCATTTCCTAGCCTCACCATCAAGGCTATGTACAAAGAATCTCATCCATACATCTTCATTCTCAATGTTTAGATTGTTTACATAGCTATATAAGGAAGAAAGGTGTTCTTCAACAGTTATGTCTTCTTCCCCTATGAACTTGGGCATGTACTTCAGGTAGTCTCCAGCAGGGAGAGAATTCATAGGCTAAGGTAAGATAAGAGGGGCATACCTAGCAACCATTATGGCATCCATCCTATTTCTAGGAGGGTTATCACCTGCCATTGGATTATGAACTCTAGGAGAGCAAGGAAGAGAAGGAGATTTGACTATGTGCAGCTTAAGAGAAAAAGGTGTTGGATTACTGAGAGGGGGGGTGAATCAGTAATAGAGCAATTTGACCATATAATCCAAGTGTTATATCAATGAAGCATTATTATCCAATAACTGCAGAGTAAATAAGCAATGAACAAATGAACAATCATACACATACAC
>ML777252.1:198227-216428 GCA_009831015.1 Picea engelmannii
TCAATATTAATAAGACCTTTCAATAAAATAGAATAAGGCAGATGTAAGAAGACCTAATAGAAGCTTCCGCTTCTAGAAGGATCTTCCTCTAGATTCTTCTCTTAAGAGACATATTTAGTATAAATAAGGGTCGAGGGTATGAAAATCCTAGCTTGGAGATTATTGTAACAGAGCGTTGCTCGATTAGAGGTTGCCCCCTCGAAGAGGCCTGTGAACATTGCTATCTAATTCAAAGTGTTATTTCTGTTGCTATTTCGTATATCATTTCTGTGTATTGTGAAGATTATGCTGGATATTTTACTGTTATTCTGTCATTTCTAGCATTTCAATTATGTTATATATATTTTATATATCTGGTATCTTGCAATATATGAAACTATAAACCTGGGCACCCCTGAGAATCCCAAGAATGTCAATTTAGGTAAGACAGTGTCCAAAAAAGACAGGAAATCCTATCTTAAACTATTTAAAGAATATCAAGATGTCTTTGCTTGGTCTTAACAAGAATTGAAAACATATGATACTCACATCATTCAACACACAATCCCATTAAAATCTAGAGTAAAACCTTTTCGACAAAATCTTAAGAAGTACCACCCGTCTCTGGAACCTCTAATATATCAAGAGCTAAAGAAATTGTTAGATGACAAGATTAACTTTTAGGTCAGACACTCTGCCTGTGTAGCTAATCTGGTGCCTATCAAAAAGAATTCTGGGGAGATCCATCTATGTGTGGATTTCATAAACCTTAAAAGAGCATCAGAAAAATATAAATACCCAGTCGCACTCATGAAACATCTCTTACAAAAAGTATCCGGCTCTGAAATTGTTTCCCTCCTAGACGGTTTCTCGGGATATAACCAGGTCCTTGTTTCAAAAGATGATCGATTTAAAACTACCTTTTGAACCAAGTGGGGAACCTTTGCTTATAAATGCATGCCCTTTGGGTTGATTAATGTAGGGGAAACCTTCCAGAGAACCATGGATGTATCTTTTCGGGGACTGATTAACAAGTGTGTGGTAGTCTATTTAGATGGCGTAACTGTTGGATTACTAGGGGGGGGTGAATCAATAATAACATAATTATAATCCTTTTTCTTCAAATTTTATATCAATGTAGAATTATTATCCAACAATGAGCAATAAGAAACAAACAATCACACACATACACAGTACACCAATGTTTTACGTGGAAACCCAAATCGGGAGAAAACCATTGAATGTTTTTTCTTATATGTCTTGAAGAATTACATTCATTGGAAGCACCAACTTCCTTTGTATTCCAGTTGCAACTGGAAGGAGGCTCCAACCCCCTAGTTTCTTAGGCTACAACCTGAGGGAAGCTCCAACTCCCAAATTCTTTGGCTACTACCAGAAGGAGGGTACAACCACCTATGTTCTCCGACTACAACAAGAAGTTGGCTACAACCACCTGTCTTTGCCTTGTCCTACCACCCTGAAGTAGAAGTAGAATGATGGAACCATTGTCAACCTGTCACTGTGAGATATACTATTGTACAATTGTATCAACATGTACCACTAACATGTATCTAATATGTACAACTTCCATGTAATCAATCTGTACATGAACTAAACATGTATCCACAAAAATACAACAGATACGTGGCCTGTAGTGATGCAGCCCATGTATGTACACACCCTATCTATTATGCAGCCTATGTATGCCTTATGAAACTAGGGTTTACTTTCACTTGAAAACTCTTGGGCCTCTGTACCTTCTTTCACATATATCTGTAACTTGTCACTATATCCAGACTGTAATTGTACCCTGTGCATGCATCCTCATACATAACTTCTACTCAAAGGAAAGTGTGTCTCTCTCTAGTCATGTGCCATATAGGTATGTGTAATCATGAACAAGTATAATATCCCTCACATGATCTTAGTCATCAACCCCTTTATGATATTCAACCTCTCAATACATCAATAAATACAAGATCTCAACCATGTACCATAAACAAATTTATCCATATGCCAAGAAATACAAGATGTGCCTCAACAAGAAGTATCAATGATAAATATACCAGCACTGCATTTCTATAGATATGAATTATACATAAGATCCCATGCAACCACTAGTCTCTCTAGGGAGAATACTCAAATATCCATTTCCATTCCTCATGCATACATCAAAATCCAACTATTCATAGAAATAAGACATACCTTTTGAACCAATGGATGGATCTGATGTATCTTATCACTCTAGACCTTCCTAGGAGCTTGATCTCAGAATTTAGAACCACTACATCTTCATCTTCTCAAGTTCCCTGGATTTATCAACATGAACTCACCCTATACATAGCTAGCCCACGTACATACTCACCCTATACACAACCAGACCGCGTACATACACACCCTATACACAGACAACCCATGTATGCCTCAGAAAATAGGGTTTTCTGTAAATCCAAGAATCTCTCCGTCAACCCTTCGTACTACTTCAGACGTTCTCCACTTCAGATGTATCCACAAGTATTTACAAGAATCTTTACACAAGAAAATAGATATACAATATGTACAAGTGTGTTTTTATGAGTGATCTTTGTCTCTTATTTATATCTTCATGTAGCCTTACACTTTCCTTATTTTAGGGATTCTTCATTTAAAATAATTTCTTTTGCCAAGCACTTTGACTCTTGGGGGATTCTATAAGACTCATGAGGGTTCTCCAACTTCATATGGTCATAACTCTATAACTGTGAGGAGTTATGTGACGTTCCACATACCACCGGAAATGGCATGACAAGAACTATCCATCTAGGATAGTTTCCCTAAAAAATTCATTGTCCTTCATCTCATTATTCCACAATTAAGTATGGGTTCACTTACTCCACAAAGCGTCTTCCCATGAAGGATTTTACCATAAGGGAACCACTTTGGAGTTCATACATCTTTACGTCTTATCAACCATGAGAAGACAATATTGATTCATATTTACATAAAACAATCTTGGGTCCATTACCCAAACCTTTGTGTTGTGGGGCTTTCTTCAAGTGTTGACATCAATGACAACCAACCTTAATCAACAATCTCCCCCTTTGGCATTGATGGCAACACTCTGATGCAATATTCAAATCATATCACTCATGACCCCCCTAGAACCATGCCTCTATCTTTTGTATCTGATAAATCTACCTTTGTCCTTTGCATCTGATAAATCTACTCCCCCTGGAACCATGCCTCTGTCCTCTGCATCTGATAAATATCTCCCCCTTTGTCATCAATGGCAAAGGTATCTTTCCATCCGGGGTTGCTCCCCCTGATTGAACTGTCCTCTTATGGTGCTTCCTCATGTACATCTAAGACATATAAAATAAGCATTCAAAAATCATTCATTTTGGAGTAGAAATAAATCCAAGTATTTGGCAAAGATATTCAAAGGCTTCCCGTGGAAGTGGTTTTTGAAATATGTCTGCTACTTGTTCTTTTGTGCCCACATACTCAACTCTGATGTTCTTTTCTACAACCTGTTCCCATAGAAAGTGATACTTGATTGGAATGTGCTTCATCTTGTAGTGCATCACCAGGTTTTTTGAGATATTGATGGCACTTGTACTATCACAATATATTGGAATGGGCTCATCATACTGAACCTGTATATCTGTCAAAGTTTATTTCATCCAAAGAACCTGTGTACAACATGTTGTTGTTGCAATATACTCTGCCTCGACTATAGATAGAGATATTGATGATTATTTCTTTCTTATCCATGATACCAAAAAATCACCTAAGTAGAATGTTGCTCCACTAGTGCTTCATCAGTCATCAATACAACCTTCCCAATCTGTATATGTGTAGGAAATAAGTGATAGATATTTTCCTTTTGGATACCATAATCCAAACTCTTCTGTTCCTTTGAGATATCTGAAGATCCTCTTTACTGCTAAAAAATGTGATTCATTTGGTGTTGCTTGAAATCGTGCCACTTGTCCAACTGTCGACATTACATCTGGTCTAGATGTTGTCACATATAGTAGGCTACCAATCATTGACCTGTATTGCCTCTGATCTATAGACTTTGAATCATCATCTTTGCTCAACTTACAACTGGTTTGCATGGGAGTGATAACTGGTTTTCAATCTTCCATTCTGAACCTCTTTCGCATTTCTCTGATATAGTTGGGTTGAGAAATAAATATTCCTTGGTTGCTTTGATGTATCTTAAGTCCCAGAAAGAAGGATAGTTCTCCAAGTAATGAAATTTCAAATTCATTCTGCATATCTTTTGCAAATTCCTAGCTTAACCTCTCATCATCACTACCAAAAATAATATCATCAACATAAACTTCAATTAATAAAATATTACCTTCACTTACCTTGATGTAGAGGTTGTTGTTTGCACTTCCTTTTCTAAACCCTGCCTATTGTAGATACTTATCCAGTCTGGAGTACCATGCTCTAGGAGCATGTTTTAGACCATACAAGGTCTTCTTTAATTTACACACATATTATGTGTTCTCTGACAGCTAAAATCCTTCTGGTTGTTCAATGTACACTTCTTCTTCAAGTTCCCCATTCAAAAAAGCTAATTTTACGTCCATCTGATATACTTTAACATTTTTGGAGCATGAATAAGCTAAAAGCAAATGGATTGCTTCCATTCTAGCAACTGGGGAAAATGTCTCTTCAAAGTTGATTCCTTCAATCTGTGAATATCCTTTACATACCAATCTAGATTTGCTCCTTGTAACATGTCCATCTTCATTCAATTTATTCCTGAAAACCCATTTTGTGATGATCATGTTCTTATTCTTTGGTCTTGGAACCAATTCCCAAGTGTCATTTTTCTCTATTTGATCCAATTCTTCATCCATGGCCTTATTCAAAAATTCATCCTTGTTGTCTTCTTCAAAACAATTTGGTTCAATTTTACATAAGAGTGTTAGGTGTGTTTGTTCTGGTGAACGGATTTTTCTTCTAGTCTCAACTTCTGCATATTTGTTTCCAATAATCTGATCTGAAGGATGATTCTTTTGTACTCATTTTCTAGTTGTCTTTGGAGATACTTGATGAACTTGCTCTTTTGCTTCTGTCGGATTCTCTTCATCTTCATCTTCCTCTTCTACTTCTTTTTCATCTTCTTCTTCGAAAAGTTGTTCCATTGATTTGTTTTCTTCTTCCTTTGATTATGGTCTACCTTGTTGCACCTCTTTCATCACCTTAGTGAGAAAAATAGAGGTTCTTGCAAGATTAGTTGTGTTTGCTAAGCAGGACAGCTGTAAGGAAAAGGGTTAGAGAAATAAATATAAAAGAACAACTAAGAAATAAAAAAACTACTAAATTAATGAGCATAGGGACATAAGGACAAAAGAAACAATGAGACCCATGTCACCAATGGTAAGGTTGATATTAGTGAAAGAAAACACCAAGAAGAAAGAGGACTATAAGTCACTTCTTCCTCCAAGGGAGGGCTCTTGGACCCCCACAAATAAGCTCTTCTTACAACTTTGAAATGAAAATTGTGAAAGAATTCTTTGCTAATCCACTCAAGGGGTGAGATGGATTTCCCAATGCAATTATGCTAGTATACTCTTGATGAGAATAGAGGATTCCTCAAGAGAATAGTGGAAGCATAACTTTTCTATTGAATTCTTTGAAAAATGAAGTGCATCCATGGCCTTTTTATAGCATTTCTTTGAGGTATTCTCCAACCAGTTTGTAGTGTGTAAAGAGGCTAATTAGGGCATTTCTAGGTCTTTGACCAGCCACCCAGTCGAATCCAGTCCAGATTTGAGTGTCAAATCAACTTTGAAGCTGAACCAGAAGTGGGTGGGAGGCCGACTACTCTCATAAATGCGTCATTTCTCAGGTGCGCAGCTTTTTGCAACAACAGTCACGCAACGAGCGCATGTGCACGATTCTTGCATTTCTGTTTTGCGCATGTGTGCGCGCGCTCTATGTATTCATATCACCTTTTAATTTTGTCACTGGTTGTATAGTTTTTTACCCTTTGGAAATGATTTTGTGGTAATTTTGGTCCATGGGTGACCTCATAACTATTTGATGATGTTGAATTCTTGTAACCATTTGTAGACAAAATTTCAATGATAACAGATGCCCCCTAATGGATGAGGTTAGGAGCATACGTATAGCCGAAATCCATCAATGTTTCTTCTACTGAGAGTGTTGTTGTAAGAGAGAGAGATAGTGGGATTGTCAAGAGTTACCCATTGGAGGGAGAAAGGAACCTATAGAACCCAACCTTCCATAAGGTGTGTAAAAATAAATTGTGTACAAACGAGGCGGGCATGCCCCATGCTCATGTCATGTAACTCAAAAAGGAATGAGGTGTTGATGTAGACAACTGCAGCGCCCTCGGGGGCAGTTGTGATAAAGGCAGAAGACAATTCTACGGAGGAACATACTCTAAATAGTAGGCAGGGACATCTGTAAGAAATATCACGGATTATGTAGGCATTGATAGCCTAGCCAAGTTCAGAGGTATTCGGCAAATATAATAAATAAATGAAATAGTCACAAAGTAAGACCCACCGTAACATGAGAAAGTGTTTGAAGTTGAATGTTATGGGGGTCAACGAAAGCAGGGAGAAATTGTGGTTCTCCCTGTGCCGTTCGAGACCTCTCATTGGAAAGGTAATGAGAGTCAAGATACTGTCACCCTTCTGGAAATTGTGCTGATGTCGACAAAAAAGGGGAACATGACACCAAGAAGCAAAGGGATTCATGAAATCTACTAGGTGAGGTTAGGAACTGGACGAGGTACATGGACGAATTCAAGATGTGGGGAGACTCAAGACTACCCTTGGTTGGGGATATTTGTGAAGTATAAGTGGCCACAACTGTTCAACTAGGTCAAGTTTCAGGGGGACAACAAGACAGGGGATAAGTTGTGCCAGAGGTGGAACAAAGTGAACAAAATCAAATGGCAAAGGTAAGTGGCATGTGGGATACTTGGAGTATATGGATGATGTCAACAAGGGTAGATGATAAGGGGTGCCCCAACCAAGGGTGACATGGGTTGCGTTTTCCAAAAAGGGAAGAAGGTTTCCAAAGGTGACGACAAAAAGGTAATGTAAATGTTGGAAACAAAGGCGTTTGTACAATAAATAAAGAATAAGTTGGGATGAGTGTAAAAATACAGAAATGGGTGCCCCAGTGTAATATGGTTGGGCCGGTGAGGGTGCCATTTGCTTGGAGAACTAGTGGAGGGAGGGGGCCCCATGGGTGGGTTTCTATATGAGGTAGGTGAAATGAGGGGAAATTTGCAAAGTGGCAAACTGATTGTGGATGAAATGGAGGGTTCATGATACTGCGGAGGTGTAGTCAAAATAGAACCTTGACGAGATAATCTGGGAGTCCATTGGGAAAGCTAGAAAAATGAGGAGTATGTGGTTTATTCACGACATGGTGTAAGACTATCGGGACTCCCATCCCTAATGGTTTAAAAAAATAGCATGAGTTCAAAGTACAAAAAGGGTGCTATGAATGGGACAACTCATGTGGGGGAGAGTGCTACCGGGTGACAGTACCGAAGATGCAAATGGAGGTGTTGGTATTGCAAACCCAGAGATGGGGATCCTAGAGGTAAATGTCAAAGGGTGTGACTAGAGATGCAAGTGAGATTCAGAGGGAATAATTACATGCTAGTGTTGATTATATACCTGAAGGGGTTGCATTGATGTATGATGACTAAGTACCTACACACATGAAAACCAAATACTCAACTTGAACACTATCTAAAGAGCATCGAACATACAAGCATTTATTTGATAATTTTGAATATGAGCATGCGTACCTGGGCGGGGTATGAGAAAATGGTGCCCCAGGGGCTCGGGATGAAAAGTGGCCTGTGGACTATCTTGATGTAGATGATGGGATGTTGATCCCATGACTAAAGACGGATCGAAGAATGGACACCCGGAGCTCCCGAAATGGTGAGTGGGAGTTTGGCGAAAAGGGCTATATATAGTTGTAGGGCCCACATTGCCACCTCATTTGTACTTGCTGCCAGAGTGTTTGGACGAGAGGTATTCAGAGGCGATTTGGAGATTCTAGGAGAATGAGGCAGCCGATCGAGGACCAACGAGCTTCAGGTTAGTAGTCTGATCATCCTGCATAGAATTAGGTTTTCCATTTTTGGGCAGGGGTTGTACGGAGGGCCGTACAGGGGGTTTAAGGGATGTGGGCCCCCAAGTGCGCGGGCGATCCAGAAATATGCACGCACAAGTGTGCACCTATTGTCCAGATAGCCACGTGTGGGGGCACCCATAAGGGGGAATAAGGCATGCATTATGTGCGCCTCTGTTGGCGGAACAATCGCACATGTGTGTGTGGATGTGTAGTGGACAAGCGCACTTTGATGCGTGTCTGTGTTAGTGACAGGGGCGTATGGAGGTGCCCCTGTAGGGTGAGCATGCATGCCTATGGGATGGACAGGCACACCTGAGTGTGCACCTGTGGAGTGAACAGGTGCGCATACGTGTGCACCTGTGGGGTGAACAGGCACACATGTGTGCGGTTTTGTGGGTTAAACAGTCGTGCCTTGGGGGCAAGGTTGACGGGTGTAAAACTTATCTTTTGAATGTTTGTTATGGTCAATGTGGCTGACCTAGGACTATTTTATGTGGTTGCAGGTGATCATTTTGCATGATGTGGGTTGGCTTGCAAGAGCGGGATTGGTCCCAGCTGAGAGATGTCGTGGCGATTGAGGAGCTGGGGGTTCATGCTACTTTGGCAGCCTGTGGGCTATTGAAGTTCTTTGAGTGCTCATTGATACGGGCACAGGAGTATCTCCTGCATTTCCTTATCCAGATGTGGATTCCAGACCTGAATTGTTTTATTGTGCAAGGAGAGAAGATTGCCTTCACTGCGGTGGAGGATATATGTTTTTTAACTGGGCTCCCGTTTCGGGGAACGCCCCTACCGGTGGAGCCGGTGTTACTTGTTGACATCGCGTTAGTGAAAGTGGGCCGGAGATACTGTTCCAAGGTGAACTTTATGTCGAGCTCTGTCATGAGCGTCGGGGCGATGGATGCTATAGTGCATCATTGTATAGCAGCGATGATTGTGAGGGTGTATGGGTCCCTTGCGACTTAGGAAATCAGTGGTGGTCAACTAAGTATTATGGAGAGGGTATTGGCCAGTGCGCACTTTTCCTAGGGGTTTACAAGGCATGCCAGGATGGTAGGGCAGCTGGACCATTGTCGATCCACTGATATGGGAGAGTTTTCCTTTGGGTCCATTCTAGTGGCCTGGTTTTTGGAGAGGGTGCCTATGTTGCACCCTAGGATTTTATTGGGCACTCCTAGGGTGCGAGATCCGTGACTGAGGCAGTGGTTGACTATTTTTCTACGCCACGGTGGTGGTGAGGGTGGCCACTTCTTCACGGCTGAGGCAGCGCAGGTGTGGCGGCAGATGCCATAGGTGATACTGCAATTTCCATATGTTGGTGTTGACTTCCGGGGTGATCTGAACATGGTGTTACCTCCTGGGGAGGTTTTTGATCATCGAGGTATGTTTATGAGTTTGATATATATATTTTTTGAGATAGCATGACATATGTATTTGGTATAGATGTTGATACTATCTTCTAGTTGTGTGTATGTGGAGATGTGGCACCTTGCGGGTGTGAGGTTGAGTTGTTGAGGGCGCCAGCTCGCCAAGAGCCGGGGAGACCGCTGCGGGTAGGAGAGAGATGTCGGCGCGAGGATGGAGAGGTGATACCAACTGAGCCTGAGAGAGCAGCGAGGAGACACCGGTTTGATGACCCAGGTGTCAAGCCATCACATGCTCCTCCGGTGGATACCAGAGCAGATTTTGAGGATATTCGCCACCGCCTGGAGGTAGTGTTACAAGGCGTTCCTGAGGGCATGTGGTCACATATCTAGGATGAGGGAATCCTAGAGCAGTGTGTGGGGGTTCTCTCACCATGGCAGGACATGGTATGACGAGCAACAGTAGCAGGTGCTGCTATGACCAGACGGTTACTTCCCGGTTCAGGGGGACCAGTAGTGGGTGGGGGTCCACCGCCTGAGGGAGGGACATGAGGTGGTGCTCTAGAGGCACCTTGAGTGGTGCTCTATGTATTTTTGTATTTTTATATATAGGCTGGTGAGTCCATTTTGTACCGAGGTGCTTCACTGTCCTACGGATACTTGTATTTTTGTCTGTAAACATTTGGATGGCACTGTGGACCGACTTATATATACATGAGTATACATTTTGAGATCTATGTGATGTTTACATATGTTTTGTTAATGTGTTGATGATGTCTAATCTATATATGCTGTGACAGTTTTTCGATATGTTTATGTATGTGCAGAGGTATCTTGATGTGATATATGTTAGTCTAACACAATGTTAGCTAAGTTATTTGTAATTTGATTCAATTGTGAAACAATGTAGGCCAAAAGTAACCTGCTCGGATGATTTTCTGAGCAGTGCACATTCTCGAAAGATGGCCCCCACATGCACCGTTATGGCAGTCATTCAAGACTCTATCAGCCTCGTCAATGGTCAAGCATCGACCAAGAATGGTGTCGACCCCTCGCCGGTATAATTTGTTTCCGATGAGGAGGTAGCGGGGGGCCTGGTGGAAAATACGACGACGATCATCTCATGAAAGGTGGTTACCGAAATTTTGAGTTCGGAGGTAGACGAGGAGGTCATCATACCAAGGATCATCCGAAGTGATGTAAAAGAGATGTTTGTCGAGAAACTCGGTATTGAAGAGGGCACGGGTAATATCAGAGGGGAAGGCTGTGACAAGTTCGGCGAGGAGGAGAGATTTCTTGCTCTTGGGTGTTGATAATTCAAGATCGTACTCCTGAAGGATAACGATCCATCAGGAAAATTTTCCATTAATTTGTTGATGACTGAGCAAGTATTGCATAGGGTTGGAATCTTCTACGACCTTAGTCATGCGAAGTAGAATGTAATGACACGGTTTCTGGACTACAAGGACGACTGCAAGGGCTAGTTTCTCTTCATGTTTATACTTCAAGGGTGGCCCTGAGAGGTTTTTACCAACGTAATAAATGACATGCTCATGATCTTCATCACTGATTTGAATGAGAACTCCTGCTACTGAGACAGTTGATGCTGATATGTACAGGATATAGTCGTGATTGTAGTCGGGTGCACTAATTAAAGGGGCATTGGAGAGCGCAATTTTAAGATTGTGAAATGATTTTTGGGCATGTTCATCCCAGTAAAATGGGATGTCATGGTGTAGTAAGTGAAGGAAATTGTGTGCACGAGTGGCATAGTCTGGGAAAAATCACCGTAGAAAGTTAGCTTTTCCTTGTAGGCTCTGGAGTTGACGTAAATTCTGAGGCGGTGAAATTTTTGTGATGGCTTGGACTTTGAGGGGGTCTACGATAATACCGCTTTGGGAAATGATGAATCCAAGGAGGCACCCAGCAGTGACACAGAACATGCACTTGAGGGGATTCAAGTGGATGTTGTACTGATGACACCGTTGGAAGATGATCTGTAAATCATCAAGATGTTGGTTGCATTTCTTGGATCGATCCGTGAGGTCATCCAAGTATGTGAGGATGATATGAGCCAGATCGTGAAAAATGTATGTCATATCCCATTGGAAAGTTGCACCATCATTCTTTAAACCAAAAGGCATGACATGATATGCAAAAGTATCCCAATGGATAGTGAATGTGGTTTTGTATTGATCGGCTGGGTGAATTTGGATTTCATTATAACCAGAGAAACTGTCCATGAAGGATAGAGCCTCTTGACCTGTGCAGTCGTCGATAATTTGATCGATGAAAGGTGTTGGAAAGTTGTCTTTGGGACATGCGTGATTGAGATCGCGAAAGTCCGTGCAGACACGGATAGTGCCCTATTTTTTATTAATGGGTACAGGGTTGGAAACCCATGAGGTATAGGTGATGGGGTAGATGAACCCAGCTACATGTAATTTGTATATCTCGGCTTTGATGGCCATTGCTTTGGATGGGTGTAGCGGTCAATGTTTTTTACGAACTGGTGTAATGTCTTGCTAGGTGTCAATGTGATGTTTGACGATAGAGGGATCAAGGCCAGCATTTCTATGTATGACCAGGCAAAAATATCCCGATATTCTTGGAAGAGGGATTTATAGGCGGTGATTTCTTGAGGAGTGCAAGTGGCTCCAATGGTGATTTTCTCAATGACACCATTTTTTATGGAAACATTTATTTTGATGGTCAGGGAAATGTTGGCCATGTTTCCTTCTTCAAAAGCATCATGGGCAGGAATGGGGTTGTTGAACCAGTCAATATGCCCTGATGGGATAAAATCCTTGGTTTCGACCACGTATATGGGGTGTCGGTTAGGAGGCGGGGAGGCTTTCTGTAGAAAGAAGAGCGCTCGGTGGTGTAGTGCATCCCATGGGTAGTTTGGGGTGTTTAAATCTTCAAGTATTTCCTCGTCACAGTGGAATTGGAGGGAATACAAGGGGTCATGAAGAGTGATATCAGTGACTGTTGTTGTGTGGCTGCCCCCTAGTGATGAAGAAGCAGGGGGAACGACGTAATGAGATTGCGATGGTTCGCTCGACATAAACCAAATATCGAAGTACTGAGGAGTACCTGTAGTAGTTGGATATAAAATTTCCATAGGGAAATGAGCGGGAGAATTGGGGGGATTTGGGGGTGAATCCTCGGATAAGTCATCCAAGAACCATGGAGGTGTTGGGAGGGCCTCGGGTTCAGGGGAAATGATATGAAGAATCTCTAGTGACGAGGTAAGGTCAACCATCGATTCTGTAGGGGTTTGAATCAGGTTCAATTGGCGTTGCCTGTATTCAATGATCAGAGGACATTGGTATGTAAAATGATCTAAGGATTCACATAGAGAGCAAGGACATCTCATACATTCATTGACTGAAGTTGTGACATAATGGATGTCAGTGATTTTTGGTAGGGATGATGTAGCTAGATTGGGTTCATCGTGGAAGCTTTGGCATACTACGGCTAATGTTTGCCAGAATCGTGGCAGTGCTGGGAAATGGTGTGTATAATGGCCATATTCTGAACATATCGTGCAAGCGAATTTGGTTCGTATCCCTTTACTACTTGAGTGAGAGGCAGGGGCAGCAGTACTTGCTATGGTGGTGGGCGTTGATGGTGTTTGATTGAGTGGAATCAGGTTTTGTAACTCAGGTAGAGATGGGCAGTTGTTGGTTTGGTGTCCATCTTTCTCACATAGCGCGCAAGGGGCTTGGACGTGTGGGGAAGTGGAGCTGTGGGCTTCTTCTTCTTTCTCTTGCCCCCAGCTATGGTAGGGAGAGTAGTGAGTGGGGGTGTAGAGGGTATGGTGGGAGTGAGTATGGGAATTGTCATTGGGATTCCTTCCATTTGGAGGGGAAGGGATGGTCGAGGGACCATCTCTGGTGGATGTAAATACCAAACTGGAATTGCTAACACCATATTAGGGAGGGTAAACATTGTGGCTACTTGGAAAGCTTGTACGCCGGGTGGAGGGTAGAAGAAGGGAATTTGAGTAATGGCTTGGGGGACTGTCTCCCAAACTGGAATATGGCCTTGAGGAGAAGTGAAATCGTGGATTGGTGGGGTCAACAAGTTCGCAGGAGGCTCGTGAGGGGGGGCGCTCTATGACTAGTGGAACGTCAGATATGATAGAAGCCTCCTAAGGAGGAAGGGTATCCTCTATGTCAGTTTCGTTGGATGATACAATGCATACTTGATTGGAAGGATGAAGGAGCAGTGGTGCTCCATGGTAAGTTCCTAACAATGATGGGTCTTTGAAAATTCTGGGACCCATTTCGATGAGTGGGTATGCGTCATGACTCGTGTGGATGAGAGGAAGAATGTTATTGATGTTGGCAGAAGGGTTGGGCTTGTAATGTGAGACTTGGTCAATGGTAACGATCTTCCTGTTATGGGGGAACATCATTGTTCGAAAGATGGAAGAGGCAACTGCCTTCATAGCGTACATGTAGCTATGACCGAACATGATATTATAATATAGTGGGGTGTCGATAACTTTGATGTCGATGAGAATAGTCTTGCCCTTGAGTTCTATGGGGACATTTTGGAAGATCCCTTTAGGAGATGATGGTCGTCCGTCATAAGCTCGTAAGGTAATAGCAGATGGTATGAGTTCGGGGGAACCAAGTTTCTTCCATACAGATTTGGACATAATGCATGTGGATGCACCTTCATTGATGATGCACCGATGAACTGTAATATTCCAAATTTTCACTGGGATTTGAAAAGCGATCAAAGCAGGAAGGCGAGGATCTCCGCTCTCAAGATCAAATGTAATGAGTCGAGTATCTGTGGGGTTGACTGCCCCCAAGGCGGAAAGTAATGATTTCTGCTAAGTGGGACAAGTATGAAGGACTTCTAAGATAGACATGGCAGTCAGGGATTGTGCTAAGTCATCAACCAAACTATAATTATGAGCTGCCCTAGCCTGTGGGTTGTGGACATTCCTACGCAATGGGATGCGAGGGATGCGAAGAGGTGGTTCTTTGTTAGGGTGAGGGATCACCAACAGGGGTCCCATTGGTCTGGGGATTGTTTCTGGAGGAATGGTAGGGGACTCAATGGGTGCATGGTACTAACAATTACGTGTTTGCAGAAGGATTTCTTCCTCACTGGTGAGGAGGATCGTGTGATCTGCTGGATTGTTTGGATTGAGGTACTTTTCCAATTGAGGTGGGGTAGGTTGTGTGTCCTATTGGGTGTTTATCACACCTTGGTGTGGAATGGGATTCTGCAATACTGCTGGGGGGGGGGGGGGGNGTTGCACGTATTGTTGTGGGGCCTACTAAGGGGGAGGTACTGTTGGAGGATGTGGTAGACTGCTTGAGTCTTTCAGCCATTTAAAATGAGTGATTTAGGGGCAATGATGAGTATAATGACCGAACTCACCACAAAGGGCACAAGGGATGTTGGTTTTGATAGTATTATTATTTATCCCTTGACACATGTTGTTATTGCCCCCCTGGGGGTTCTGATTCCCTTGGTTCTGGTTTCCCCCAGCCGATTGGTTTTGTTGGGGTTGATTCTCACCTTGGCCAGGGTTGTTATTGTTCCTATTTCTTCCTTTCTTTTTGGCATTATTTGACGGATGGGTCAGATTTTCCATATTCAGCTGTTCAAAATTTTGATATTGTTGAATGGGAGAGGGTTGAACAAAATTCACCCCAGCATGAGGGTGTGTGGGTGCCATGGGTTGTGGAGGACTAGGAAAGGGAAAGTACAGATTATGTGGGGGTTGTGATCTGTAAGGTACATATGAAGGCATGGTGCTTTCGCTAGTACTCATAGTATAAGCTGAGGTAGAGGGGGTACCATAACTTGTTTGGATAGGTGGATGTAGTGGGGGTGACGGAGGTGGCCCACTGATGGGTGGAGGAATAGCAACAGGGTATAGTTGTTGATAAGGGGGTGGGGGGTAATAAGAGGTTCCCCCATATTCTAACGGATATTGAGGTGTGCCATACATTGGTGGTGGTTGGGCTTGAGGACTGTGGTGTGTGGCATTACCGATCAATTCATCTATTGAGTGAGACATCCCAGGTTTGTCTTGACCAAATGGCACAGTTTTGGGGAGATCGGGAAGTACCGTGTATAAGTACCCTGATTGTGAATAGATGAGGTCGTATTGTTGAGCCTTACTGATGGCTTCTTCTTTGGATTGAGGGAAGGTGGAAGCTACATCTTTATCGAGGAGAGAGATAAGTGATCTGAGAAACCAGTCAAAACATTGTTGTTTGGTGGTTTCAGCTTTGCACAAACTACATCGTCTATGCCACTCGTGAAAGTGATCAACGATATGTGTGGATGAGGTTTGTTTGAAATTAGAGAGTAGTTCGAGACCATTGTCATGGTAGATTGGTAATTGGAAGAAGGTCAAAAATGCTTTGGCCAAGGACTCGAAAGTCGCATGGGACCCCAATTTTTCGTCTACATACCATTTGGTTGATGGGCTAGTGAGTGTATGTTGAAATAATCGTAGTCTGATGGAATCATCCATGATGTTGTTGGAAGAGCACCAGAGGTGGAAAGTCTTGACATGATTGGTAGGGTCATCACCTGCCTTTCCTTCAAATTTGGGGATGTCTAAAGGTAGTTTGGTGGTCATTGCAGGCCATGTGGGGTCATGCAATATAGGATCATTGGTGATTTTTCTTCGATCTGGTATGTTGATAGAGGCCAAATATGGCATCTGCAGTGGGGGGGGAGGATTAGTTCCAGCCATGGTCTGAGTGTGTTGTGAACCTGACCCTTGAGGGGGACTAGGTGGGTTGGTACTTCCCCCTTGAGAGGAAATTTACCCCCCACTTCTGTGTAAAGGAGAGCGAGTGGACGGAGGACTTGGGAAGTGGACCCAAGTAATGTGGAATCAAGCAAAGTTATCCTAGAACAGTGGCACTCACAGGAGTGTGTGATGGTGGTGCCGATGAGTTGGCAAGACTAGGAACTCCCCCTAAAATAGGAAGGAGGTTTAGTAAGCATCTGGAACAACGAGGGTTCTGTGGGTCCCCTATGATGTCCGACTAGCTGAGTGGATGTGTGCAAGAGAAAGTAAATAAGAACCTTTGTTGCGAATTTTGAACTTTACACAATATATATATCTAAATCAAAATGTAATCAGAAGTGCATCATACATAAAGTGTTTTGAAAAATAAGCATATATGTGGATAAGTGGGTTTTGTTCATGTGGCGGAATCAAAGAAAACAAATGCTCGTGTCCTAAAAAATGTAAATTCCCTCCTCTCAAATAGCATTGGACCTTCCAATAGTACTCAACAGTGGGGTCTGAAGTCACAGGAAGAGAAACTAGTGAAGGATGAAATAATCATTTATAATGAGGGGTAAAGGGGGCATATCCTGAAAGAGCTAGTGATATTTCCCAATAGCCACACAAAATCTGATCAAGGTGCAATTGCAGCCCACAATTGACACCTAGGTAGATGTCCTAAAATTTGGTCACTGGGTACCTCGGTCAAAGTGCGGCATTTAGATTTTTGGCCTAATAAATGGGTCACGGGATGGATCCCGTCCAAGAGGTGGGTGCCTCAAGGGGGGACGCATAGAACAACCGGACCTCATCCTTCAACCCTTCACAGGTATCTCCCTACCTTATGGTGTTAGGAACACTTAACTTGGAGGATTTTCAGTTCCCTATTTGACAACTTCTATTGTTTTGATAATGAGAGAACTAGATAATGGGGAGTTATTTGGATGCCTATCCCAGAAATCCTACCTAGACTAAAAAAATTCTTTTGGCACCTCCTGTGGAGGAAACATTAGTGAGTTTTTAGAAAACATTTAGATGTAGTTGTTTGAGAGGTTAGGGGTGTGAACCAACCTCATTGAAATTAAATGGGAGTGGATAGTTTCATCAAGAAAAGGGTGGGGTGTTTCGAAATCCCTTTGGAGGAAACTTACTTTGACCTCCACGTTTCAAGAAGAAACTATGTGAGTGATAAGTGACTTTTGTGTGTGAATGAGTGAAAGTGTGCCAATGTTTTAATGAATTAGGTGTCACCTTACTGCATGTGGACTTCGCTTGGTCCTTACAAGTGTTGATTACCTAATTAACTAAGTGCCTTTGGTACAACCTTGCGTAATTCAAAAGTCCCTAGGAAGCTAGCATGTGGACATGTGGGTCCGTTACTATTCCTTTAACTCCCTATTGTGATGTAATCTAAGAAAAGCTTTGAAACTATCCTAGATTGTGATCATGTGGGCATGTATGGGCCCATTACAAAACCTTTAGACTTCCCTAGTGATTTAATCTAAGAAAGTAAATTTCAACACCATCTTATCTTTGTGGCATGTGGGCATGTATGGGCCCATTACAATATTAAGATGTGTTTGAAAAAATAAACTAAGAGGAGTCCCAAGAAGGGTTGTTGTCATCTCCTAAAGATTTTAATCTTTTTAAGGGAGATGAAATTGTCCCACAATCTTTTTCTGATTCTCAAGGTCACTTGGAAGCATGAGAGAAGAGCATACTAAGCGCTTGTTATCCAACTTCTAGTCCCAATGCAAGTTTTTTATGTGATTACAAAAGATTTCCAACTTATATTTTTATCCAAAGCAAGCCATCCATGTGGAAAAATGAAAGCAAAAGAGGAAATAATGATTTTAAACCTCCTAAGTGCCTATGTGTTTTGACTAATCCCTTTATATGAAGAGGGGACTAAGTGTGGTGCAGCTTAAAACATGCATGAAATCA
>ML777252.1:221599-244897 GCA_009831015.1 Picea engelmannii
AATGCTTTTTCTTATATGTCTTGAAGAATTACATTCATTGGAAGCACCAACTTCCTTTGTTTTCCAGCTGCAACTGGAAGGAGGCTCCAACCCCCTAGTTTCTCAAGCTACAACCTGAGGGAATCTCCAACTCCCCAATTCTCCGACTACTACCAGAAGGAGGGTACAACCCCCTATATTCTTTGGCTACAACTGGAAGGTGGCTACAACCTCCTGTCCTTGCCCCATCCTACCACCCTGAAGTAGAAGTAGAATTATGGAACCATTGTCAACCTGTCGCTGTGAGATATATTTCTGTACAATTGTATCAATCTATACCATTGACCTGTATCCAATATGTACAATTGCCATGTAATCAATCTGTACCTGAACTGAACATGTATCCACAAAAATACAACATATATGTGACCTGTAGTGATGTAGCTCGTGTATGTATGCACCCTATCTGTTATGCAACCTGTGTATGCCTTATGAAACTAGGGTTTCCTTTCACTTGAAAACTTATGACCCTCTGTAATTTCTTTCACATAGATCTATAACCTGTCACTGTATCCAGACTGTAACTGTACCATGTGCATGCATCCTCATACATAACCTCTACTCAAAGGTGAGCATGTCTCTCTCTACTCCTGTGCCATATAGGTATGTGTAATCATGAACAATTATAATATCCCTCACATGATCTTAGTCATCAACCCCTTTCTGATATTCAACTTCTCAATACATCAATAAATACAAGATCTCAACCATGTACCATAAAAAAATTTAGCCATATGCCAAGAAATACAAGATGTGCCTCAACAAGAAGTATCAATGATAAATATACCAGCACTGTATTTCTGTAGATCTAACTTATACAGAAGATCCCATGTAGCCACTAGTCTCTCTAGGGAGAATCCTTAAATCTCCATTTCCATTCCTCATGCATACATCAAAATCCAACTATTCATAGACATAAGTCATACCTTTTGAACCAATGGATGATTTTGATTTATCTGAGCACTCTAGACCTTCATGGGAGCTTGATCTCAGAATCTAGAACCATTTCATCTTCATCTTCTCAAGTTTCCTGGCTTTATCAACATGTACTCACCCTATACACAGCCATCCCGCGTACATACTCACCCTATACACAGCCATCCTGCGTACATACGCACCCTATACACAGACAATCCATGTATGCCTCAAAAAATAGGGTTTTTTGTAAATTTGAGAATTTCACCATCAACCCTTCATACTACATACATTTACCACTTTAGATGTATCCACAAGTATTTACAGGAAGCTTTACACAAGAAAATAGATATACAATATGTACAAGTGTGTTTTTATGAGTGATATTTGTCTCTTATTTATATCTTCATGTAGCGTTACACTTTCCTTATTTTAGGGATTCTTCATTTAAAATAATTTCTTTTGCCAAGCACTTTGACTCTTGGGGGCTTCTATAAGACTCATGAGGGTTCTCCAACTTCATATGGTCATAACTCTATAACTGTGAGGAGTTATGTGACGTTCCACATACCACCGGAAATGGCATGACAAGAACTATCCATCTAGGATAGTTTCCCTAAAAAATTCATTGTCCTTCATCTCATTATTCCACAATTAAGTATGGGTTCTCTTACTCCGCAAAGCGTCTTCCCATGAAGGCTTTCACCATAAGGGAACCACTTTGGAGTTCATACATCTTTACTTCTTATCAACCATGACAAGACAATACTAATTCATATTTACATAAAACAATCTTGGGTCCATTACCCAAACCTTTGTGCTGCAGGGATTTCTTCAAGTGTTGACATCAATGACAACCAGCCTTAATGAACAGTAATGGTATACTAAAAAAATAAGGAATACCACATCCATCATTTGACTCTGATTTTTGAAAGGTGTAGGAAATACATAATATCTTTCAACCCTAAGAAAACCATCTTTGGCGTGGAGGAAGGGAAAATACTAGGTCATATTATATCTCAAGAAGGAATTAGCATCGACCCTCAACAAATAAATGAAATATCTCAATTCCCCTTGGCTCACAATAAAAAGGACATGCAATAATTCTTTGGGAAAATCAACTTTGTGAGAAAATTTACTCTTGATTTCACCGAAACTATTAATCCCTTACAAAAAATGATTCGCAAAGATGCAAAGTTTAAATTGGATGAAGAAAAGAAAGGTGCTTTCAATAACATCAAAAATTCCATTTCCCAAGCATCAATGTTACAAAGCCCTGATTTTAGCAAATATTTGTTCCTTTATACCTTTGCTTCTGACCAATCCTTGGTTGTGATACTTACCCATAAGGATGATGAAAACAATGAAGCACCAATATTCTTTATGAGCAATAACCTCCAAGGATCCAAATTGAACTACCCCGCTATAGAAAAACATCCTTACGCAATATATAAAGCGGTCAAACTTTTCAAATCATATATCTTGAAGAATCACACTAAAGTCATAGTACCCCATCCAGTCGTTTTATCTCTATTCACTCAATAAGAGATGGGAGAAATAAGGGGAAATTGGATGGCAGTCATCCAAGAATTTGATCTAGACATTAAACCTACCAAAATAGTCAAGGGTCAAGGATTGTGTAAATTGGCCACTAAGGCCCAAGATCTAATTAACACCGAAGATTTCGGTTGGGAAAATGAGTTGTCATTATGGTACATTGAAGCCTTATACATACCTCCCAGGCAAGAATCATGGTATGGAAACTTGTCTTATCTCTTACATCATGGAACTTGTCTGGAAAACCTGAACCCTAGAGAAAGGAGATCTCTCACACTAAAATTTGCTAAATATCGCCTCATAAATTATGTTCTTTTTCGCGTAAATTATGATGGAGTGCTCCTTAGATGTCTCAGACATGATGATGTAGAAAAGGTACTAAGGGAACTCCATGAGGGTCCAACGGGTGGACATTTTGTAGGAGAAACCATGGCTCACAAAATATTAAGGGTCGGTTATTACTGGCTTACTCTGTTCAGGGACACTCATGCATATGCCAAGAAATGTAAATTGTGTCGGTTAAGTGGTGGTAGAGAAAAGAGGGAAGTCGTTCCACTCCATCTGGTGACCATATCCATACCATTCAAGCAATGGGGAATAGATGTCATAGAAGAAATTACTCCCAATTATTTGAACCAACATAAATATATCTTGACTGCTACAGATTAATTTACGATATGGATGGAGACCATCCCTCTCACGCACATTAATGAAAAGGTAGTAATCCTATTTTTAGAACAACGGCTAATAACAAGGTTTGGGATACCATCCATTTTCGTTTTTGACAATGGTGCCTACTTTTCTTCCACACTGTTGACAGAATTCGCCCTTGATAAGGGGATCCTAATAAGATATTCTGCAAACTACTATCCGTACGGGAATGGGGTAGTAGATTCAACTAATAAGAACTTGGTGAGGAATTAAAAAAAAACAGTGGTTGAAAATAAGAGAAATTGGCACAATTTGCTTCATAAAGCCCTATGGGTCGGTAGAGTAACGATTAAAGAAGCCATAGGGAACTCTCTGTAATTTTAGTATATGGACAAGAAGTCATTCTCCCGAACAGATTGTATCTTCCATCTTTACAGCTTGCTAAGGCATCAAGAGGCCAACCCTCATTCACTATTCAACAAAGGATTGATACCCTTCTCATGCTAGACAAAGAAAGGGAAAAGGATAAATTTAAGTTCAATTCTCATCAGCAGGTAGTTAAAATATGGTTCGACAAACATAAGGCCAAAGAAAAAAAATTCAAAGTAGGGGACCTAGTCTTGAAGTGGGATAAAGAAAACGAGCCCAAAGGAAAACACTCAAAGTTACAAAACCTCTGGCTCAGACCTTTTCAGGTAGCTGAGAAGATCGGGGCATGCACATACTGGTTGAAAAATCTGAGGGGGGAATTTGATACCCTCTTGGTGAATGTCCAGGCCTTAAAATAATATTTCTCTTAAAAAAAAAAAGATCTTTTGATGCTTTGTTTGAGTCATTATTTACTTTTTTAGCGTACATTTTGATTAGAACAATTGTGTATGTTTCAAGGAAGGTTTTTGAACCCTTTTTTTTGGTTCTTTATTTTTGCTTGTTATTTTTGTTTTGATTAAGTTGTGATTTGTAAAGGAGTGGTTGACTTTAATCAATACGGGAAATAGACTCTGCTCCTAACCTACACTTACATGAAAAATAAGAGACACAGGGAAGACACAAATTTCCAAAATCATATTTATCTTTGTAAGCATATTACCTGGGGAAGTGATGAAATATTTTCCTAGTGTCCTAGTAAAGCTAAAAGGAAGGATGGCTAGCTGGAAAGAATCACATATACCTATGGACAGAGCCAGGGAGAGCTCCACCTTAACATTTTTCACCTTGTTAAAAAAGGGATATCCTCCTCTCTGACTCACTCTTGGTATTTATGCCAAAAAAAGACAATCCATAAATGAAGTGTAAAGTTCAAGAGGGTATGCAGATAACTTCGTCGAGAATATGGAAGTGAAGCAAGGTCTGTGATGTTGGGGTGACTTCGTCGGGGGTATGGACGCTCAGTGGCAGTGGAGCAACACCATAAGAAAGGAGTGATAACTAAGTGGCCTCGCGCCAATGGGCATTCTGCCCAGCTCTTGTCTAGGAAGGTCATTGATTGAGGTTAAAAGGAAAAGGGGTGGAAAAGATAAAACCCCATAGGAAGATCTGAATTCACGAACCCGGGAACTTGTTTACAAATTAATAGAAAAGGTT
The DNA here is from genome assembly GCA_009831015.1 of Picea engelmannii. NCBI lineage: Eukaryota > Viridiplantae > Streptophyta > Pinopsida > Pinales > Pinaceae > Picea > Picea engelmannii. The sequence continues at coordinate 226,346 of ML777252.1, forward strand.
CTGTTGAAAAATAATAGAATAAATCCAAATGGTTTCTCAACCAATTTTCACTGGCTACACATGAGGGAAGGAGCATAGATTATGTTTTCTCCCAGAGAATCACCATTTTTTTAGCACTCAACATGCCCTAAAAGTCTTTGTGAATTTTTCTTTTGGGTACCACTTTGTCATTTCTGAATGGATTCAGTTGTCTAGGGATCAATGGATTTTTTGTTGTTGTGTTTTATCATTGATCACATTTGGCTTGGTTTGAAGTTTTTTGAATAGATTGACATTTTTTAAATGTGGCATTAGACTGAGTACACACAACTTAAAAAAAAAATTATAAAGAGCCACGCACCTGTCAACAATTCTGGTATGTGAAAAATAATTTCTTAAAAACAATCATCAATGTATCGTCGACATTGGAGAAATATGAAAGAAAAAATTTCCACATAACAACGAAAATCGTTGATTTATCGTTGGCATCGGCGAAATGGGAGAAAGAGCGTGCCAAAAATGTATGCCTAAAGAAAATCACCGACATCAAAAGGTAAAATCAACCATCACGTGTTTTTCCACGTAGATAGTTTGTATTTCTAGGTTATCTCCCACATCATCTTTTAATGTTCCCCATGTTATACCTATACTTCCATGTCAGCACTGTATGGAAGTTTGGGTCGGCATCGAGACTTTTTCCTAAAAGTACCGACAAAACAACGTCAAAGAAAAATTGTCGATGCCGATACACTCATTAACTATCGGCAGAATGTTAGAACACCAAACTATAGGATACAGATCAAACCTTTATCTGCCGACGTCGACGACCCTGGCTGATCTACGCTGTCCATTTAACAATCCTTCTTATCCCCGATACTGATCATACAAGTTTCGTTGGAGTGCGAAAATGCTCGGTTAGTTTGAGGAGACACCTCTATCTAAGTGAAGGACGAGGTTTGTGATTTGTTAGACAATTAAGAACTTCACTTAAATGATACCACGACGTCGTGCGCTAATCAACATTTAAAAAGAATTGAATTCGTCGATGAACTCTAAAGTAGAACGCTCCTGCGCCACCATCCTGCGTTGCATTTAATCCTAAGCATGATGTGGATTATGTTATAGATTTTATAGAGCATATCTGTACTCCTAAAATTTAAGAATCGATGGGACAAGGTAAGTATGTTTTAAATTTGCAAAGTTTGTGCCCAAGCATGGTATTCCATTCGCAAATCACTTATCTCCCAAGAATATGAAGGAGAAAGAGAGAGCATCGAAGAGGTTATCGCTCGTTGTATTAATTCAATTACCAGTAAGCCCAGGTTATTTCTTGCAGGGAATAGGTAAGTGTGGTATTTATTTTTTTCATTTACGATTGCATCAAATAACACTTGTTGAAGTTGGCTTGGAACTCATTATAACATTTTGTGTAGGAAAATGCCTCCACTAAAGTCAACGACCAGACACTCACAAATAATGCCTAAAATGAAAGAACTGGAGATCAACGAAGGGTCGGCACCAGAAACCGCAAGGGATTTTTTTTTTTTTGAAAGATGGAATCAGTTATCCGAACTTCTACCAAGAAACAGTTTAACCAGCCTCCCATTTTTGGGGACATAGAGGCAAGCACCAGATCTAAAGTAATGCTCTCACATTGGGGAGATATTTTTAACAAAATCAGTCAGGAAGATTACCCAGAGTTTACACCTCACATCAGCCCGTATGTCAGGGTATTGGATGACCAAGTCTTTCCAAATATTAGGTGATCATATCTGCACATGGTGGCTTGTCGAACCCTAGTTTTTCCCTACATCAAAACCCTAAGATCGATAATCGACCACGTAGAAATGTATGGTCAATAATGAGGAGGAAGAATGTGTTGGTATATTTCTTCCGCTAGAAGTACAAAAATACTACAAACTCAGAGACCCATAGGAGAGGTTGAATACATATTTTGTGGTTAGGTCTTATGAGTTCCATGACACCAGTTGGTTACTAGCCTTATGGTGGAAAGAGGATAAAAATTTCACAAACAAAAGCAATGGATGGTACAACACAATAAACCTCAGAGAGACTTATATGTTTCTAATGGATTTAATCTGTTGATTGAATGGAGAAAAAGACTGCTCAAAGTTTTCAGAGGCATGGATTCCCTTAGAATATACCGTGGCAATATCTGAAAGTAGTTTCGATTAGGGAGCCATCATTTCCAAACAATTGAGTATCAACATCCTATAGGCACAGACAACAAAACATGGATAAACATCAATGTTCTACATGGAATATTACATGTTAGACGTAATATGCATGAGAAACATTTTTGCAGGTATCAACTTAAGACGACATGTTTCTGAGTTACCCATGCATGTTTATTTCATCATTTTGTGGGAAAATAGGTACAAAAAAGTTTACTCCATGATATGTGATGAGTTTATAGCCAAAGTTCACTTTATTATATTTAGAAAAGGATGCCCAAGGATTTCAGTAGAAACCAAAAAGATGATATCCAAATTTGGCCGCTGGTATTTTGAAGAAACAAGTACTTATATCAGAGTGTTCAAGGCTACTGGTGTACCACACCTACTCCATGACCATCTCATATTGGGAGAGATTTGTTACCAAACTATTTTGCAAGGTTGTAATGCTTCTTTGGTAAAGAATAAGAAGAGGGATTTCATACCCTATGGTTTTCATATCGGGTATTATATGGTTAAAGACACTACATGGGTGAAATAAGAAGGATTGAGTCAGCTTGAGTATCGATTCCCCACAGGTCATTTTTGCAAGCATGATTTGAAAGGTTTGGTAATTTAGCATGTGTCGCAGGTATCTGCATGTTGGCCATATGCTCATGATAGTTTCTAGGATGAGATATTTATCGAGGGAACCTAGGATCGGGAGGAAGTGATCCATAGAATGGTTAACCATAGTATGAACAAATTCAAAGCAATGACCATGGAAGAATAGGTTGAGACAGTAGAGCACACAGATCAAGAAGCTATCAGGGGAAGAGAAGAAAACAAAGTAGTTGACGCGGAAGAGGCACGGAAAAGGGGAATATTGTTACTGAAAGAACCCAAAAAACATGTGCAAATATTAGGAGAAGATCCCCCACTTAACCCATTGGTAGGACCTTTCAAAATTACCCTGATCGATACAAATGGCCATAATGTAGAACTAAATGGCTCAAAAACGGTTCCACCGGAAGATCCTGTTGACCAAGAAAAATCCATCCCTATGTCACCATAAGCGGGATCATCGGTGACTACTATAGCTCAATGAAGGTCAGCGAGAGCATCAAGTGGGATGGGTATGCCTAATGTCCTCATATATTTAATCACCATATATGACAATGAGGAAGGTCCAAAATCTTTGCACATAACCCCGGTGCCAATCACACAGGAGAAGGAACCAGGGGTGATGTGGTTCTAAATCCCCAAGAAGGCGACTTGGAAGCTAGGAACACTCTTGACACTATATTTATCAATCAACTGGGAACACATCCTCAGGATGATATCTCTAAGAATGACATGGATACAGGTGAACAAGAAGAAGGAATGGAGAAGCTAGAAATCGGCATCCCAATGGCCAAACTCTCAGCCAACATCGATCCTTTGCCTACTTCCCCATCTAGGACAAAGAATTCATCAGTCGAAGAGGACCAGAAGAAGGCCAAGTCACCAGAACATACAGTAATTTCCCCTACTAGAGAACTCAGCGGACCAAGCCATGGAACAGAACAAGCTGATGCAACAACATCACTGTAGGAACCACTGATTGAGGAGGAAGGAGGTCAGGCGCCTACCATTGAAAGGGATAGAAAACCTATCATGGAACACATTTATATGGCAAGAAGCCTAGGAAATACTCTATCCTGGGGAGATCAACAGATTCATGAACTAGTAAATGAAGTCGTCGATATACAAGCAATTTCTTATGACAGGAAAAGGAAAGATGTGATGAGAAGAACAATCAAGAAAAGTAAGCTCACGCTCAATAGCACCATGTTCATAACCACATAAGAGACGTTATTCGACACAAAAAATACTAGGATCACTGAGCTAATTAGAGAAAGGATGGCCATAACCGATGCCACATATGACATGGTTAAAAGGGATGAAATGGAGGTAGTTTCCATGAAGAAAGAGTTGGACCACTTGCGACATCAAGTTGAGTATTACCAAAATTCGACATAGGCGGTGGTGCTCTTGAAGTGTGAGCTCCGAGAGATGTATGCACAATTCACAAGGCAGAGAGACCTCTTCACCTCTCACATAGATGATTTCCAAGAAGATACCCTTATGGGGCTGGCAACTTGTAAAGACATGCAATGATGGTATGAGAAGTCACATCAAGCATTGAAACAGATAGACTACATCAGCAAAGTACAGAAGGGACGAGATACAGAAGAGCATGGCATCTAAGTGTTGATGGATAGCAGCATCACCCGAATACGGAAGGCATCTGAACACTAGGTAAGCATGGTCTAGGAACCCCAGTGGAAAATGCATGAAAGATGGGAAGAGTTTGAGAAAAGTTGGTAGAAAATCAATCATGAAATGAGAAATATAGACTTTTCATAGTTTGTCCCACCGGAGGATTTCGTCAATTTGCGTGACATAGTTAAACGACATGCAGAGAAAGACCAGGTGTATGAAACAGAGATTTTTCAAGTTTCAAGCATGATCTCGGGTCAAGTGAAGAAGTTTGTGGAGCCTCTAATTAAATCTCTTGTAGTCTTACAACGCTTGAGTGTCAAACTAATCAAATACAAAGAACGGATAATTGATATGAAGGAGGTCCTCTCCGCTCCGATGTATTAGCATAGGTTCCCATATGAAAATACGTGTGAAGATCTCTTCTGCAGATGGTTAGAATACGAGAGGAACAATCCACTTCAATAAAATGACTAGATGGTCTAAAGAAGAGAAAAAGAGCACAGATAGATAAAGTCTGTCACGTGTCATTTTCTTGACTTAACACAACTTTAGTAGCTACTTTTAGTTTAGTTATTTTTTATAAATAAGAGAATCGACCTTGTGTAAAGGGTCAATGGTTTTGGAGAGAAAGACTTTTTCTGAAATATTGTAAGAGAACTATTTATGTGCAAGTTATTTTAATTGAGAAGTTTTGTTTAGAACCAAAGACACTTCTTTCATCTGAGGCATCAATGTGATTGGACCGAGGGGGATTATCTTTGTCTTCGAATTCAATATTTTGTTGTTGTTTTGAGTAAGAGTTGTTGTATATGTTATTTAAGTTATCTTATAATGTTGCGGCAATTATTTTATTCTAATTGATGAATATAAATCGATTGTGTTAATATGTGATTGATAGTGGAGCATTTGAAAATTACTTTTCTGGCAATAACTTCTTGTCATGGATATATTTTCTTTCTGTAACCATTATCTCAAACGATGTTGAATGTTACAAGTCAAATATTATTATTGCTAGCTTGAAGTAGTTTTGATCCTCATTGTCTGCATGTTGAGGTATAAAGGTTATTCCAAAACCTAGTTTCCTCTAATACATTATAACTTCTCTCTGTCATTTATCTTAGGCTCCACCTTTATTTCCCACTAATGTTAGAAAATAACAAAAAGAGAATTGCATAGTCTGAGGAAACTTTACATAGAAAGACATGCCTATTGGTCACAATTAAATCCCATCAATAAAAACCAACCAAATCATTGATCTAGAGAACCATACCACTCAGTAAACGTTTATGAGTCTAATTGGGCCTCTCAAGAAGGTTTGGTTCCTATTGTTGAGTTAAAGGGATCTCAGACCCCTCAACACAGTGTAGTGAGGGTTTTATTTGTTGTTATAGCCAAATATCATCTCTTCCTTCCAGCCAAATTATACCATCCAAGCAACAAGACTTTCAAGACAATTATGTGAGTTATTTGGTAGATGTATCAGTTCTTATTTAGAAGTAAATAATAATCAGATTGGATTTCTTATCTTATTGTGGGTTAAGTTCCTATTGTTCAAAGTTATTTCTATTCTATATCATGTATTAAATTTATTTTAAGAGGTTGCAAACTATTTGTTAAAACCATTACAAAAGCAAACACTTATTTTCACTATAACAACAAATTGTTTGATGAAATGTTGACACTACTAAACTAGGTAAAAATCCAAAAAAAATAGTGGGGATTTTACATACCTACAATGGTTTTATTGATGACCTTAGATCATTTGTATGACTTGACATATTTGTTCCACCGGAGAGAGAAAAAGTGGTGTTTAATTCTTTCCATCTAAACACCTAATTCAATTAATCCCATATTGCTTTGGATGACTCCTCTAAGTCAATATGATGCAACTTGTAAACGCATACAAGTCCTATGTGGCCTAAGTACCATCCATGTTATGCTAATTCAATTAATTTTTCATCCTATGTTGACTTGGGCCACACATTGCGCTCAATCATATTTGCATATTAGGGTAAAAATTGTGCATCTATCTCATTGTGTGCATGGCTTGCAGACAATGGAAAAATCATGTCTTTCTCACTAAGCATTGGTGAGTGCATTTTTTTCAAGAGTTCCTTGTATCTTTATTTTATCTATAAACTAGGACACAACTTTTCCCTCAAAATATGATATGCGTCTTCAAGGGCATGGACATATTTGTGGTTGTTAGGGGTAGTTTTGAGTTCTTTGTTGTGGCAACACATTTTTTTCTTTGGTGAAATGAGTCCTCAGATGCTTCTCTTTGCTACTATGTTCCCTGAGGATTTTCTCTATTGGTTCCTATCTCTTATGATATGACTCACAACTTGCATTGCATTGTCTACCCTTTCAAAACTTGTATTTTCCTATGCACATAAGTGGGTTCAAGAGGATCAAAAGTTGTAGCATTTATTTTATTATTCTTTTAGTTTGTTTAATTTCTAAAGTAGAAGCTTTTTGAAAATTAAATAAACCTTTCTCGCCATGATAAGCAAGCTAGGTCGGTGAAAGTTAGGCACTACTAGCACCTCCACTATGGTTCACAACAAATGGTTGATGCACTCTCCACAAGGGGAATTGCATTTCCCAAAGTTCATTAAGTCACGTTAGGTGGTTGTGTAATGTAAGTAATGCCCCACTTCTTGATAGCTAGTGAATATATTAAGGAAGAATATTGATTCAAAAAAAAATTGTGTTTCGAAACCTTTTCTCATGACTTCTAATCATCACAAACTTGAATCCACTCTAACATTCAGAATCTAATTCATTGTGTGTGGCCTTTTTTTATCTAATACCATGTTAACATTATACATTCACAAGAGAGACGGGAGTCACGAAAATGAATATTTCATTAATGGAGTCATTTGATACAATGGAAATGCTTCCCTTTTATGTCATTCATTAGTAGCTAGTTGTGTCATTGGCATGGCCTAACTACCTCACAATAATGATATCTAATTAACCTTGTATTAACTTATACTTTACATTATGATTTTTTTTATTAAAATCACTTATATAATGTGACTTAATTGCATTAAAAATACTACAACATGGCCATGTAGCATTGAGGTTAGGACCTACACCTAGAGGATAATGACAAGCTTCCATGCATTTCTTTTGCAATATCAAAATATGAACAATTACATCAGGAAGAGAAGGCATGTTTAATTTGCTCCCTAGAGAGCACCCCTAGGATGCAAGTTAGCCCATGTATGGAAATGGGTATATGAAACCACCTCCAATGGGTTTGGTGGTGCTCAAAGCATAAGATAACAAGATGTTTAACTTTCTTTTCATGTTAAATACATATTGATTATGTTATTAGAACTCAGCTCAAAATGTATTTTTCTTTCTCCAAAAATAAATTTTTTATATTATAGTTTTTCACTTGTACAAGTGATGTTTATAGAGAAAACCCATGAGTAACTATATATCCCTTACATATATACATCCCAAAAATAATCAAGCATGCTAGTGAGACCCACTTATATTACTTTTCATATTTCCTATCAAAATGACCATATTGGTCATTTCAAAACAAAAACTAACATACATGTTGGTATTGTCTACTACTGGCGCTTGATATATAAAACTATAAGTAACTAAGACAAATGATTTCATAAAATATTTCAGAAGATTGAAACTAGTACATGAGAGATTGTTATCTATGCTTATATAGAAACCAATGGACCATTGGGTTGATGGTGTATGTTGAACTCTTCTCAAAGCGAAGAACAATTTGACATCAATGGGTGGGATCTCCAATAGTGACCATGCATTCAAAGGATATTACGTCCTTTAGACTTTCCAAATCACTATGAATTTGTTTGATACTTGAGTCATCAACACCTTGAATAACTAACACCCTTTGTGTCATGCTATTTTTTTCCCAAAGAAAAAAAGAGTAATTTTTTTTCAAATAGAGAAAATTTACATTCTGAATAATGCATGAGAAGACATGCATTTAGTCTAGCTAGCCTCATAAACAAGCCAATATGTCCTGAGAAAGATAGGAGAACCCAACATCTAAATAATACAACCATTAGAGCATGGCAAATCAGAGCAAGCCCTGCATAGCAAAAACTAACATACATGTTGCTATTGTCTACTAGTGGTGCTTGATATATAAAACTATATGTAACATCCCAGTTTCAACCCTTATGAACTATAATGTATTATGTAATTGTGACTTAGGCTGGTGAGCCGGTAAAGTCAAAAAGGGGCCTGAGTGCCTAGGAAATACAATACTTCATATACATTAATAAAATGCATTGTTGGTTGCAAGACCGACAGAAACAAAAGAGATAGGGGGCTATGATTCCACGAGAGAGGGGGATTGAGGAGCTAAGTCTTTTTATTCTTATTTTTATTTACCATAATTTATTTTATGGAGAAAAGTGGTTACATGGGATTCTTGGGGGAGGCCATGTGGTTCTTGGTTCTTGTAATTATTTAAACATCCCTTGGGATTTATTTTGGGGTCGTTCTTCCCTTGGTTTATCTTCTTCCCCTTGTTCTCTTGTTATTATTTCCTCTTCACTCTCTTTGGATATTTCGTCTTCTCTTGGGTTGAGCATGGAGAAGAATGGAAGGAAGAGGAGAGCCATTGTTGAATGGTTGTAATAATTTACTAATCATTCTAGGAGGGAATGGATGCCTGTCGTGTGCATGAGCTTGATGGAAGTTCAGATAGAACTTTCCAAAGTTGAGAGTCCTTGGAGTTTCCAGTAGAGATATCTCCTGACCAGTAGCACTGGAGTCCTGGAGAGAAATGGAACAACCTTAAGGAATGCATGGCAGAGAAAGGTGTTCATTTCTTGGGGTTGTGCAGGTTGAGGGGGAAAGAAAGCTGGAAATTTGGATTTGTTGTGAGGTCGGAAAACCTGAGATCTAGTTAGCCAGTTGTTGTGTGTTTTAAGTTTTGGCCTAGGACCCATCCTTGTGGATTCATAGCCCTGGCTCAGGGGTGACCTACTATTGAGAGTAAAAGAACTGCAATGTCTATGGTTGGGAGGAACGTCCTTGGTCTGCATCAAGTTGGCAAATGTTTACTTGAAAGATAAGTGCTCTATGTGTTATTTGTATATGTTTATTTCATTGTGTATTTAACTATCTCTGAGATATGTATTTTAAGGTTCTTATCTATTGGTTATTTTTTGTGCATGGCATGTTGTTTATCTCTTTTATTTTGTGGCATGGATCTTGTCTTATGCAGGTTATTTTCATGCCTATTAATTAACTTAGAAGTGATTCGAATTGATATAAGTCATTGTTAAGTGAGTCCCTGGACTGCAGCGTGCCTCGCCTGCGAGTGGTTGGGTGTATTGCAATCAGATTAAGCGGTGTAGCCTGGCCTGTGGGTGGTTGGGTACGTTACAAATTGGTATCAGAGCTTCTAGTTGAAACATCAGACTAGTATGGGCCGAGTGTATTAGTCAGAGTCTCGTGGTTGAGATAGATTTATGACCTTGAATTTAAAAAGATCAGGAGGAATGGCGTTGCAAAGTCCATGTAGAAGATAGAATGCCAAATATCCTTTGTAAGGGATCAAAGGATCGTGACCATCCCTTTCAAATTCAAGAGCGATCGCCACCATGGGATCAAGAGAGATCTGAATCATTGGATCAGAGGGCAGGTGAACAAGGGTCGCCTGATGAAGGTGAAATAAGAGTTTGTATAATATTAAATCCCAGCCATCAGATCTAAGCACGAGCGAATGTGAGTCGTAGATCTCATGACAATTCGGAGGATCGACACTCCGAGAGAAGTGAGTCCTCAAGATTTCAGGAGGGAATTCTACTAAAGTCCCGAAATCTGGAGTTAATCTAGACCATTCGTGTTTGAGGACACGTGTCTGTAGATTAACAAGTATTCAGGAATTTAGCATTCAGGGGATTTGTGGTGTAGTGTGGAGAAATATCTCGAAGTCCCAAAGTCCTGAAGCTCCAAAGTCCCAAAGTGATTCTACGTTGTAGATCATTTGGGATAAGGCAGACCGTTGGATTCCCCGATTGGTTCGACAGTTCGGCACTCCAAGAAGATTTGTTTGTGGTTGCGCGAAAGAATGAGTTTCCCAAAGTCTCAAAGTCCCGAAGTCCCGTCAGTCGTTCAATCTAATGGGAGGCACAGAGAGATCTCAGTCATTGATCGTGGTAACCCGACGTTGATCGCTTCAAGAATTTTCACTTTTGGAGTTTTTAACTTTGATGAACTGCTATAACCTGGAGTCCTAGAGTGCTAGAGTCTCGAAGTTTTGTCGATCGTTAGATGGAGCGGTGGACTTCAGAAGTGTTTAGGACTATCAGATCTAGCAAGGGTGGAAGGATAGTGAAGCTTAGAATCTTTAGAACCTTGCCACACCAGAGTTCAGGAGTATGGGGGTTGTCTGGAGTGAGAAGCCCTGATTCCAAAGCCCGGAGTTAATCGCAGTCGTTGGTTGTGGGAGGAGTGTGAGCCGTCGATTTCTTTCAGCGTTCGACTATATGGGAGGTAGCATGTGTTGGACTTGGGAAAAATTTGAATACTGGAGTCCCGAAGTCTCGGATTTGATTGATGACGTGGCTTATGAAATGTGGTAGGGGTGTCATGTGGGGAGACGTGTCTCCTAGTTTTGGTACCTTTTGGACCCTGATCTGTCTGTTTTTTAGTAACATGTGACACATGTGCCACGGGTCCATGTCGCCCTAGGTGACGTCAACATATCATTTCAGCTCTAGGATTTTGTGACTTCGGGGGTTTCCAATTTTCTACCGGGGAAAAGTGTTGAAGCCCAAAGTCGCGAAGGCACGCAGCCGATCGATCTAGGATTCCTTCGAGACCTCCCTGGACCGTTGGATCAAGCAGAGGGAGTAGAGGTAATTTCTTTGGAGGATTGTCACTCCAGTAAATAGAAGACTCAGGAATGGAAATATCCCAGAGCATTGAATTTACGAATTGGTTGAGATTCGTCTGTCTCAACGCGTGATTAAGTCACAACCGTCGATCTCATTGAAGCCTCTAGATGGGGGAAGGATCATCCATTCGATGGGAAATTAAATATCGATTGTTTTTTTTTTATAGTGGAGTTATTAAAGGCTTCGACGAAGTGTAACTCTGGGGAAAAACAAAAGTTGACAGTGGAAAATATCCAAAGGCCAAAGTCCGAAGGCCAAAGTCTGAAGGACTTGGTCCCAACGTTGGTCCCATGCTAAGGTAAAAAGGGCCTGGAAGCTACCAGCACTCAAACTTGTTCTTCATGCAAGCTACTATGTAGAAAAACATAGAGCGGGGCGCTAAAGGGTGATTAAGCCCATGGTTTCGAGTCGTGGTCATGTGGATCATGGTTTGAAGGAGGTGCATGTGAGGAATTTGATTTCTGTATCAGCTAAGGGGGATGAAGTGGTCTTTTGGGGAGCCCTAACTTTCAGCTCAGATATCTGATTGGGGCACGAATAAAACCATTGGAAGGTTTATTCAAAGGATAATGGCCCAGAATCATTCTATTTTGGATAACTATGATTCATTTCTTCATAAATTAAACAGAAAAGGTACTTGTAAATTTAATTGACAATTTTATATAATATGTATAATTCTAACCAAATGATTGCTTGCAGATTTTTGAAGGATTCAAGGTATAATCAGATCAATTCAAGAATAGGATCAAATATTAGAGTCATGGAAACATGACAAAGCTTGCATAAGTTGGATGAGGTACTACAAAAGAAATAATCCTCACATAGGATATGAAGCTAGCAGGTTAAAAATTTCATTGAAGGGCATAGAAGGAAAAAAGTAAGGTTCCATATCCTTGAAGGTAGAAATGTGTAAACAGTTGCAAAGATTAAGTGTGAAAGAAATCCACTTCTAATATCAAAGTTCACAACGAAAAGCAGGATGCCAATGCAGAGAATTGGGAATGCTCTCTCACTTGAAAAATGTCACTAAGTGAAATGGACTTCCATTGGGGAATGGTATTAAGTGTGAAAGGTGTAGTTTCACAGGGAAATGTTAATGAACTAACCTAATGGACAAATAAGGAGTAATGGTATTTGATTCAGGAACATTTTAGTATAGTGGTGGAATTTTTTGAGCTACTTCATTCCAAGGTGTTGGAATGTCTCATAAAGGTAAAGTTGGGCATGACTACCCAAGGGGAGCTATTGCAATTTGAGTACACTAGTTGGATTATAGAATGGCCAAGTGGAACTTGGTTGGAAATTGTTCAGACCAGGGAACAATAGTGCAGACGAACAGAATGGAAGCACACAAGGCAGCAAGGATATGAAGAAAATCAAGAACAACCAACTACAACATAAATAGATAAATAAATAAGTGAATTAAAACATAAATGCACTAGAGTGTATGAGGAATACAATGAAGTTAAAATGCATATGCTTTAGTAAGCATGCTGATAGTGAATGCTTGGTGCATATGGATGTGTAATTTTACATATGTGCATGCTTGGATATGCATATAACATGATTTTGAACCTAGAATAGTCTATTATTATGAAATAATGTTTGAGTATGACTAATGATGGATTATGTATTCGGGAGAAAATGATATAGCAGGGTTAAATATGTGGATGTTGTTGTTGCTTGTGATTTCCATATAGGTGAAGGCCAAGGAGGGTGGCAGGAATGGTAATCAAAATGATGAAGGAGGAAGTCTGTGAGCTTCTACAAATATCGGTTGGTCAAATATCAACAAGTAGATTGATAACAACCAGGCAGGTATGCCTTTAGTTTCTGTTGATGCATACATGTTGAGGGGATTAAGGTAAGAATTCCCTCAGTTGATTTCTAATATTTAAATTGATATGTAATGGCTAAAGGCCTAGATTATGTAAGTGTTTTTTATGCTAGAATGCATTTAGATAATGTTAGTTGTGTATTATGTTATGATTGGTTATGGGATCATAATTGGGTTAATTCAGGAGACATACTCCTTCTATAACAATGAATATCCATAGAGCTAGTCATGTGTGAGACCATAATATGGTTGGATATGGAAGGGATATAGTGTTATGTGAGTGCTCAATGGCATCTATTGTATATCTAATGTTTGGACTGCAACCTCTTTGCCGACACTAAAGAGCAATTAAGGATTATATTATTGGTGTTGTGTTTGGGTTGAAAAGGAAGGTATCCAAATAGTTAGGCAAGCAGTAGGAAGTGTGTGGATGATGTGTTGAGTCATTGGCTGGACCTTCCAACTCGTCGTGGTGGAGTGCATGACATATTTATGTGGTATTATGTACCCAATGCATTGATGCATTGTGTATATGTGGCCAAGGGTATTGGCACATTGATTGCTATTTTATTTAGTTATAAATTGTTGCATTATGAAAATATTGTGGTACTGAAAATACGTAGTGATGGATAGAGTCATTATATTTAATATGAATACTAGTTGAAGGTGATTAGATTGTTGTTGTTACAATTTCAAGATCAGTTTTGGAGCTATTAAAAATGTTACAAGTACAGGAATCATCGAGTGCATTTGGGGTGAATGCATGTATATATTATATAACATAGAAATGATTATGCTAACATATGAAATGATGTGAGTATTGTTAACTCATGAAGTTGAAAACACTTACGGAACTCATGATGCGTATGTAATGATGATTTTGTTCCAATTGATAGTCGGATTAATAGAAGTGATTGAATTGTAGTTGTAAACAATTTTGAGATCAATTTGTGATTTTGTTTTGAATTGTTACCATGAAAATATATATATAGCGTGTACATGAGATATTGACATTTTGTTTAGTTAAGAAATGTTGAAATTGCAAGAAGAAAGGGTCTTGGATATGGCAGTGTTGCAAGTCCATACAGAAGACTAGTGCTTATTGCTGCAAGAGCCAAATTATTATGAGTAGAAGCTCATGTCTGGAAGTTTTGTTTTTCCTATATGAAACAGTTTTGGGAATTATAATTTAATAAATTACTGACAAATTGTTTTGTGTGAATGTAAATCAAGGAAATTGCAAGTAGGATGGTCTTGAATATGGTAGGGATGTAGGCTCATAAGGAAGACGGATATCTATAGCTGCAAATCCAAACATTATGAGCAGAAATCTCATGCTTGGAAAATTTTGTTTTCCTGTATAAAACATATTTGACATTTATGATTGAAATTACTATAACAATATCTCATGATGGTTGTATTTTTATAATACAGATGAGATGTTGGCTATTCAAGTTGGAAGCTCACGAAAAAGAACACCATAAGGAAATCGAGCTCAATGATAAAGGCATGGAATGAAGAAATTCCAGTGGACTTGTTGCAACTAGAGTTCTTGAAGCCGCAACTCTGAAACTTCCTAGTCGAGTGCACTGGAGCCCTGAAGAGAAGTGCAACAGTATGAGGGACTGCATGGCAGAGAAAGGGGCTCATTTATTTGGGTTGTGCAGGACTGAGAGGGAATGAGAGTTTGATTGTTCGAACTGCTACCAGAAATACAAATTATGAAGATCATTACACATGTTTTGGGTCGGAATACCTATGTATACATGTTTAATTTTAGGCTAGAGTGCCTATGTATATAAGAGTTCGTTGGAATGCTAGTGTGGATTAAGGCCAAAGATCCTAGATTTGTAATGTTAATAACATTGGAATGGTGTTTTGCATTGAGGACAATGCCAAAATAAGGGCAGGGGGATGTAACATTCCAGTTTTAACCCTTATGAACTATAATGTATTATGTAATTGTGACTTAGGTTGGTGAGCCAGTAAAGTCAAAAAGGGGCCAGAGTGCCTGGGAAATGTAATACTTCATATACATTAATAAAATGAACTGTTGGATGCAAGATCGACAAGGAAAAAAGATACAAGGGACTATGATTCCACGAGAGAGGGGGTTCGAGGGGCTAAGTCTTTTTATTATTATTTTTATTTACCATAATTGATTTTATGGAGAAAAGTGGTCACATGGGCTTCTTGGGGGGGGCCATGTGGTTCTTGGTTCTTGTAATTATTTAAACATCCCTTGGGGGTTGTTTTGGGGTCGTTCTTCCCATGGCTCATCTTCTTCCCCTTGACCTCTTGTTCTTCTTTCCTCTTCACTCTCTCAGGCTATTTCATGTGCTCTTGCGTTGAGCATGGAAATGAATGGCAAAAAGAGGAGAGTCATTGTTGAATGGTTGTAATAATTTACTAATCATTCCAGGAGGGAATGAAGCCCGTGTGCATGAGCTTTATGGCAGTTCGGATAGAATTGTCCACAGCTGAGATTCCTTGGAGTTTCCAGTAGAGAGATTTCCTTACCAGTAGCATTGGAGCCCTGGAGAAAAATGGAATAACCCCAGGGAATGCATGGTATAGAAGGTGTTCATGTCTTGGGGTTATGCAGGATGAGGGGGAAAGAGAGCTGGAAATTTGGATTTGTTGTGAGGTGGAGAAACCTGAGAGCTAGTTAGCCAACTGTTGTGGGTTTTTAATTTTGGCCTAGGACCCGTCCTTGTGGATTCGTAGCCCTGGATCGGGGGAGACCTATTGTTGAGAGTAAAATAACAACAGTGTCTATGGTTGGGAGGAACGTCCATGGTCTACAACCAGTTGGTGAATGCTTACTTGAAAAAGAAGTGCTCTATGTGTTTTTTGTATATGTTTATTCTATTTTGTATTTAACTATCTCTGAGATATGCATTTTAAGGTGCATGTCTGGTGGTTATTTGTTGTGCATGGCACGTTGTTTATCTCTTTTATGTTGTGTCATGGAACTTGTCTTATGCAGGTGATTTTCATGCCTCTTAGTTAACTTAGAAGTGATTCGAATTGAGATAAGTCACTCTGAAGTGAGTCCCTAGACTGTAGTGTGCCTCGCCTACGGGTGGCTGGGTGTGTTGTAGTTGGATTAAGTGGTGTAGCCTGGCTTGTGGGTGGCTAGGTACATTACAACATCCCAAAAAATAATCAAGCATACTAGTGAGCCCCACTTAGATTACTTTTCATATTTCCTATCAAAATGAGCATATTGGTCATTTCAAATAAAAAACTAACATACATGTTGCTATTGTCTACTAGTGGTGCTTGATATATAAAACTAAAGGTAACATCCTAGTTTTAACCCTTATGAACTATAATGTATTATGGAATTGTGACTTAGGTTGGTGATCCAGTAAAGTTGAAAAGGGGCCAGAGTGCCTAGGAAATGTAATACTTCATATACATTAATAAAATATATTATTGGTTGCAAGACCAACAAGGACAAAAGAGATAGAGGGCTATGATTCCACGAGAGAGAGGGATTGAGAGGCTAAATATTTTTATTATTAGTTTTATTTATCATAATTGATTTTATGGAGAAAAGTGGTTACATGGGATTCTTGGGGCGGCCATGTGGTTCTTGGTTCTTGTAATTATTTAAACATCCCTTGGGGGTTGTTTTGGGGTCGTTCTTCCCCTGGTTCCTCTTCTTCCCCTTGTTCTCTTGTTCTTCTTTCCTCTTCACTCTCTCTGACTATTTCGTGTGCTCTTGCGTTGAGCATGGAAACGAATGGTAGGAAGAGGAGAGCCATTGTTGAATGGATGTAATAATTTACTGATCATTCCAGGAGGGAATGGATGCCCGTGTGCATGAGCTTGATGGCAATTCAGATAGAATTGTCCACAGTTGAGAGTCCTTGGAGTTTTCAGTAGATATATTTCCTGACCAATAACATTGGAGCCCTGGAGAGAAATGGAACAACCTTAGGGACTTCATGGTAGAGAAAGGTGTTCATTTCTTGGGGTTGTGCAGGCTGAGGGGGAAAGAGAGCTGGAAATTTGGATTTGTTGTGAGGTGGGGAAAGCTGAGAGATAGTTAGCCAATTGTTGTGTGCTTTTAGTTTTGGCCTAGGACCAATCCTTGTGGATTGATAGCCTTGGCTCGGGGGTGACCTATTGTTGAGAGTAAAAGAACAACAGTGTCTATGGTTGGGATGAACATCCTTGGTCTGCATCTAGTTTGTGAATGTTTACTTGAAAGACAAGTGCACTCTGTGTTTTCTGTATATGTTTATTCCATTGTGTATTTAACTATCTCTGAGATATGTATTTTAAGGTGCATGTCTGGTGGTTATTTTTTGTGCACGGTGTTAATATTATGGTAGTTGCGGGAGGTATTTACCCCCACGTGTGAACCTGACGAGAATAGAAGACTCCGGGAAGCAAGAGAAACCTTAATGAGTTGGCTAATAACCCTAGAAGCCTTGTTGGCTCAAGAAGAAAATTTATATTAGGCTATTAGACTCCAAGAGAAGAAGTTGGCCATAATTAATAATAATATACTGAACAGACACATACCCAGAAAGAGAAGTCAGCCCCAATAAACTGGCAGGATTACTATAAATACAGGGCGCTAGTTTTCATTTGTCACATCTCAGGACTACAGTTTTCCCAGTTGGTGCGCACTGCAGTTGCAGTCTGGTGCGCAGGATTGGAGGAGGGTTGCAGGTGCAGCTGCAACAGCAGCTAGTTTCAATATTGGCTTGAATATCTCTTGGCTAGGGTTTGGAACATCTGATCAGCTATTGTTGTTGCGCTATCCTTGGGGAGAGATGCGATGTCCTTTGTTTGGCTATCTAGCCTAGGGTTTTCTTTCGGAGGAATTCTCAGTCAAGGTTAAGGTGCTCGGAGGGAGGCTTCGGCCTGTGGTTGGGTGACGAGGGTATCGTCAATGGTAAAACTAGCACAACATCTTCTATATTCTAACAGGTTATGGGCCCACACCCCTTCAGTCAGCCTAAAACGCTGGAAGGAAACATAACCGCTAGACATTGAGCTCATTGAGGAACTGCCGCTAGGGTTACTAGCAGGAGCAGCTTCCAAAAGCACTGCAGCTAGGGTTACCAGCAGAAGCAGTTGCAGAAACCCTAAACCTCTTTTCGAGGCACCTTAAGTGACGAGATTGACCTAATCTCTAGATAGATCAGTGCACCCTAGCCCAGCGCATCTCCTGGTACTCTCAGAATGCCAAGACGTGAAGTTTGGATTTCTGGTTGAATCTGGGGTTTGACCAAGTCAAGCAAGCCATGACGAACTCTATGAAGTCTGAGAACAAGTTAGATGGAGCTTCTAACTTCAGAGCATGGAAGACAAGGATTGACCTCATCCTTGCTAAGAATAAAGTGTTGGACATTGTGAAAGGAAA
>ML777252.1:306378-319576 GCA_009831015.1 Picea engelmannii
TTCAAGGAGGCAACCCCTTGATAAGCTAAGCTCCAATATCCTTCATAAGGAGGACTCCATCCTTATTTACAGCTAACTAGAAACCCTAATCATAGCTCAATGTTAACTACCTAGTAGACCTTCTTTAATGAGGCCACATTACATTTATGTCGTGCTAACTATTTGTGGGCCTTATTTAATAATAGCAAACCTAGTGGACCTAGTCCACTTTACTTTGAATGGACACTACCCCAACACTCCAACCCCCAAGTGTCACTCGCAACAACTTTAGTGAGGATGTACAACCATAAACTAGAGTGCCATGTACAGGTCTTGACTACAACAATGAAGTAGTCTAGGGAACCACGGTCCCATGTACAAGGGTTGGTCACAACATTGAAGTAGTCCAAGAAGCTCGTCCATAAACATTGGTCCCATGTACAAGTGCTAATTGCAACAGTGAAGTAATCCTGGAAGCTCATCCATAAGCTAGGGTCCCATGTACAAGTACTAACTTCAATGTTGAAATAGCCCAAGAAGCTCATCCATAAACTCAGGTCCCATGTTTAGGTGCTCATGCTGGCTCCCAATTAATGACTTCTGAGTGTGAAAAATCACTGAGTACAATGCTCCCAATGCCCACCATGGTCAACCATCCATGTTCAAAAGATCATCCACATAACTACAAAAGGTTGTTTGTAGAGCAAGAAGGAATAGTTGAAAATTGGTAGTCATAACCTACTCCTGACTTCCCTCAATGGTGTTCTCTTCATATGATTGAGTACATTCATCAAAGAGAAGCTGGAAGCAGCAGTTGTCTAAGAAATTACAACTATCCATATACCATTCATCACAAGCCTCTCCTAAATCACCCAAAGCATATATGTCTCTCATACACTTCTCTTCAATATGTCTCCAAAGTTCTAACATTTCAATTGCTTCATAGGCTTCCCGTATTTTTTGTACTTTGTGCTCCAGACAGAGTTGCTCTATACAAACTGCTGCAGGTGTGAAAAATCTTCTACTTTGAGTAACCATTGTTGGATATGCTCTTCATATTCCATACAAAGTTCAAGAAAACTTATAGGAGGGACTTCTTTCACATAATTTTCATATTCCAAATAATCCGCATAGAACCTTGGGTATTCCTAAATGATGGGGGCTAATATATCCATATAAAATACCATAGTCCACTGTACATATGAGAGCTAGTATTTTGAGTTTAAAGTGGCGAATTGAAATGGTAATAACTCCCTAATTACGGATCAGAAATATATCATATAGTATGTCAAATTGAAACTACTAAAGTGTGGATTTGGTTGGATTCCATATGAGCAACCTGTCAAAAGCTATATGCTCTACAATACCCAAAATAAAGTCATGACCATAACAAAAAAAACCCTAAGATGGATGGTTTTATTAATATTGTTTTTTGAAATTGGGTATTTTTTCGAGAGGAACTCAGATTTTCAATTGGTTTCTTCAAACTCTGTACATAAATCTACAAGAATTTATCTGAGTGTCACAGCCCTCTTTTTCCTTTCGAAAACTTGCAAAATAGAAAGAAAAAAAAAATCTTCCTTTTTGGCTGGAGAAAGAGCTCTGATACCATTTGTAGTACACCTTATAAGATAAAAGATAAAAGATAAATCCTTAACTTTAGAAGAACAAATTAGATCCACACACTAATAAACAAAAAACTATAGAGAAGACCCTCAAGGTTGGGTAACACCATCAAATGCTCCTTATGGAAGGAATCACTCCACAAACCATGCTTGCTACAATACAATCCTCAACATTTAATGTATCCCATGCAATGATACTCATGTGTATATATACATTCTCATGAGTTTGCACAATGTGGTTCCTACAACTCAATAGTATAAGAATTGGTTTAAGTAACATATTCAAGTTCCAACATATCAGCACTAGATGAACCAATAAATGATGCAGGATTTGATTTTTGCAAAACAGTGATAGATAAGACAACAAATGCATGATCTAATTCCTATGAAACAATCATTGCACAAGGATCAAGGTGACTTGCATCTAGCAATGACGCCTCAAAATATCTGAGGCTTTCTCTCATGCTCAATGGGAGTTCCAATACCATGCCCATGTTTACCAAGTCCACCACTTGTATATGCCATCTAACAAAGTAATTTGGAGCCAATGCCCTTAGTATGTTGCTCAAACTTAGGGGAAAACAACCTATGGGTGGCCAATGGTGCATGTGAAAACTGCATCAAAAGAAGATTTAATATCCTTTTGCAAGGTGTCACATATCTCTTTCTTCTCCCCTTATTCATTCATGATTTTTTAACATACAAGTTCCAAGTCTTCTTCCATTTCATTAATACACAAAGTCTAACCTTCAACTTGTTCATGATGCTTCCTAGAAAGATGAGCAACTATGCCAATATCTCTATCAAAATAATTTGACATGTTTTAAGCACCATCCATTAATTTATCTTTAGTACCTCTTAACTCACTTATTTTGTACAATATGTTGATTGAAGTCACAAATACAAGATGAACTTATCCTTTTCAACAGATATTAAGTTGAGCGACATTATCTAGCAACAAAACAATCTCAAAATATAGTGTGTCATTAATGTCTTGCAAGGAAACAACTTCAATAAGAAGTTGATCATTAGATTCTTGTTGTAATGTGACTTTCTTCTCATGAACTTTTTGGAGTTTCTTGAGAGCCAATTCTTCATCCTCATCAAGTTTGGCCATAATGGCGAAAATAAGATATTTTACAATTGTCAAAACAATTGCAAGTAGCACAATGTCTAGGCGGGTGCACAAAGTGCAATGGCCCCCAAAGAAAAAAAATGTGTTCTTTGTTACTTTAAAAAACTTCCTCAACGAAAATACCTAAATAAATATCTCTTCCTTGGAAAAACAAATTTCTCCACAAAAATTACTCCTCACCTTGTAATATCCATCTCATATGATTTAATAAACACTTTGAAACAACACAATTTTGTTTTGAGGTAATAAGTTCTTTCTTACACAAATCTCCTTTTGTCATTGTATAAATTGAGAGTAAGGTCCAGAGAATAGGACTTTGGTCACTCTCCTCACATACTGCTATATCACATATTGATGGGGAGGAAAGGGGTTCTAGCAAAGAGGGCACCTAACACATCACAACCCTGAAAGCAATAAAGTTATACTCAAAGGAAGCGTGTTGCACAATACAACAAATAGTAGTGTTGGGATGAGACAAATGTTGTGAACTATATGCAGCTCGTGGAAACACTTGTTGTTGTAGGATCAAACAACAAGGAGGAGGCTCGAGGCAAGCTACGATGAAGACATTGATTTGATTAACCACGTGAGCTCGAAATGTTAAAACGACCTGTAAGGAAGTTCCACAAGCTAAAATGGTAGATAAATTCTCAAGTATACACCAAAACTCAAGTTGCAAGTTTCAAGGCCCTTGCTTGCTCATTGTAGCAACTACAAGAGGCATACTAGAAGATAGACAACTAAGGGCACTTTGCACTAGCTATGGTAGAGAAGGACAAACTCTTTGCAAATTGAAAAATAATTCAAAAATCCACACTAACCACATCTGAGAGAGGTCACATGTTGCAACAACAGGAGAGTCACACATGTTGCTATGATTTGTTGGTATTGCCACCAAAAAAATGCACCAAGGCTTAAAAGGAGCCAAACAATGCACAGTGAAGGTGCCCCCTTAAAATGCATTCCAGAGAACTACGCATGAATATAAATGCCACAACAATGATTTCCAACAACCATTAGAAGTCGAAATGAGGGCCCAACATAAAAAAATTGCCTAGATTACAAAAGACACCAAGTCCAAAATAAATTGTGTGGTGAAAGAATTAATTTGCAAAAGGAGGAAGCCAAAATGAGAGACGTCGCCACAATCTCAACTCGTGACAAACTCATTCAACTTAGACCGCAACCAATATATATTGGCATGTCCCCTCCCCTTTGATCCCACTGGAGGAGGGACATAGTGGCTTAGGGGGCTCCCCGTAGGCCATAGTCCCCAACCAAAGGGGAGTCGTGGGGCCTTAATGGACGACACAAAGAGGAAAGTGACTGGTCTAAATGTGTTCATGGGGAAAAAGTAAGCAGGAAAAAGACCCTAAATTAAGGAGTAAGCTACCACTGGGTCAAGAAAAGGGTAAAAAGACCTTAACTTGAGGGGTAAGCCACCTAAAACAAGGAAGCAATCAAAAGACAAGATCTATATAAGGAGATGGAGGCTCATTTGAAAAGACACAAGGATTAATTTGGAGTTCTCTCTTCTGTTTTTTGGACGTGGTTGCCCCAATCCCTTTGGGGGGGCTTGCTTAACCCTTATTTCTGTTGGGTTTCGGTGGTGCCAAGGGCTCACCCTAACTCAACCCTAGAGCAGTCTACCCTAATATCTATATACCATTTTTGTAGGCTTCATACCTTGACTGTTCTGAGCAGAGTTCCAAACTAGTGGTGGCATTCGGGCATTCATCGGAGTGATGGGTTGAGGTTGACAACCGACGGAGCCGAGGTAGTGATTGGTCTACATCATGATGGGGATGAGATCAGAGGAGCTGTGGAGTTTGGATTTTCCCTCATGATAACCAGTATTGAGGAATGTTGTGGATTGACAAAGCGTTGACTTCACCGAGTATGATCCATGATAGGGAGTTGTAGAAGAGGAGAGCACAGTTTCAGCACCACGGTCAGACGATGATGTTTGGAGGGATGCATCATCAACACGATGGTTCTTGTCTGCCACTGGCATGGGACCCTGAGATTGTGGTTGTTGATAGCCCGACAGCTGACATAGATGGGATGGCCAGTTTGCGTTCTCCAAATTTATCTATTTGGGTGAGAATGTTTGGTTGCTTGGAGGAGCGGTATTCTGGGGGATTAACAGAGCCTTGACAGTTTATGATTGCTTGGCTCATCAAAGATAGTCTGGCAGGTCCTTGGGTCAACACCAGGCAGATTAGTGCTACGAGTGAAGGATGCTTCACATCATACAAGGTAGTTTGGGACCCCGATGACTTCTCCACTTGTGAGCAGGTCGGAGAGAATTTCGCATGGGGAGGTCTTGAGGATAGTGAGTTGTTGCAGTCTTTGTCCATTATAGGGCAAAGGTGGAAGAACAGTGATGACCTTCAGATGATTGATCGGGGAGTGATGGTGGATCGACGAGCTAAGGAGCATCAACATGACTACGTGAGGTCGTGGATTGAGAGGTTACATCGAGGAGAGCATTGCAGCGATACCACTCACGATAGCTTACAGGCCACCCAGGAACTACAAAGCATGTACATGCATAGGGTGGAGCATAGATGTGAGATGAGAGATGTGGTGTACTTGAGGGTGAAACCACTTAGGCTGTCTCCATAGAGGAGAGGTGGCATTGAGAGGATGAGGCCGCGCCTTTTTGGTCCATTCAGGGTGGTTCAGAGAGATGGAGAGGTAGCTTACGAGTTGGAGTTGCCAAAGGGTAGCCAGCATCACAATGTTTACCATGTGTCGTGCCTCCAAAGGGCATGGGGACCACATGTGTCTATTTCTAATGAGTTACCAACAACAGATGAGAGAGGATGAATGTTGTTGACTCCCGAGGAGATTATGGATGTCCGGGAGAGGAGACTGAGGAGCAAAGTGATCAGAGAGTACCTTGTCAGGTGGAGAGATTTGTTAGTAGAGGATGCCACTTGGGAGAGCGAGCATATTTTGCAGCATCTTGGTTTGTAGTTTCTTGAGGACAAGCAATCTCGAGAAGGGAGGATTGTCATGTCCGCTCCCCTTTGATCCCACCGAAGGAGGGACATAGTAGCTTAGGGGGCTCCTCGTAGGCCATAGTACCTAACCAAAGGGGACTCCTGGGGCCTTAATGGACACAAAGAGAAAGCAACTGGTCTAAATGTGTTCATGGGGAAAAAGCAAGGGGGTAAAAGACCCTAAATTAAGGGGTAATCTACCATTGGGTGAAGAAAAGGGTAAAAAGAACTTAACTTGAGGGATAAGCCACCTAAAACAAGGAAGCAAGCAAAAGACAAGATCTATATAAGGATATGGAGGCTTGTTTGAAAAGACACAAGGATTGATTTGGAGTTCTCTCTTCTATTTTTTGGAGGCGGTTGCCTTAGTCCCTTTGGGGGGGGTTGTTTAACCCTTATTTATGTTGGGTTTCGATGGTGCCAAAGGCTCACCCTAGCTCAACCCTGGAGCACTCTGCCCTATTATCTGTCTGCCATTTTTGTAGGCTTCATACCTTGATTGTTATGAGCCTGGAGGAGATTCGTTGTGGAGGTTGAGGTTCACAGTTGTAGCCAGGGAAGGGCCGAGACTAAATCTGGGCCTATAGAAGGGAGCCGAACAGAATGGGAGCATACCGAGTTGTATCAACCAAGATTAATGTAGGTCGAGGGTCTACTAGAGTTGATAGAAGGACAAGGAGTTTAGGAGGGATTGGAGTACTGCTAACCCAGGTTCATTTGTTCTTTACTGTAGTAGAAACTAGGGTTAACTCTGTTGCAAAAAGTGATGTTGATATAGCAACAAATAATTGCTCACTGAACTCTTGTATGGTGATAGCAACCCTTAGGGAGTTTTACTGTTGGTTATTGAAAACCTGGTATTGGACACTATCTTCTGCTGGTTTAAACATCTATTGATATTGGATATTGTATGATATATTCTCTGCTAATATAACTGTGCATTGGTAGTGGTTTTGTTCATGAATTGGTTGGGTAGATTTTCTTACTGTTTATGAAAAAATTATTGTGTGGAATATTTCCCAATCAGCTTGTTTGCAATTGGCCTAAGTCTCTTACCAAGCCCTAAAACCCTAGGGATATTACAATGGTATCAGAGCTGGTGATATTGCCAGCATGAGGGGTATTCAGTAGATGAGAAATTGGCAACAGTCAACTGAGGTCAAGGGCAGCATACTGAGGTTGGAAAGATGAAGACCAAGAAGGAGCTCATGGCTGAAATAAAGTGGGAACTAGCAGTAGGCAAGTACATCACTTACTATTCAAAGTATTTAGCATTGGGTAAAGAGTTTTGTGCAGCCATGTCTTTTCGAGACTATCGCACCATCAAGTATGAAAGTTGTCCTGAGGACTCCTTCAATGGCACAAGACGAATATTGAAGGACGATATGGCAGAAGATAAGAGGGATCCATTGGTGGCACATGCACATTCCCACATAGAGGAGCGTGCATAGAGGAGGATCAAGCAGTGGTCTATGATGAGACCGTTGGCACTTGTATGTTGACGGGGTCTCTCACTAGTGCTGATGATGAGGGGGAAACGTCTTGTCCCACCTATGTTCACTATGAGGATGACGACACAACAACACCTCATGCACTATTAGCAATGTCCTATGAGATCCATGAGACCAACACTTTTGACAGACATATTGATGGCATACACGTTGAGGGTGCTTATGATGATGAGGGTATGCTAACACCCCGCTACGATGAGCATTCAACATCCCATGATGATGACGAGGTCATGATGGTACCCACATATGAATGAAGAGGAGTGTTTGAGAGATCACCCGGGGACATGGACCCTTCTTCACAAGAGTCATGTGTGGAGGACGATATCACACATGAGTCCCATCATAGCATGGCATCACCGAGTGCATCGTGTGATGATGAGGAAGAGAGCACTCTTACAGATAACAATCCAGATCATTTGGATGTGGTTGGACAGAGACCGTTAGCAGTGCATGACTTAGAAGATCGCTTGTTGGTGACCAAGGATCGAATCACACAGGTATTAACCAGGACCGATGGAGCTCGAAGACTCATTGAGGATATTATACAAAGAGCTTAGATAGAGGAGAGACACAATGGAGTGACAGGTGGAATCACTAGTGCTCACTTGCGCATCGACAAAGAAGCAATAGAATAGCTCAAGTCAGATTACTTGCAGTTGTTTATGGATAAGGACCTTGCTCTCAAGTTTATTGAGGACAAGGTAGGAGAGGTTGAGGAGCTTTGTTATCAGCTGAGTTGGGTACGCTCTTCACCACTTGCGGCAGAGACTACATCAGATTGGCAGCCATGATACAGGTGGGCGTGAGTGTCATGCATGATATGAAAGAGGAGCCTCTCGTGACGAGTTCGGATGAGGATTCGTTCGAGTTGTTAGTACTCAAGAGGATCCATGAGTCCAAAATCTTGGATTGCGCTCTTAGGGATCATTAGCCCTTTCTTTTAGAGAGCACATTAGAGGCTCAAGAGATAGTTGAGCACCCTCCTTGTGGACCAGCTTGCAAGGAAGTATATGTGTTCATGGATTGGGTAGACAGGTACATTACAAGCATGAACACACTCTGGGATACAGATACAACCATCATCAACAAAGTGTTAGGTTCAGTAGCATGCACAGGACACTAGATGGTACAAGGAGACATAGTGGTGTGTGGCGATATGAAGGGGTCTTTAGTGGCGTATAGTAGTAGGCAGTGGAGCTTTGGAGCGTTTCTGCCAGGGATACCTTCAGACAAAGGCCTCAAGCACATCCTTGATTTGAAGTTACCCAGGATTGGAGAGTGAATGGGTGAGCCTCGGGGAGCAGCATACATCTCGATGATCGAGCCTCATCAAGGATGTCAGCAGATGAGGATCGGGGAGCAAGATACACACAAGTGTGTTCCCAGATATCATCATGGAATATTGGTCATGCCCTTGGAGTTGACCAACACATTAGTCACTCTCCAGTCTTACAGGCAGTGGTCGAGGCATTTTTTGAAGTGGCTTGATGCCCTCAACATGGCATGGGAGCAATGTGGTATATCTTGTCTCGGGGAAAGTATCGGTGAGGGTATGGAAAGTAACTTCTCGGTGACATCAGTGGAAAATATCGGAATATCTCATAAAATGTCGTAAGATAGGGGTCCAACTCAGAATATCTCAGAATATTTCAAATATATTGGACAGGTGTTTAACTCGGAATTTATCAGAATATCGGAGATATATCGGAGAGATATACAACACTGCATGGGAGGATCACTTGATCTAGTTGAGTGGGACAGGTAGCCTCGTAGCAATGACAGAGACCATCCATCGGGACTTGGTGATCAGCATACAGGGTGCACAGTGGGAGTCTTAGTCTCTATTGGAGCAGTGCACAAAGTTTTCGGAAGAAAACATTGGGGGTGGCAGACTTCGAACCTGGTGGTGGGATATGGGCATTCATCGGAGTGATGGGTTGAGGTTGACGACCGACGGAGCCAAGGTAGTGATTGCACTGCATCATG
This sequence comes from Picea engelmannii, assembly GCA_009831015.1. Lineage (NCBI taxonomy): Eukaryota > Viridiplantae > Streptophyta > Pinopsida > Pinales > Pinaceae > Picea > Picea engelmannii. The sequence goes on from ML777252.1 coordinate 315,623, forward strand.
ATGGGGATGAGATCAGAGGAGTTGTGGAGTTTGGACTTTTCCTCATGATAACCAGGATTGAGGATAGTCGTGGATTGACATGTGTTGGCATCACTACTTCACTGAGATGTCTTGGCTGAGTATGATCCATGATAGGGAATTATAGGAGAGGAGAGCACAATTTGAGCACCGCAGTCAAACGGTGATGATTGGTGGGATTCATCTCAACAATATGGTTCCCCTCTACCACTGACATGGGACCCTGGGATTGCGGTTGTTGATAGCTCGACAACTGACACAAATGGGATGGCCAGTTTTCATTCTCCAGAGTTTACTCTTTCAATGCGTATGTTTGGTTTCTTGGAGGAGCGGTCTTCTATGGGATTGACCGCGCCTCGACAGTTTATGATTGCTTGGCTCATCAAGGATAGTCTGGAAGGTCCTTGGGTGAGCACCAGTCAGATCAGTGCTATGAGTGAAGGGTGCTTCACATCATAGAGGGTAGTTTGGGACCCCGGTGACTTCTCCACTTATGAGTAGGTCCGAGGGAATTTCGCATGGGGAGGTCTTGAGGATAGTGAGTTTTTGCAATCTTTGTCCATTATAGGGAAAAGGTGGGAGAATAGTGATGAACTTCAGACGGTTGATCGAGAAAAGATGGTGGATCGACAAGCTGAGGAGCATCAACATGACTACGTGAGGTCATGGATTGAGTGGTTACATCGAGGAGAGAATTGCAACGATACCACTCACGATATCTTACAAGCCACCCAGGATCGATAGAGCATGTACAGGCACAGGGTGGACCATAGATGTGAGATCGGAGATGTGGTGTCCTTGAGGGTTCAACCACTTAGACAATCTCCATGGAGGAGAGGTGGCGCTGAGATGATGAGGCCATGCCTTTTTGGTCCCTTCAAGGTGGTTTATAGAGATGGAGAGGTAGCTTACGAGTTGGAGTTGCCAAAGGGTAGCCAACGTCACAATATTTACCATGTGTCATGCCTCTAGAGGGCGTGGGGACCACAAGTTACTACTTCTAATGAGTTACCATCAGCAGATGAGAGGGGACAGATGTTGTTGAATCCCGAGGATATTATGGATGTCCGGGAGATGATAGTGAAGAGCAGAGTGATCAGAGAGTATTGTGTCAGGTGGAGAGATTTGCTGGTAGAAGATGCCACGTGGGAAAGCGAGCATATTTTTCAGCATCCTGGTTTGCAGTTGCTTGAGGACAAGCAATCTCGGTAAGGGAGGAGTCAGGACTGTCATGTCCCCTCCCCTTTGATCCCACCGAAGGAGGGACATAGTGGCTAAGGGGGCTCCCCATAGGCTGTAGTCCCCAACCAACGAGGAGTCATGGGGCCTTAATGAACACAAAGAGGAAAGAAGTTGGTCTACATGTGTTCAAGGGGCAAAAGGACGGGGGTAAAAGACCCGAACTTAAAAGGTAAGCTACCATTGGGTGAATAAAAGGGTAAAAAGACCTTAACTTGAGGGGTAAGCCACCTAAAACAAGGAAGCAAGAAAAATACAAGATCTATATAAGGAGATGGAGGCTCATTTGAAAAGACACAAGGATTAATTTGGAGTTCTCTCTTCTGTTTTTTGGAGGCGGTTGCCTCGGTCCCTTTGTGGGGGGGGTTGTTTAACCCTTCTTTCTGTTGGGTTTCGGTGGTGCCAAGGGCTCACCCTAGCTCAACCCTGGAGCAGTCTGCCATTTTTGTAGGCTTCATACCTTGACTGTTCTGAGCTTGGAGGAGATTCGTTGTGGAGGTTGAGGGTCACAGCTGCAGCCAGGGAAGGGCCGAGCCCTAATCTGGGCCTATTGAAGAGAGCCAAACTAGTTACAGTGTATTTGGGATAGGGCCAAACCCCTCAACTGTAGATCTGAGCCTGTGAGGGAGGGCCGCACCCTATTCTTGCTAGGCCAAGGGCATATTGTGGCTGGCAGGTGAGGACCGAGTGACCTGGGAGCAGCGACAAGGGCTTAAGGGAGGGCCGAACCCAGATCTGTTTGCTGGGAGCATGTCGTGACAGGATTGGAGCATCCCGAGTTGTATCAGCCAATATTAACATAGGACGAGGGTCCACCAGAGATGACAGAAGGATGATTTTAGGAGGGATTGAAGTACTGCTAACCTAGGTTCATTTGTTCTTTACTATAGTAGAAACTAGGGTTAACTTTGTTGTAAAAAGTGTTGCTAATATAGCAACAAATAATTGGTTACTGAACTACTGTATGGTGACAACAGCCCTTAGGGGGGTTTATTGTTGGTTATTACAAACCTGGTATTGTTGGAAAATATTTAACAGACATCGAATGCTTGTCACTGATGGCAAGTAGCACAGGAAGTTTGTAACAGATAGGCAAACAGAAGATAAGTTCAGGAAGATCGAATGATCGAAGGCAACGCAACATTGATCGAATGATCGAAGGCTCGTAAAGTTTGAGAAGCATTTCTGATCGTTGGATCCCATTCAAAATTCCTGAAAGAGCAAGGGTCGCTAGATCTGAATGTAGACAAGAAGAGTGCTGAAGAGGAGGACAGATCTAAGACGTTAGATCCAAGCGCAGGACCCGACCATCGTTGGATCAAGGAGAACCTGCACATTCTTTAAAGTACAAGGAGAAGTGGGCATACAAAATTCCGAAATCACGATATGCAGAATCACAATTCAATCGCAGTCGTTAAATCATCATCAGATATGGACCGTTGATCTAACCCCATATCGGAGTTTCATGAATCGCGACATGGAGAACAATGCAACAAGAATGCCGAAATCGCGATATGTGAAATCGTGATTCAATCACAGCCGTTAAATCAAGATCAGATCTGGACCGTTGATCTAACTCCATATCAGAGTTTCGTGAATCATGACATGGAGAACAATGCAACAAGAATGCTGAAATCGCGATATGCGAAATATCGATTACAATCCATCTCGATTACAAGCCATTGAATCAAGATCAAGTCTGGACCGTTGATTATAGTCCATGTCTAGGTTTTGAGGATCGAGTGTTGGAGATGTCAAAGAATATTAACATCAAGAATCGCGATATCGCGATATGCGAAATCGTGACGTAATTGCAACCGTCAGATCAAAATGTGAACTGGACCGTTGACATGACTTCTTTACGGAGGTTCATGGATCGGGATTTGTAAGTGACAAAAACACTGAACGTCAAGAGTGTCAAAATCACGATGTGTGAAATTTCGACTGAATTTGAACCGTCAGATCAAGATGTGATCTGGACTGTTGATCCAACTTCTTTACAAAGTTTCGTGGATCAGGATTTGGAAGTGACAAGAACATTGAACATCAGGAATGTCGAAATCGCGATATGCAAAATCGCGGAATGATCTGAACCGTCAAATCAAGTGTAGATCGGAGGGTTACTGTTCTCTCTCACAGTTAACTCCTCAGTTTTGAATCTGTTAGCGAAACGGACTCATGATTGCCGATTAGTTGGCGTTTCAGTTGTTGAACAGTTGTCTTCCTTTTGCCGAAGGAGATGGGAAGTTGAATCGTCGTGGGTGTGTATAAAAGAAAATGAGATAGGCAGCGTGAGGTTGGTCATTCTGTATGAAAAATGAATGAAACTGTAAGAAAGGGAAAATTATAGAATGTGCAATGTAAGATTGAGAATATGCATAGTGTGAGATGAAACTCAGAGAAGAGTAACAGATGATGAAGAAAACTTGAAGCAGAGAAGAATAACAGAACAAGTTGAAGGAGAGCAGAATGACAGAACAAGTTGATGCAGAGCAAACCTATTGAACAGACAAAGGAAGAGAAGAATTGTAGAACAGTTACAAGAAGACCAGATTTATAGAACAAAGAAAGATTGGTAAGAATTGATTTATCTGCGTAGTTGACTGTTTATTTATTCATTCATATTGTAGGGAGGTTGGGAGGTTGGAAGGTGCTCGGGAAGACTGTTGTCCTCAGAGGTTCAAGTGATAACTTGAA
>ML777252.1:327252-346332 GCA_009831015.1 Picea engelmannii
TTTCTGTTGGTTTAAACATCTACTAATATTGGATACTGTATGATATATTCTCTGTTGATATAACTGTGCATTGGTAGTGGTTCTGTTCATGAAATGGTTGGGAAGATTTGCTTTCTGTTTATGAAAAAAATATTGTGTGGAATATTGCCCAATCAGCTTGTTTGTAATTGGCCTAAGTCTCTTACCATGCCCTAAAACCCTAGGGATATTACATATACACTATTTGTCAAAGGAGGGGACCAAGCTATTGAATAAGCTTCAATAGGATCTTCGGCCATGAGGATAATACAACCTCGTAGCAATAAATTTCTGGACAAGATATTTGCAGTGCTTGACATGGCCTTTACCTAAAAAATATTCCAAAAATAAATGAGCACTAGTAAAATTGCACATATTTACAATGTGCATTAAGAAAACCTCCTAGGATAAGAGAAAACTTAATGTAGTAAAAATAAATACCCAAGTTGAACATTACGCTAACCAAGCTCTTTAATGTCTTCCCCTTGATCTCAAGGTGGACTTGGAAATGGTCATTATTTGATCTTGCACTTTGTAGCCAATCAATTTACGTCACCAAAGCTATCATCGAAATCCCAGAGTGGCTTGCCTGCTCTAATACCATGTTAGAGATATAGGTCGATAGTCTAAGTAAAATAAAAAACACATCACATAAATGATAAATGATAGTCACTAGATCTATAGTGGAGAAGACACTCACAGAAAAAACACCACTTTAAATAATTGCTTTCATTACATGACTCTAGGGTGTGTTGCAATGGTGTACAAGACCCATTTATACAATGATTGGATTTAGGCTAAATGTCACATTAATTACAAACCACTAGGCCACCCTCTATATCATATTAGTATGGGACCACTAAGGCCACCTTCTAGCAACCACATCAATGACAGACCATCCAGGTCTTACAAAAATGACATTAATGAACACTAAAGAAGCCACTAAGTCATGCTTAGCCACCACTACACCAACATGTTTAAGATATCCTCAAGATGCATAAACAATATACTTTATCCTCCCATTTCCTTTGGTTCTTTGACTCAATAAGGATTAAATGCATCGTCAGAGAGATTTCTGGATTCAATTGCATAAGCTATTTTTTCCCAACTTTTTCGGTGAATGCTCCACCCATAATTAGGGGCAAATAACATTTGAATGAATCCCAATTCCTTGTAAATTGTAGTGAAACCTTGCAACTTTTGTTGTATTCTAGTTTCTTCAATCAAAAAATTCAACAATTGCCAAGAAGAAGATGCCTACTCAATGCACAAAGGAAGTCCCCATAAATGTGAAGCCACTAATCCTAGGGGGGTTTACTGTTGGTTATTGCAAACCTGGTATTGGACACTATTTTCTGTTGGTTTAAACATCTACTAATATTGGATACTGTATGATATATTCTCTGCTGATATAACTGTGCATTGGTAGTGGTTCTGTTCATGAATTGGTTGGGAAGATTTGCTTTCTGTTTATGAAAAAATTATTGTGTGGAATATTGCCCAATCAACTTGTTTGTAATTGGCCTAAGTCTCTTACCAAGCCCTAAAACCCTAGGGATATTACATATACACTCTTTGTCAAAGGAGGGGACCGAGCTATTGAATAAGCTTCAATAGGATCTTTGACCATGAGGATCATACAACCTCGTAGCAATAAATTTTTGGACAAGATATTTGCAGTGCTTGGCATGGCCTTTACCTCAAAAATATTCCAAAAATAAATGAGCACTAGTAAAATTGCACATATTTACAATGCGCATTAAGAAAACCTCTCAGGATAAGAGAAAACTTAATGTAGTAAAAATAAATACCCAAGTTGAACATTACGCTAACCAAGCTCTTTAATGTCTTCCCCTCAACCTCAAGGTGGACTTGGAAATGGTCATTATTTGATCTTACACTTTGTATCCAATCAATTTACGTCACCAAAGCCATCATTGAAATCCCAGGGCGGCTTGCCTGCTCTAATACCATGTTAGAGATATATGTCGATAGTCTAAGTAAAATAAAAAACACATCACATAAATGATAAATGATAGTCACTAGATCTACAGTGGAGAAGACACTGAGAGGAAAAACTCCACTCTAAATAATTGCTTTCATTACATGACTCTAGGGTGTGTTGCAATGGTGTACAAGACCCATTTATATAGTGATTGGATTTAGGCTGAATGTCACATTAATTACAAACCACTAGGCCACCCTCTATATCATATTAGTATGGGACCACTAAGGCCACCTTGTAGCAACCACATCAATGACAGACCATCAAGGTCTTACAAAAATGGCATTAATGAACACTAAAGAAGCCACTAAGTCAAACTTAGCCACCACTACACCAACATGTTTAAGATATCCTCAAGATGCATAAACAATATACTTTATCCTCCCATTTCCTTTGGTTCTTTGACTCAATAAGGATTAAATGCATTGTCAGAGAGATTTCTAGATTCAATTGCATAAGCTATTTTTTCCCAACTTTTTCGGTGAATGCTCCACCCATAATTAGGGGCAAAGAACATTTGAATGAATCCCAATTCCTTGTAAATTGTAGTGAAACCTTGCAACTTTTGTTGTATTCTAGTTTTTCCAATCAACAAATTCAACAATTGCCAAGAAAAAGATGCCTACTCAACGCACAAAGAAAGTCCCCATAAATGTGAAGCCACTAATCCTAGAAGAATGAGGTTTACTAAGACACTAATCCTAGGGGGGTTTACTGTTGGTTATTGCAAACTTGGTATTGGACACTGTTTTCTGTTGGTTTAAACATCTACTAATATTGGATACTATATGATATATTCTCTGCTGATATAACTGTGCATTGGTAGTGGTTCTATTCATGAATTGGTTGGGAAGATTTGTTTTCTGTTTATGAAAAAATTATTGTGTGGAATATTGCCCAATCAACTTGTTTGTAATTGGCCTAAGTCTCTTACCAAGCCCTAAAACCCTAGGGATATTACATATACACTCTTTATCAAAGGAGGGGACCGAGCTATTGAATAAGCTTCAATAGGATCTTCGACCATGAGGATCATACAACCTCATAGCAATAAATTTTTGGACAAGATATTTGCAGTGCTTGACATGGCCTTTACCTCAAAAATATTCCAAAAATAAATGAGCACTAGCAAAATTGCACATATTTACAATGCACATTAGGAAAACCTCTTAGGATAATAGAAAAGTTAATGTAGTAAAAATAAATACCCAAGTTGAACATTACGCTAACCAAGCTCTTTAATGTCTTCCCCTCGACCTCAAGGTGGACTTGGAAATGGTCATTATTTGATCTTGCACTTTGTATCCAATAAATTTACGTCATCAAAGCTATCATTGAAATCCCAGGGCGGCTTGCCTACTCTAATACCATGTTAGAGATATAGGTCGATAGTCTAAATAAAATAAAAAACACATCACATAAATGATAAATAATAGTCACTAGATCTATAGTGGAGAAGACACTGACAGGAAAAACTCCACTCTAAATAATTACTTTCATTACATGACTCTAGGGTGTGTTGCAATGGTGTACAAGACCCATTTATACAGTGATTGGATTTAGGCTAAATGTCACATTAATTACAAATCACTAGGCCACCCTCTATATCATATTAGTATGGGACCACTAAGGCCACCTTCTAGCAACCACATCAATGACAGACCATCAAGGTCTTACAAAAATGACATTAATGAACACTAAAGAAGCCACTAAGTCAAACTTAGCCACCACTACACCAACATGTTTAAGATATCCTCAAGATGCATAAACAAGATACTTTATCCTCCCATTTCCTTTGGTTCTTTGACTCAATAAGGATTAAATGCATTGTCAGAGAGATTTCTAGATTCAATTGCATAAGCTATTTTTTCCCAACTTTTTCGGTGAATGCTCCACCCATAATTAGGGGCAAAGAACATTTGAATCAATCCCAATTCCTTGTAAATTGTAGTGAAACCTTGTAACTTTTGTTGTATTCTAGTTTTTCCAATCAACAAATTCAACAATTGCCAAGAAAAAGATGCCTACTCAACGCACAAAGAAAGTCCCCATAAATGTGAAGCCACTAATCCTAGAAGAATGAGGTTTACTAAGCCACTAATCCTAGGGGGGTTTACTGTTGGTTATTGCAAACCTGGTATTGGACACTGTTTTCTGTTGGTTTAAACATCTACTAATATTGGATACTGTATGATATATTCTCTGCTTATATAACTGTGCATTGGTAGTGGTTATGTTCATGAATTGGTTGGGAAGATTTTCTTTCTGTTTATGAAAAAATTATTGTGTGGAATATTGCCCAATCAGCTTGTTTGTAATTGGCCTAAGTCTCTTACCAAGCCCTAAAACCCTAGGGATATTACATATACACTCTTTGTCAAAGGAGGGGACCAAGCTATTGAATAAGCTTCAATAGGATCTTCGGCCATGAGGATCATACAACCTCGTAGCAATAAATTTCTGGACAAGATATTTGCAGTGCTTGACATGGCCTTTACCTCAAAAATATTCCAAAAATAAATGAGCACTAGTAAAATTGCACATATTTACAATGCACATTAAGAAAACCTCTTAGGATAAGAGAAAAATTAATGTAGTAAAAATAAATACCCAAGTTGAACATTATGCTAACGAAGCTCTTTAATGTCTTCCCCTCGACCTCAAGGTGGACTTGGAAATGGTCATTATTTGATCTTGCATTTTGTAGCCCATCAATTTACGTCACCAAAGCTATCATCGAAATCCCAGGGTGGCTTGCCTGCTCTAATACCATGTTAGAGATATAGGTCGATAGTCTAAGTAAAATAAAAAACACATCACATAAATGATAAATGATAGTCACTAGATCTATAGTGGAGAAGACACTCACATGAAAAACTCCACTCTAAATAATTGCTTTCATTACATGACTCTAGGGTGTGTTGCAATGGTGTACAAGACCCATTTATACAGTGATTGCATTTAGGCTAAATGTCATATTAATTACAAACCACTAGGCCACCCTCTATATCATATTAGTATGGGACCACTAAGGCCACCTTCTAGCAACCACATCAATGACAGACCATCAAGGTCTTACAAAAATTACATTAATGAACACTAAAGAAGCCACTAAGTCAAGCTTAGCCACCACTACACCAACATGTTTAAGATATCCTCAAGATGCATAAACAATATACTTTATCCTCCCATTTCCTTTGGTTCTTTGACTCAATAAGAATTAAATGCATTGTCAGAGAGATTTCTGGATTTAATTGCATAAGCTATTTTTTCCCAACTTTTTCGGTGAATGCTCCACCCACAATTAGGGGCAAAGAACATTTGAATGAATCCCAATTCCTTGTAAATTGTAGCGAAACCTTGCAACTTTTGTTGTATTCTAGTTTTTCCAATCAACAAATTCAACAATTGCCAAGAAAAAGATGCCTACTCAACGCACAAAGAAAGTCCCCATAAATGTGAAGCCACTAATCCTAGATGAATGAGGGTCAAAAGTAGACATAATTCTTCCCAGATGTAAAACAAAATCCACAATTACAAATAATAATTAGCCTTTAAAAGAAAGGTTTGTGAACCTTTATTCCATGAGATGAATGGAATTACAAGATGCTAGAAAAGGGAATTAGCTTCTGCATATAAATCCAAATCCCTAGTTATGGAGCAGAAAGTAATGGTGAGATTAGTAGCGAGTTCTTTCAATCCATAGAAATCATATAACCAACCACTGTTGGCATCTTCGCAACAAGATCTATTAAGCATTGTTGTGAAGGCTAACTCACAATATTCTTGAGCTAATTGTGCTACACCTTCAAGTTGCTTAGATCTACTTCAAAGAAATTGTTCGATCTCACTTTAACTTAGCTGACAGAAAATACCTAGTCTAATTTATCCTTGTATAACAGTACGTAAAAGAGAGCCCAATACAAGCAGGTATTCAAAACAAAGCCAAGATCGTTAATGTGATCCAGATATTTTATACAGTGCAGTCAGATACTGGCAAACAAAATAATGAACAAGGCCATAACATAACTAAAATAAAAGTAGCAAAAAGGTTTATGTTATCAGAACCGCCTAAATCCAGTGCCATATCTAAATATCATTCTTGAATCCTTGTAGGATTTGGTTAGGAACAATTTCCCAACCAAATCCCATAAGAGAGGACAGATCCATATGAAACTATGAGAAATCTCGTCACCCTCTGCATCAACTGAGATAGATCTCACATTGAAACCCAATACAAAAATAAATAAAAGGCTTAAAGTGGCTCTAACAGACATGTCTATAAGGCTTTTATATCAAGTTCAACCTACTGCCCTATGTTAACTCTTACCCTACTGCAAGTTCAACCTACGCATGCTTGTTTCGTATGTCTGCATATTGAGAACCTTAATCTTAACAAACACCCAATCAGAATTGAGTTGCACTTGCACCCAACTCACAACCATACTGCATATAATGTTAGAAAATTCTGGGCCTTAATTCACTGGTGAGGTTGACAAAGTGTTAAGTCATCCACTGGGATTCCATTCACTGTGGTCTGCCCCATAGAGGAAATAATTGTAATTGACAATTAATCAATGAGGGTCCCAAAAAGATTAAATCAACAATACTCTGAAATATTCAGAAATAATCAGGAAAAATTGGCCAATCTTGGCACGCCTCTAGTGTTAAATGAAATAATCAAGATTATTGATTGCATAGAGATAAATTTGATTAACTGGAGATTATTTTATCTATGGTCTTCCCTACCCATATTACATGAGTTTCAAAGATCATATCATTTTATCTATGTTTTGCCCTACCCATGGGACGCGTTTCTTGAAGCGTTCCAAATAAAAACACTTCAGGAAATACGTAAACAAAATCAACATAGCCTTTACATCCATGCCTCTGATAACATTGGCAAAAACACAAAACAGAAGCATCATACCTTTCTGTAGAGGGCATCAAGAATGTTTGTGATGATTCTATATCCAACACAGAAAGTGGGAACTTGAAGGCTCTCTACCATATTCCTGCTGACTGCACCTTGCATTGTAGTGAATGGCACAGTGATGCCAGGCACAATACTTGGAATTTCAGAGGGCTAACCACCAATGGTTTAGAAGGGGGGACAGACATAGGTTGAGCAGCTGAAGGAGTCAATTCTGGTTTTCCCTTAGCTGCTTCTACATCCTTTGCCACAATACGCCCCATAGAACTAGTCCCGACAATGGAAGCCAAATCAACATTAAACTGCTTGGCAAGCTGCTTTGCATATGGTGTTGCAACTACCCTCTTGCCACCATCTGATGCAGGATGGATTGACGAGGCCATAGGGGCTGTGGCAGAGGATGGCTTCGATGGCAAAACAACTTCAGAAGAAGGTGACGGGGATGATGCCACTGAAGTTGTTAGGGATGGGGAAGGCGGCATTGAAGGTGGTGGGGATGAAGTGGTTGTAGCACTGTTGTATGCCTTCAATTTGGCCTCTGAGATCTCTTCCTGATTTTCTGCTAGCAGGGCAATGGCAGACCCAATAGGGGCAATGCTACCTTCTTCAACCATGATGGCTGCAAGAAACCCATCTAGAATGTTTCTACATCCATGTCTGCCTTGTCTGATTCAACTACAACTACACTCTCACCTTTCTGAACCTTATCTCCTTCAGATTTCATCCAAGACATGATCTTTCCCTCAGTCATGGTAGAGCTCAATGCAGGCATGAAAATCTCCCTGATTTTTGCATGGGTTGTGAGGCATTTTCCATACCTTTTGGTTGATGCAGAGTGGATCCTTAGATTCAGAGAGATTTTGTTGCCCAAGAATGAAGATAACATGGAATCCTTCCCATGAATAAGCCCTGCCATCGTTGGACTCTGCATTGCAGAATACAATCTTAAAACACCCACTAATGAATGCAATTCCTCTGCTCTAAAAATCACTGAAATAAGTCAAAACATCCACTAAACTCCACCGATGAATGCAATACCCCAGCTCTAAAAACCACTGATGTGACCCAAAACACCAACCAATATATGCAAATTTGATGCTTCAAAGCAAACCCTCTGCAACAACAGACCATTGCATGCAATTTCCAGACTTGAAAACCTTCCAAATCAATGTGGGCATCGTTAGAGCTCCTCTTTTAACGTATAAATTGCTGGAGCCTAGACTTGAAGGCCTGAAAATGGACCTCGAGCGGATTAATGCCACATAATATCCTACAACTACCAAAAAGAGGCAAGCCTTTTGGAAAGATCCACAAGGATGGATCGTGTGAAATCTGTTGTGGGTATTCGGACAATTATATTGTTCGATCAAAGCACAGCTTCTAATCTAGCCATAAACCTTGGGAGAACTAATGTCGATAGCAACTAAAACTTGAATTTGACGGATTAATCGAGGAGCTTTCGCTTCATTAATGGATTTCCCTTGAAGTCGTCGAAGGTAGCCAGTCTCCCAACGACCTCACCAACCACCATGAATGAGAACAAGTTGTTTAGGCTGCCTAAACACTGGTCACACTCTTCGGGCCCTATAACACGCAAAGATTAAAGCCATACGAAAACAAGGGTTGCATGGCAACACAGTCCCTGCCGAGTTAATTAGGAAATACATGTTGAACAATGAAACTTAATATAACTAAATGTAGAAGTAATGAATAGTTTTTGTCAAAAGATAATAATTGAGGGTCGTTTGTTATTCAAAATGTATAATAAATCATTTTGTAAATTCCAATAATTAAAAGAACTGTTATAAGGCACTGACATTTTGACTATGGCTTGAGAGGTATATACAGACCAAAATGCAATTTTACCAGAAAAAAATATTACACAGAAATATGATATCCATGATAAGCAATGACCTTACTTGAAAATTTACACAATGGCTTAGTAGTTCAAGGTGGCAAATCATCCTGTGATTTTGGAAGAAGAAGTTCCGCCTTATGGAGATTTAGGTAATGATAAAACCCTAGGTAATGGTGCTAGCAAAGTTTGTAACTTAATAATTCACAAGTTTTTAGAAAATATTGAAAGTCCAACCTAAAAACAAAGAAATGTTGAAATAGGGGATGGATTGTACATCACACCTGGGCATTGTGGCTGAAGCAAAGTGACCAAGCTGAAGATAAACACGGTACCCAAGCTTGTTGGAACCTGGGCAATTTATTTATATTTGTACCAATAAATATAATCTAAATAATATAAATATTCGTAAATAGAGTCTATAGAACCTGGACAATTTATTTAGTCTTTGGACAATTTATTTATCTAATACAGTCTATAAAATCTTTACAGCATATAAAATTACATGGGCAATTTTATATTCGTACCAATAATGTGTGCCATATAGATTCAATTTTTTTCCATATTACCGAGCATGAACACATAAAGATCATAAAGATGTGGGATAAAAGGCCTTTACAACAACACAAACAGGCATATCTGAAGAAACATGTTTTGATTCTCAAAGAACCAATTCATTGTTTTTTGGCAAGCTGAATTGGGCATGAACACATAAAGATGTGTGAGAAAAGGCCTTTACAACAACACAAACATGCATATCTAAATAAACATGTTTTTATTCTCAAATAACCAATTCATTGTTTTTTGGCAAGCTGACAAATGACATATAGGCCCTTAAATTATGCAGCATAATGTGTCCCTCGATAAACAATGCTCGGTAAACAGTGTTGAAACCTCCTTTGTCGATCACGTTTGATGCCGCAAAATTCCCAATGGAATCTATGATCTCCGACAGGCTGAAGAACGCCAGTCCCATTCTCAAACTCAACAATTTGTATCTCTGCATCAACTTCATCCATTTCGATTTGCAGAGACAGGACTTTCGGCCTTTTAAATACACACAAATGCTCAATAGCACCATGGGGATTCCTACCACAGGAATAGCCGCAAGGAAATATGTCTTCGTAACTCTATTTTGTTGTTCGGCATAGACTGCCAATGTCGTTAAATTATGTATGCTCTGAAGGCAGTAAGTAGCGTCCGGGCCAATAAAGAAGGGATGTATAATTCAGACTAAACAAGACAATAAAGAGATTAGAGAAAAGATCAAAGAAAACCATCTAAAACCCAAAACATTATCTTGAAAATAATTGCAATTTCGTTGTTACACGCACATGGTTCACAATTTAAGCTCAGCTCCAACCCACTAATAATTGAAATTTTGTTGTTACACACACATGGTTCACAATTTAAGTTCAACTCCAACGCAGTTTCCCTGGGCAAGAGCTAACCTCAACTATGTTGCACAGGTGCTCATCATCTCTACAAGTAAGTCAGTAATTAATCAATTAAATAAATTAGATATTGCTTCATGTCATTCCAAATGTTATGTTGCAGTTGCTTAATTCTTCTCAGTTTCTATCATTTTTTTGACATGACAAATTTGCAGAATATATTAATCTACTTTTAAATTATTAAACTGCTTTAGTAAAATGCTTTCTTTGCAATTCATTGATGCATGCTCTGATCAAGGATTCTACAACTATTGAATTGTTTGCTGATAGTGTTTTGCTTGGAGTCACAGTGACACATCTTTTATTATAAACCATTCTCATTATCACTCTCAATGATCTTGTCAACTCGACTGATCTCTCTCATTATAATCAGGACATGAGCTGCATGTTGATGTTGTGTTGTGTGTACTTTGATTGATAGTCAGTGGTTCGGCCTATTTCAGTGTAGCAGATAAGACCATTCTCAAGTCTGGACGGATAAACACCTTCCATGAACAAATGGAAAATCAAGTCGAGTACTGGCCTTTCTAAAAGCAGGTAAAGAATTATATAACAAGTAAAGAGCAGAGCAGGGACGACAAATCTCTCTTTTTCAGATCTCATGAACTCAATCAGTCTGTTAATAATTAAGAAAACATCCATGGACATGAATGGATGTTGGAATAATCTCCAATCTCCAACCGAGTCTTTTTCTTTGCTCTTCCCTTGATCACAAAATGTAAATATAGGTAGTCTTACTACTATTTTTGTTGGGTTCTAAATATATTAGGATAATAGGGCACTCACCTTTTGATTTTCTAAGTATGTCTGTATGTGCAACTTAGTGCGTGCAATATTAATATATAAGGGTTCCTTATCATGAAGGCTAAGGTGTGGTTGCTAGTCTCTAGTTTTGTGTTTCAGAGTATAATTTCAATTGGATTGCATGTGGGGTCATATGAAATTCCATGAAATTTTCAAAATTTGTCTTTTGGATAAGTGTTATAGAACAAATCAAATAATTTTCATATAAGGATATAATGCACAAAACTTTGTAACAATACTCCAATAAAGAAGGATGTCCTTCCTCTATTTGGTTTTCGTTTTGATTTTACAAAATTGCCATATGATTGTTACTCCTTTAACGTCTTTCATACTTGTGCTGTTATATAATGTACAAATATATGGTCCAAAAACTCTCATGTCCATGTGTTATGTAATGGAAAACATAATCCAAAAATTCCATGTTTGTTACGTACATATAACATCTATTTGGATTAAAAAAACTTCTTTTAAAAAACTTATATCTTCCAACCTCGTATTCGTGTTATTACATAATTGCTAGGTGAATGAACTATTTAGAACTAATGTCAGCTATCATAGTATTGAATCTCATTTTTTTTTAAAGAGTGATCCTGTTTCTCCTTAAAAAAAAAGTAAAGACCATAGCGTTGTTTTGCTAGATGTGCTCAGTGTTTCCCGAATGTGAAAAATTTAGTATATTGAAAATAGGCTTATCACATGTCAATTTTAGTGGGGAGAGGACTACGAGTGTGCACTCTGATAATCAGACCTAAAACTCATGCCTCTGATAGCACTGCAAATTTACTGGCTTGCAGTAGGTTGGATCACAAGCTATTTTTGTGTAAGTGCTAACATCAACTATGTCGCACAAGCTCATATCACCTATTATGAACTCAAACTTTGTGCATGTGCCCAGCATGTCATTCCCATGTGCCAGATAACAATCTGCAAAAAGGAAGTTACCCCCATAAATCAAGTTTTAAACGAGATACATACTTTGTTAATAAAGAACTTTGATTCCATTTTTTTATATACAACAAACAAGTGGTCTTCCATGTTTTTTAAGTGTACAACAAACAAGTGGTCTTCCTTGTTTTTTAAAAACTTATTTATGTAGTTTTCTTTTTCCTCTTTTTATTTTCTCTTCTACACTCTCATTTATTAATATGATATCAGATACAGATATCGTGGGGACTTGCACCTTCATAGTGAATATTAATGGATACCCCATATGAGAAAAGACAAATTATAAGGTTATGCATCTCCATTAGAAATTGTAGAAATTGGAACAGTAGTTTGTTTTTTCCTCTTTTTATTTTCTCTTCTACACTCTCATTCATTAATATGGTATCAGAGACAGATACCGTGGGGACTTGCACCTTCATAGTGAATATTAATGGATACCCCATATGAGAAAAGACAAATTATAAGGTTATGTGTCTCCATTAGAAATTGTAGAAATTGGAACAGTTGAAGTATGTGGAAGGTAATAGAATGAGCGAACGCATTTTCTTACTTAAAAATTTGTATGCCCAATTAGCTGATTCAAGGGATGAGTATAAAGTTACGGAGCCTCATCATATATTAATCTTTGCCAGAACCGTATTATGCATTGAAGACTGTTTTATTCAATAAAGAAGTCAAGTTTTTAGATGGTTGTTGATGCTTTATTGCAAGAAGTGGTACAAAGGACTGAAGCAGGTGTTTCAAAAGATAGTGCAGCAGCATTGTTGGCTGGCAAAGAAGGAAATTGACGAGTTACCTACTACCCCTATAATAAGCTATATTGGGTTAGGCCTTGTAGTATGGGAAAAATAACAAAGTACTTATCAATTTTATTTTCGTTGTTACAAGCACAGAAAATAGTGGTCTAGTGACTTCAGTATTGTGTAAAAAAAGGGCAGGGAAAGTTCAGGATGGAAGGAGTTCTCGAGATATGTACTCAAGTTCCAGAGAATCAAACCCAACCCCACCCCCATTAAAACTTTACGTACCTCTGAGCTCCAGAATAGGAAGCGTGGCCAACACAAAGACTATGAGCTTGTCAGGCCACTCAGATCTCCTCATAAAGCTCACAATCTTCAAGCCAAACTGCAAAGCCTTGATGAACTCTTGACTCGCAAATGCACTTCTACACATCAGCGAAGCCGAAATCACCAAAGAAGTCAAGAATAATGCCGATGTTTTTATAGTTCTCCATTGCTGTGCTCATTGGATAGTTTGAAAGCCCTGCTTCGAGCTGGAGGGACCCGGGTTCTCCAAGTCTTTATTACATGGATCTCAGACTGCCATCCAAACCTGAGCTATAAAAAAGATTCAAACTATATTTTCAAACTTTCATAATACTTTTCTAGTTAAATATGCTGCACCCTTTATCCAGCGAACCGATCGCCATTGTCATGGCCCTCAAGCATTTATTACATTGAAAATCTCCCAGGCGAGATCCCCATTGCAGTTCAACTTCATGTCGGACTAATCCACCCTGCTCTCGAAGGTGCTTAGATTGCGAATACCGAGGTAGATGCTCGAATCCGAGACCAAGTTTTCAGTTAGAACTACAACACAAGCAAGAGATAAGATTTTTGCAGTACAGTAAATAAATGAATGAACGAACGAGGTTGAGCGATCGAATACCAGGGAGGGTTGAGAGGCTTCTCCCTTACCTTTGACGACCTTGTCGGTTCCCTTGATCATGTATGAATCCAAGACTTTGATTTGGCCATCGCTGCAGATCAAAATTTCATATACAAGACTTATAGCTCCCGAGATTCGATGATGCGACGCCCATGGATGTCCTCCTGCGTGCTTTTCCGGTAAAAATAAATGTAAGCAGCCACGTATCTATCTATATATCTGTCCGCCATTGTCCGCGGGCGAAGAAGGGTCATTGAAACCCTGGGGCGTGTTTCTGTCTGTCTGTCCGTCTGCGAGCTTTCCTTTTAAATTCTACAGGTGCCTGAAATGAGGCAGGCGAACGACAAACAAGCTTGGCAATAGAGAGCGACGAGATCAAGCGGGCTAAAAAGAGGCCGGGATTTCTGTACTTCCTTACTAAGGCCAAACCCTGAAGGAGTTTCCGAATCAACGCGGATCGATCCCATGCCTGTGTGATGATAACACAAATATCAGTAGCGGCAACGACAAAGGGTCAACGGAGATGATGGGAAGCTAGTGAAGAAATGTTAAAAGTATGGCAGTTGAGGGAGGGAGAGAAGAAGGGATGGCAGTTGAGGGAGGGAGAGAAGGAGGGATGGCGATTAAGTCTACAACACATGCAAACAACAGGTCCGAATAAAGATAGGCAAATAACATGCTCCCTTTTTCCTTGTCAAATTGTCACATCCCCAATAATTTTGTAATCAAGTTTATGCATTGAATCACATGAAGCTTGCAATAACACTTCAAAGATATCAATCAATCAAATTTTAGAAAAATATATATATTTTTGTTAAAAAAACACATACACTAATTTCCTATGTTACACATAATTTCCTATGTTACACATTGAATATAACACAAAAATTAAAAATTAACAATGAACTAATAAAGAGTCAAATGGCAACTCATCCCTATAGTCCCAGGTCTTTGGCAGGGACTAATAGTCCCAGGCCTTTAGCAGGGACTAATAACAACTTTGTTGCTATGAGTAAATATGAGTAAATTATGTACGGGGTGGTTATCTTTTCAAAGGTGTCTTTGAGAAACTCTCGTTAACGCACTTTCAACATTTACAAAATATTTTTTTCTTTAAGAGTAGTTTTTTTTTTTTTTTTTTGTCATTTTTCTAATTTTTTATCCTTCCTATAAAAGAAAACCATTTAAGTGGATTAAAAATCATCATAATAGTAGTTGTTTGGGGATTTTGAGATAGAAATATGGTGAATTGTTGAGATTCAAATTTAAGCTAGGAGAGAAGTGAGGTGTATATAATGTGGAGATATGTATGTAAGAAACAACATTATAATTTAATATGAAGAAATAAAAAAATATTGAAGTGTGATATTTTATATCAAAAATAAAATGTTTCTCTTTTCTATTTTATATATGATGATGTTGAATAACATCTATTGAGACTAGAATTGGTTTATGAGACCTAAAGAAAGGTAATAAATTGTTTAATTTTTTTTAGAATTTTATTTATGTGTTTGAAAAGCATTAAGAGAAGCATTTCAAGATCGCAATAGTTTTGATGAGTTAGGAGGTTAGGAAGGTCGGTATTGTGACAAATATTTTGAAATTGTGATCTAATTTGAGTATATGTGGGGCACTCTAAGGATATTTTGAACACAGATAGCTATGTGGTTCAATTCTGAACTAGTCGGGGGGGCTAGGTTTTCTGCAGTTAAGCCCTAGCCCCCCGACCTCCTTTACCCTTCCCCTTCCTTGCCACCATTTCCTCGCTTTCCTTGCTCCCTCCTCTCTCTGTATATCCTTCGCAGTGTTGATATTATGGTAGTTGTGGGAGGTATTAACCTCGATGTATAATCTCTGACTAGATTAGAATGTTTTGGAAGCTAGAGAAACCCTAAACAGATGTATAGAAACCCTAGAAGACATGTCAGCTCATTAAAAGAATTAATATTTAAGTATTGGCCTCGAAAAGAAGAAGTCGACCTAGACAAGAGACAAAGAGCACTATAAATAGAGGGTGCTTGAGCTCATTTGGTCATTCATACTCTCATAGCTCACACAAGACAAGTGGTGCGTGAGTTTGGAGAAGGAGTGCAGTTGCAGCTACTGCAATTGGGATTTTGGTCTTGGTTTCTAGTTTATGGAATTTTTGTTTGGTATGCTATTCTTGGAGAAAGAGAGATATGTTGCATTGTGATTAGTGCCGGAAGAATGGCCCAGTTAGGTGAATGGTATAGGTTCATAAATCAGGGACAATTATTCTTTTATGCTTGAGAAGAATAGTCCAGATAGCCCATGGTTGATGTTTAACTTTCCGAGGGCAGATACTCTTCCATATCTCACAGATGTGAGTGGAAGAATGGCCCAGATGACCTAATTTGTATCATGATATTGTTATGCAGGTTGATATCAGATGATATGATTACTGCAGAGACTGTATGTCTCTAGACAGTAGTTGTATGCTATTGTGGTGAATGTGATCCATTGGTAGTGATTGTGACTCACTGGTTAGTAGCAGTGTGCTACTAGGAGTGGTTGTGTACCATTGGATAGTAGTTGTATGCTAGTATGTATAGACATAGTTGTGTTCTATTGAATGTAATTGTTTTGATTGACATGGAGACTAGCACTAGTGTTGGAGATGATCGCCAGCTAGATGGATAGTCAGTGTGTTGATGGACAAACATTCTCTAGGCAGGACAGATTGTTGGTGGACAGACATTCTCCCCATGGAGAATGGTCTAGGTTGACAGATTGTTAATGTACCATGGAAAACTATTCTTCTAGGACGTATGTCCATATTAGAAGGATTGTTTGTCTCCTTGAGTTCACAATAGTGATCAGAGAGGAGAGATTGGTACAGGAAAAACATTTTCCCTGAGCTCATAGTAGTGGTTGGAGGGAAAATGGTCCAGGACAGTCTTTCTTCTAAGACATATGTCTGGATTAGAAGAATGGTCCTTGTAGCCCATGGGGTGGATTTCAGCATCTGGGAGGACTAACATTCTTCTAGGACGTAGGTCCAAATTAGAAGAATGATCCTTGTAGCTCATTGCAGGGCTTTCAACATCTGTTGGGAAACTGTTCTTCTAAGATGTATTTTTGAATAGAATAATGGTGATTGTATCACTCTGTTGTTTGAATGACTTACTCAACATCATGCCCGATTACTTAGATGGAGTATGGCTTCGAGAGATGATGCAGTTGATGCTATCAGATGATACTGATAGTGGTGATGTTTCTCGTGAGTTGATCTACATGATCATGAGATAGCATGTGTGGCTATGATGATGTTATCGGTTGAATGGTTTGTTTGTTATCAAGGCCATTGCCTTTAATACCTCCCTAGCTAGGAGATAGTGTTGATATTATGGCAGCTGCGGAACCTATTAACCTCCATGTATAACCTTTGACTAGATTAGAATGTCCCGGAAGCTAGAGAAACCCTAAACAGATGTATAGAAACCCTAGAAGACATGTCAGCGCATTAAAATAATTAATATTTAAGTATTGGCCTCTAAAATAAGAAGTCGGCCAAGGCAGGAGACAAAGAGCACTATAAATAGAGGGCACTTGAGCTCATTTGGTCATTCACACTCTTACAGCTCACACAAGACAAGTGGTGCACAAGTTTGGAGAAGGAGTGCAGTTGCAGCTACTGCAACTGGGATTTTGGTCTTGGTTTCTAGTTTATGGACTTTCTGTTCGATACATTATTCTTAGAGAAATAGATATATGTTATCTCTTGGTTATTTGTTGGGTATGGTACTACTTCCAGAATTATTCTATCTGTCAAGGTTATGGTGCTCGGGGGTGGCTATGTGCGTATGGTTGGGTGACAATATTGAGATATTGTCTATGGAAACAGGAGAACATCTCTTTTATTCTAACATCCATGTCCACATAACCTCACTTCCTTCTTGTCCCCTTTGCTTTCCTCTTCTCACGAGTCACGTATAATGGCAGACACCCAAACGACCTCAAGTTGATGGATTACTCAGCAGATCTGGTCCCAACCTCAGTGATCTGGACATCCTTCTCCTCCGACCACCCACCTTACTCTCTTCTCTGCTCCCTGTCACCTTCTCTTCAGTCTGACGGTTTTGTGGGCTCTTTCTCTCTGCATGTCTTGCCTGAGTCCTCATTTATAAAACCCTCTTTACCTTCTCATGATTTCCCTTCTCCCGACATTATTGAATCTGTACCCCCTCTCTATCTCTCTTGTACCATCAGTTCTCCCCCTCTGCACGTCTCCCCCTCCTCTCCCCTAGACAATATCTTACCTTCTCCGCATTCTACTTCCTCCTTTTCACTGGGATTTTGTTACGCTCAACCGCATGCGATTTCCATGACAAGCGGGTTTTTCAACCCTCTTACATCATATCTATTCATGTCAGGAATGCCCTGACCGCTTGTCTCTGACTCCAAAAAGGCCTCTTTAGGTATGGAACCACCACGAAAGTCCAAAAAATGCATTAAGAAGTGGGAAGGGCCTTTAAACTTAACACTTGGCGATGACATCAAACTTAATGAAATAGTCACCATGAAAAATACCACCTTGGTTGGTAGATTTGCCAGCAAGCGACCTTCTTCCGACGCCTTGAAGACTTGGACTGCAACGACCTTCACCACCTTTCTTGGCTACGCCTCATCCATCCTTGTTTTGGAAAAAGGTTGGCTAGCTTGGACTTTCAAATCAAAGAAATATGCCTCTTCCATCCTCTCGGGTCATTGGTGCCTTGGATCGCAAGCCTTGGAAATTATCCCAATATGGGTAAGAAATTATCTCTTTCTAGATGAAAGAAATCTTTCAAAAAATTGGCTCTACGATGGGATGCTACTACGAAGAAGACCTTTATTTTAAGACTTTAGGCTACATGGCCATGGATCACATCTTATTTGGTCTAAAACTGACAAATGGGATGGTTGATTGCATTTCCATACAACATCAGGGACGCACCTTCACGCAGGAACTGGACTATGAAGGAATTCCTTTTAGGTGCGGTCAATGTCATATTTATGGACATTTAGCAAAGGATTGTCCTCTGTAAGAAAATAAGTGGAAATGGGTCTTGAAATATTTGTCAGGTCCACAAGAAGCTCCTCTTCCCAGATCGCCCTCACCAACTCTTCAAGCAACAGACGCAAGATCTAAATCTCCAATATTGGAAAAGTCCCTTCTACGGACCTGCATCAAGCTCACTCAGAGGTGATGTCATTTGTTTTACCGGGTAAGGTTTTATCTCCTTCCTTAGTTTTGCTTCTTTCCTCTACTTTTTTTTGTTCAGATTCCACTTGGTTCCCACTCACTCTCTCCTTCTGAAAAACCTTTGGTCATATCCTCTCTGGTAGGGCTCTCGGGCATCTCTAGCCCTGCTTTGGACCCTCTCATTTCCCTCTC
>ML777252.1:354856-371435 GCA_009831015.1 Picea engelmannii
CAAATGGCAGCATCACCTTGCAATTTGAGATCTACCCAATGGGGCCAAGTATCTTCCCATGCTGATTTTCTTTATTTAATGAATGATTCAATACTAGGGCCATCACATTTCCCTGTAAAATACATCTTGCTATGAAAAACCCCAAAAAATAGAACAATAAGTTACGACAGAAAATCGCGGCTTTTTTCGGAAAAACCTTGAAAAACTGTTGAATTTAAAATGCTCATAACTTTACTTCCCGAACTCCGTTTCGACTAATTGTTTTTTTGAAATTGGGTATTTTTCCGAGAGAAATTCAAATACCCAATTTATTTTTCTAAATTCATGTCATAAAAATTTAGATCTGAACCTGAAGTGTGCCTCCCTCTTTTTCTTCACTAAAAAAAATTTTGCAAAAAGAGAAAACAAATCTTCCCTTCTTTGGCCAAGGAAAGTGCTCTGATACCAATTGTTAAGTACCTAAACCAGATCTGTAAATATACTTCATAAATAACCAAGAATAAACCATAAACCATTCACCATAACATTAACACAAGAAATAGAGAAAACCCTTGAGGTAGGGTAACACCATATATTAATCCTTATGGAAGGATAAAACTCCTCAAGCAATCTTTGCTTGCACAATCACAATATTCTTCACTATGTTTCATTACATTGCCTACACTTCTTTATATAGCTCTCTCTATCTCCTAGGAACCTTCTAGAGAGTCTTCTCACATTTTTTACATCTGTAAGGTAGCTAGAGAGGTAGTGGAGGGGCCTATAGGGCCCATAGTGATAATAGTGGAGGTCATTCAATGTAAGGGGGACTAGGTCCACTATATTATTAAACAAGGCCCACTATGATAGTTAGATATAATAAATGGGTAATTAGATATAATAAATGTAAGAGGACTTCTTAGAAGGTTCTACTTCTAGAAGATTCCTTCTCTATAATGTTCTTAGGTGATGGTAGCACTATATAAAGAGGTTTAAGCAATGTAATGGGATATGAAGAGAAATATTGTATTTGGAGTGATAGCTCAATAGGAGGATGCCCCCTCGAAGAGGCAAGTGAACATGAGAGGATCCCTTCCATAATAGGATCCATTGTATGGTGTTGCCCTACCTTAAGGGTTTGATGGTAATAAAGGAGATTTTGCATATTGTTCTTGTATATCCCTAAGGGTTTGATGGTAATACAGGAGATTTTGCATATTGTTCTTATATATCTATTTTGGTGCTTTTGTATTCAGTATTGGGTTCTTAACAACATCCAACTACCATAGTGGGCCTTTATTAATATAGTGGACCTAGTCCACCTTACATTGAATGACCACATTCCCATATATTAATTGACTTCCGCTAATAACACATAACTACATTCCAATTGGGTACCTCCCTAGGTACCCCATATTACCTCCCTAGGTATACTACAAGAACTTTGGACTTGTTGTGCCCAAGAATAATCAAGTATTAGCACAAAAGAGAAATCCTAAAAGAAAGATGATGATCAAGCCTGCACAACAAAGTTCAAGAAATTCAGGAATAAGAGAAGTTTGGTTCAAGGAAGAAACCAAATCAAGAAAAGGATATGTCAAAAATACGATGCTTCAACTATTGAAAATATGGTCACTACAGGAACCAGTGTCCTGAGTTAAAGAAAATGAGTCAGACCAAAAAGAAGTCAGTAATCAAGAGGAAACTAGAATATACTTGTGACACTTTACAAAAAACAAGAAGGATGCAGACGAAAGCATGGACTCTCTTAGATAGAGGGAGTTGATTGCAAAATTCCAAAAGAAGAGCATGCATATTTCTCATTCAAGCATGAAGCTAGGATTAAGAGGGAAGTAATCCTCAATGATGTGATCCATTAAAAACACATGAAGACTATGAAGTATATGTCTATGTTCTTCATTAAAAGTAGCAGCCATGATAAGCAACAAGTGTTCAGTTTGACTCTAGAAGACGTCTTCTTAGAAAAGAAGCCCTGAATATCCTTGGTTGTCCATTTACATTTATGTTCCTATGATGAAAAAGAGAAGTTGGAACCTTTAGAAAGGAAGGACATATAATCTATAGAATATTACATGGACTCCAACATTGAAGATGAGGAAGAACATGAAGATTCCAAGAAAGAAAGAAAACTCAGAACAACCAATTGAACCAGTTGTTATACTGAGAATCGTAAGACTAACAACATGTTTTGAACCCACTAGAAGAAGTCAAACAGAAGGAATCGAAAGAAGTTGTGATGAAGAACAATGTATGTGAGAAATCGTGAAAAATACTTATGAATGGAAGCATTGATAGATACAAGGCAAGATTCAGAACTAGAGGGTTCTCCCATAAGGAGGGAGAAGACTATGATGATAACTTGTTCCAATAACCATATATACCTCTAGCTGATCCATTATATCTCTTGCAGTATCCATGGGTTGGAGTTTACATCAGATGGATGTAAAGACTATTCTTCTCAATAGAATAATTGAATAAGAAGCATATGTATAACAACCTCAAGGTTTTGAGGTATACCGGAAAGAGACCCATGTATGTAGATAGAAGAAGACCTTGTATGGATTCAAGCAACCTGGTGGAGAGCCTCTCATGTACAACATAAGCATGGTGAAAACTTCCTATGACAGAGGAAGTGTATTGAAATGGTTCTTCAGAAGTCTAGGATGATGGATTGAAATCCATGGCAAACTCCCATGATGACAGATCTAAAGAGGTTGAGAGACTTCGATGTAGTAGACCTGTCCCTGTATCGATAATTGATTGGCTCCATGATGCATTCGATGAATACTAGGACATACGTTTTCTTTGTTGTAAACATGTTGAGCCAGTTCCAGGTGGAACCTAGCGATGAGAATTGAATAATTTCAAAGAATGGATTGAAATATCTTCATGGGATGTTTGAGTTATGATATACAACTGCATGGATTTATCGATTCAGATTGGGCAGGGAGTGCAAATAATAAAAGAAGTACTTCTAGGATATGTTTCAGTTTGAGATTTTCCACAATATCATGGGATAGTAGGAAACATAAGTCTGTTGCACTCAACACTATAGAAGAAAAATATATTGCAGCTTGTGATGCTTGTACGGAAGCAGTGTGGCTCCGTAAGATGTTTCTGGACTGTTTGATCAGGTGTTGGATTCGACTGTCATATATTGTGATAACCAGAGCTGTGCAAAGCTCTCAGAGAACCCAATGTTCCATGGCAAGTCGAAGAACATTGATATCAAGCATTATTTCTACGTGATAAAGTCCAGAAGGGAGAAGTAGTTCTCTAGTATATCTCCATCGATGAGTAGATAACATATATTTTGGTAAAGCCTCTATCTAAGATGAAAAGTTTGTGTACTTAAGGGACAAGCTGGGACTCGTGGAGATGACTTCCTTATTGGAAAGGGAAGTGATTACTCCCCAGCTTGGGAGAGAGCACTGATATGTTATTGATATATGGACATTCATTTTTCTAGTTTGTAAAATGGTCTAGGTTGGGATGTCACTTTCCAATCTGGAAAGTGGTCCGATATTTTTGATGGACAGTCATTTTCCAGTTCAGAAAATGGTCCAGAATGGACGGTCATGGTCTGACATATTGTTGATGTACCATAGACAATGATTCCCCTTAGTTCTAGTGTGGGGGAATGGTCTAGGACAATCATTCTCCTTGGTACTTACTCTAGGAAGTGGTCAAGTAGAATTGTCCTCCTCTCTGGGTAATCATTCTTTCAAAGTTCACAGTTGTGAACAGTTTCGAAGAATGGTCCGATGTAGGAGTTTGGTGCAAGACAATCATTCCCTAGGGTAGACTCATTCTCTCCATATTGCACTATGAATCATGCAGGAAGAATGGCCCAGTTAGGTTGAATGGTCTAGGTTCAACAATCAGGGACAATCATTCCCTAAGGCAGACTCATTCTCTCCAAGTTGCACTTTGAATCATGTCGTAAGAATGGCCCAGTTAGGTTGAATAGTCTAGGTTCAGAAATAAGGGACAATTATTCTTCTATGCTTGAAAAGAATAGTCCAGACAACCCATGGCTAATGTTTAACTTTCTGATGGAAGATGCTCTTCTAGACCTCACAGATGTGACTGGAAGAGTGGCCCAGCTGATTTAGTTTGTATCATGACATTGTTGATATCAGATGATATGATTATTGTGGAGACTGTATGTCTCTGGACAATAGTTGTATGCTACTGTGGTGGATGTGATCCACTGCTAGTGACTATGTGTCACTGGTTAGTAATCGTGTGCTACTAGGAGTGGTTGTGTACCACTGGATAGTAGTTGTATACTACTATGAATAGACACAATTGTGTTCTATTGAATGACATTGTTATGATTACCATAAAGACTATCTAGTTGGATAATGATGATGGTGCTCGTGATTTGATCATGAGATAGCCTGTGTGGCTATGATAATGCTACCAGGTGAATGGTCTATTTGTGCTCAATACCATTGTTGTTAATACTGCCCTAGCTAGAAGGGAGTGTTGATATTACGGTAGTTGCGGGAGGTATTAACATCTACATGTAACCTTTGACTAGTCTAGAATATTTCGGGAAACAAGAGAAACCCTAGAAGATTAGGAAATAACCTTAGAAGACAAATCAACTCAAGATAATAATTTATATTAAGTTATTATCCTCCAGAAGTAGAAGTCGACTCAGTTAGGTCACTTGGAGGACTATAAATAAGAGTGCGCTAGAGCTCATTTGCCACACTCACTCTCACAACTGCATAAGGACAAGTGGTGCACATTATTGGAGGAGATATGCAACTGTTGTGGTGGTGACTTGGTCTTTGGTTATGGTTGGAATTTCTCCCTGGTTATGGTTTGGACTTTCTGCTTGGTACGCTAGCTTTGGAGAGAGGTTCGCTACCTTGGTTGGCTATTGGTTCTAGGGTTTTCTTCTAGAATTATTCTGTCAATCAAGTTTAAGGTGCTCGGGGGTGGCCTTTGTGCCTATGGTTGGGTGACAATATCGCTATATTGTCTATGGTGAAACGAGAACACCTATTATTCTAACAACTATTAGGGTGGGTTGTAAATAACATTGAGTTTAGGGTCGATTGTGCATGCTAATTGAACATTGATTTAATTATTTGTAAATATGATTAAAACAAAATTTGATATCAAATTGATGTTATTAATTGAAATTATGCGAAACAATTACATCAAAACTATGAAATTTAAGTTATTTAAATAAAACTTGTGATCTTTATAAGAAATAAAATAGAATTTGAATTAAAGAGCATTATCAAAAAAACATATGAACTCAAATTAGTGTGACAATTATTTTAACAAAATTGAAATGAACAACATCCATATAAATTGAAATAAAATTAGCATCCATCAAAATTGAATTGCTATGAACAACAGTAACAACATCCACATATAAACAATTTAATACGATGACCATATCATCATACATAAGCACCATCAAATAAAACAAGTCAATATGATTCCCATATAAACAAGTCAAATGATGTCCATATCATCATATGCTAGCACCATTCAATTAAACAAGTCAATATGATGTCCATATCATCATGTGAACAACATCAAAGAAAAGTAATAAATACAACTAGTAATATCAAGACTGTCTAAACCCCTCGCCAACATCTGCATCATCATCCTCGCCCTCATCATCATCAAAAACATCCCACTCAATAGAATCCTCACTCACGTAATCCCCATCAGTACTAGACTCCCTAGCAACATCATCCCTCTAGTCCTCACTCCCAGATCGGCCCTCAACATAGTCATGATGCTCATTCTCATCCTCTAATTTTCTCTAATAATAAAACAAACATATAATGTTATAAGTTAATATTCAATACATTATATTTATAGTACAAACAAATATTTAGAGTTTAAAGAATCTCCAAAACAAATTTTCTGCAATGTTAATTATATTAGAGAGGTGTACAAACAATGGTCATCAAGAGTTGGGCTCTTAGGTTTGCAAATTGTGTTGATTTTATAGTTGATTGTGAATATTTAATGAACATTGACTGTTGGAGCAGGCAATTTTGGGGTAAGGTTCAAGATACAACACAGTAAATGAGGCAGAATGGACCAAAGAAGTAGTGTGCAACGGAAAAAAGGGAAAAGCAGTGTGACAAAATTGTGGATTAGCACGCGAAGGCAGTTAGAATGTGGACAAGTTGAGTCCACTTAGAATTAGGGTTTTGGATTATAATGTAAGGGTTTTTACCCACTTTTGAGTATAAATAGAGGATGTATGAGGTAGCAAGGGTATCAGATTATCACTTTGTATGAGGGAAGTACTTTAAGCACCTTTTGAGTTTGAGTCGCAGTAATAGTTTTTGGTTGGAGCTACAGAGCTCAGATGATGTCAGTTTTGGAGACTTATGGAGTGTAATAGAGGGTCATGTCGCAAGTTGTGGAGCTTGGTGCGACAGTGGTCAACCTCACCATTACTAAACCTATGATGTAATGCGCGCAACACCATATTTTTATGAAGAATAATAATAAGCAGAAGATCTTTGTGGATGTAGCCCAGGGGGTGAACCACGGTAAATCCTTTGTTAATGTGTGGAATGGTGTCTCTTATGCTTTGATTTGATTATTATATTGAATAAATGAGTGAATATACTCATATGTTGAAGTTGTTTGCAACGTGCAATAAAATAGTAAAATGTTTTATACAGAATGAATGCTATTGAATGGGTAAAATAGTGGATCTGATAAATATTGAAATAGAAGAATAAATGTGCCTAACATTCCCATGAGTTCCATCCCTTTCATGATTGCAAACACTTGGGTCATGCAATCACCCATAATCCATCTCAGGTGAGACTGCATTGTGCATTCTGTGCACAGTGTTGCCTTCTAGTTTACTAGAGGGGCATATGGTTTCTAGGGTTTTGTTGGAGAAATAAGGTAGAACCTAGGTCAACCCATACATCCAACAAATGGTTCCGTTGCTGGATGGAACTCAGAAGAACAACCTGGAAGGGATTTGATGAGAAGGTCAATGAAGACAATGCAGTGGTAGAAAGGGATGTTCAGGCCTCAAAACCCTACAAATCAAGAGATTGAAAGATGGTTGGAACCAAAGCAACTCAAGTTTGTGTAGAAAGATAATAGAAGCTCCATATATACATCATGCCAGTATTTGCAGAGGTTTGTGTTTACTGATTTGTATGAGGAAAATTTATTTTATTTTCCAGATTTATTATAGGAGTGGTTATTGAAAAGGGTTAATAAAAAATTCATGCGTGCAATGGATTTTTGTTTAGGTAGTATTAGTGCAGTGTTTATTACTGAATTTGCAGTCAATACAACGAATTCATATACTACTGCAGAGCAGGAATTCTTGATGGAACCAAGAGGGAGGTACATTAGGTCACTTTACATGTCGATCAATATCTTATTGCATGATAAAGGCGTGATGACTATGGAATCATAAAACTAAATCAATCTACACGCATTGGGGTGCTGGGGGAAGCATTAAGGAAGATATGAGATATGGAGAAGGCTCTGGAGAGAGCCCAAAAGAAGGAAGCAATGGACCCCATCATGATGGATGAGGAACAAACCATGGAAATAATAAGGAAAGCAAGAGTGATGCGCGATGAACGACCCTACCAGTATAAGATCAATAGTAAGAAGAGGGCAATAGATGAGCGAGAGGGCTTAGACAATGAAGAGGAAGAGGTAGAGGATCTTCGTGTGACAAGGCAGATTGAGAAAATATTGCATGCAACATATGAGAGGAAAGTCAGAGGTCAAGGGTCTGACACAGAAGAAGCCTCTCCATTCTAGATCTGAATTAGTGTGAAACCCACGTGTGACTAAGACATATGAAGAAGAAAAATTGATTAACCAACAAGTGACTAGTGGTAGAAGGATTTTTACAGGATGTGGGTCCAGTGGAAACTCAAGCAAAAGTGTAAGTTCAACAAGTAACAATCAAGTATCTACACCACACGAAGGTGGTAGTACAACAAACTTCACAATGGCAGGACAAGATCCAATTATTAGGTTACCAAAGTTCCAAGGAGAAGGGTCAGAGGACCCAGAAAAACATATGTTCATTTGCGAGAAGATTCGAGAAGCTAAGCATATTAAAGATGAAGACACAAAGGTTTCATAGTTGGAAATCAAATTCATAGACCGTGCACTAGATTGGTACATGGGTCTCACAATAAATAATCCAACTAGAGCACCTACAACCATTGCAGAGGTGAAGAGGCAATTAATAAATGAATTTCATAAACCAAGTTTAAAGGATTAGTTCATTAATGAGATGATAAATATTAACCAAAAGCCAGGAGAATCAGTCTGGGAGGTGGACCAGAAGTTCAAAAGACTAAAAGGTAAGTTGAAATTCCCTATTACTGATATGCAACATAGACATTTGTTTGTTAATTCTTTATTTCCACACTTGAAGTATCCTTTGAGGAAGAAAAAGTTCCAATGTCAGGCTAAGGCCTTGCAAGCAACCTTGCAGTTAGAAGAAAATCAATATAAGCAGACAAATCTAACTGTGGAAGAGCTGAGAGAAGATCTAAAGAAAATGACATTTTAGTTAAACCAAAATAAAGGTAAGGAGAAAAGAGAAGATTTTTGGTGCACATTATGCATAACAGAGGGTCATCATAAAAATGAGTGTCCATTGTTTGTGCAATATATAGGAATAGGGATGCCAAATTCGTTATCGTCGGGAGGAGAATGGTGTGAGATATGCAAAACACATGGACATGATCCTTATCATTGTACCATGATGCAGAAGTATTAGACAGTACCAAAGACTAAATTTTGTAATTTTTGCAAGTCAGTTGGACATGAAGACCAGGACTGCAAAACCTCAGAGATAAAGAAGAAAAGGACATCAAATGCATAGTGTGCAGGCTAAATTAATGACAACCCAACCTACACAACAACCACTGTATAATAGCGTGCAACAGTTTCAAGCACAACCGCAGTATAATAACATAGAACAGTTTGGAGCACCACCTCAGTATAACAACAAGCAACAGTGTGCAACGCTACCATAGTACAATAATGTGCAACCGTAGTATAATCAAGCACCACAGTACAATACTCTGCATAGAGATAATGAAGGTAACAGAGGAGCTTTCAGAGGAGGAGGCCATGGATGAAGAGGATTTAGAGGAGCTCAAGGGCCAATAGTGTGTCACAACTATCAGAAACCTGGACACTATGAAAGAGATTGTCCACAACCACCTGCGACATGTATGTATTGTTGCGCAACAAAGCATGAGACAAAAGATTGTCCGACACTATTGACAAAGATATAGGACAAGAGAAACTAGAATAACCAGAGTGTCCAATGGATTATTGTGGAAAACAAAGAAGATGATGGGAAAAATATCAACATAGTTACAAGAGGAGGAGCCAATATTGGAGCAGATGCAACAAAGAAGAACCAAGATCAGTACCACTGGGTCAGAAAAAATACAACGCCTGAATAGAAGTTTGATGCACGCAAAGAGAAGGAGACATTCAAAGAGCCTAGACATGAGATTTTGAAGGAGAATATTGCATCTACTTCAAGATCAAAGCCAATAGATTATGTATCAGTGTATGACATGCCTCCCTTATTTGATCATACCAACAAAGAGTAGCCTTCAAAGCAAGTAAGTAACTTAAGAAACTTTTTGGGGTCATGTGTAAAATTACTGAATGATAAAAATTCTTTACAAGTATTGCAAAGTTTGTTAGAAAAGTGTAATTCTGTATAAGGAGGGGTAAAGACAGTGAATCGAGTCCATAAGAAGAGAAGAACAAGTAGGGAATTTAGGCTGAATGAAAACATTGGATATTTCAATATGGGGGATATTATATTAGGACCTAGGGTCTGAAGTCAATGTTCTGCCAAAGAAGACATGGGAAGCTATGGGGAAGCCTACATTGGGGTGTTCACCTATTCAATTGAAGCTAGCAAATCAACATAGAGTGGTGCCAATTGGAAGATTGAAAGGGATACCAGTAGATTTAGATGGTGTGCACACCATGGCATACTTTGAAGTCATTGACATAGTGGATAATACTTCACCATATCCAACATTGTTGGGTCTGGGTTGGGATTTTGATAACTAGACTATTATTAACTTGAAGACCGGGAAGATAATCTTTGAATCAGGGGAGTACAGATTTATTGCACCATTGGATCCCTTAGAAGGAGGAAGGTATGTGGAACCTGTGACAATTTTTTTTATTACAGAAGATGTAAATCAATTGTACAGAACTACCACACATGAAGAGGATTACATCAACCCAACTGCAGATGGAATGTTGAGTTGGAGGAGTATTATTTATTGTGCCTTAGACTTTGAAACATGATTGGAGAACTAGAAGAAACGATTACATGAATTATCTAATCAAAGATGTGCCAGAATGACACACACACTGAGATAGGTTGGTATGGAGGTAAGAGAACCTCCTACTTTTTATGGTCTGAATGACTTAGAATAATTTCTAATGAAGTTTGAATTAGAAGTACTAGAAAATAAAAGATTACCAATATTAGATATTTCTTTGAAAGCTACACCTACTCATTGGTGGGGAACACATAAGGAGAAGATTAATAATTGGTTTCAGTGCAAAAGGTTATTGTGCATTAGATTTGGCGCAGATCATGGGAACAAATATTTGAAAAATATGATGGAATTTGACAACCCAAAGAATATGTAGAAAGATGTATAATTCAATGGAAATTAGTACCACCAGAATAATGGCCACATCATTTTATTCACACATTAGAAGGAATTCCAAAAAACTAGTACACAGAACAAGAACAATGAAAGGAAACTGCAAATTGGGAAGAGATTCAACATAATTTTGTAATTACATTTGCCTTTGAGCATGAGAGCCCATAAATAGATACAACATTGAAGGTGGTAAGAGACATGATTTTTGAAGAATCTGAAGTGGATATTGTGATAAAATATAAGAATAAACAGATAGTTAGACAGTTGTTACACTATTGTCATGTCGCAGAAGACGAAGACCCAACAGAAGAAAACATGCGCAATATCCAGATCCCAGATGTTGAAGGTGAGAGGGAAGTGGAAGGTCCAAAGCTAGATTCATAAGATTATGTCACATCATTGAAGATCAAGAAGGTAAATATTGGAACTACATAAAACCCAAAGATGACAAGTATTGGAAATTATTGGGATAATCAGAGAATAGAAAGAATAACAGAGTTACTACGCGAGTACAATGACTTGCTCCCAGGAACATTTTCAGAGATGAAGGGATTAGCAGGAGAATTTGGAGAGATGAGTGTTCCTTTCAAACAGATGCTAGACCTATAAGACATAGACCTTACAGGTTAAATCCAATGTATATGCAGAAAGTGAAGGCATAAATTGATAAGATGTTAGAAGTCGATGTTTATAGAACCTGTGGAAGAATCAGAATGGATTATCCGTATGGTGGTGCAGGAAAATAAGCAAGGGGGAATCAGGATCTGTGTAGATTTGAGAAAAATGAATGATGCTTTCTTACATGATCCTTTCCCTACCCCATTTACAGATGAAGTATTGGAGAATGTAGGAGGTCAAGAATCTTACTCATTTACAAATGGGTTCTCAAGATATCATCAGATCAGGATAGCAACAAAAGATAGACACAAAACAACATTTCTACAGAATGGGGATAATTTCAATGTACAGTAATGCCATTTGGATTGAAGAATGCACCTACAATTTTTCAAGAGTAGCAGTAACAACTTTTAAGGACTTTATTCATAAGTTTTTGGAAGTTTACTTGGATAATTGGACAATGTTTAGTTTATTGAAGGATCATGTTGAAGTGTTAAGACTGATGTTAGACATATGTAGACAATGTCAGATTTCATTAAATATTAAGAAATGCATTTGCAGTGCACCTTTTGCTATTCTACTAGGGCATGTGGTGTGTAAACAAGGTTTGTTGGTTGATTCTACTAAAATTGTTTTCATAGTGAACTTACCACCACCTAATTCAGTGCGCGAGTTGAAGAGTACACTTGGTAATATAGGGTATTATAGGAAGTTTATAAGGGGATATGCACAGATTACTGCACCAATGGAGAAATTGTTGAAGAAGGACATCAAGTATAAGTGGAATGATGAATGCCAACAGAGTTTAAATATTCTGAAAGAAAAGATGGTAACTGCGTCAATTTTAGTATTCCCAGATTGGAGAAAGGAATTTCATGTGCATGTGGATGTGTTGAAATATTGTAACTGCAAAGAATATTCTACTTATTATTGAGTTATTATCTTATAGATCAATCCCCTTTTGTGGATTGATCATGTCAGGCTTTGTATAATACCAAATCTCCTTTTGTGGATTGGTCAAACTCTAATTATACGATGCTAATTAAGAAGTCGACCCCCAGGCCTAATTAAAGTGGTTTTAGCCACTAAGTGAAGAAGTTGGCCCTGCTTGATGAAGAGACACCACCCTAGCGCCTTCCAACCAGTATAAATAAGAGTGAAAGGTGCCTCATTAGCTCACTCACTCAAGTCACTCATCTAGTGCACAAGTTTGAAGGAATATGCAGTTGCTTGTTTCCAGAAGAAGGAAGAGAGAGGCACATTACTAATTGTTGGATATTCTCTTGTGTTTGGTTTATTATCTTGGCA
Organism: Picea engelmannii; assembly: GCA_009831015.1. NCBI lineage: Eukaryota > Viridiplantae > Streptophyta > Pinopsida > Pinales > Pinaceae > Picea > Picea engelmannii. The sequence goes on from ML777252.1 coordinate 367,489, forward strand.
TTGTATTGACAATCTATATTAAAGTAGTTTTTGTTGGGTTTTCTCCCCCATAAGGGTTTCCCAGGATAAATGTTGTGTACCTTGTGATTGTGTATCTTTCAGTGATCCTGCTTATGCTATTATTTTCTAGTAAATTGAAAATAACTTAATAACAACTCTAATTTTAACATGGCTTCAGAGCTTGACTGAATAGAGCACCTTTCACTAGGTTACCAAAAATGTCATTGTTGTCGTACAAGAAAATTAGGGCATTTTGTTGGAAGATAATTTCAGCCTAAAAACTATCTAGGGAAGTGCACCCTAGCCTAGCGAACTCATTGGCAGCTTGAGCACACCTTTTTAGTGGCCAGAGCCTCCGAAAAGTGAAACTCTAGTTTTCACTAGTACCAGAAAACTAGGAAACTAGAAGTACCAGTCCAAATTTACACAGGCCCATTTTCAAGGGGTAAAATTTGGATTTTCAGAAAACAGACTGCACTAGGATACTCACCTCAGCCACATGCACCTCCTGGTAAGTTCATATTTAATTTCTGAGCACATTAAATTTTTGGTCATTTTCCCAGCTCCAGGTCAAGATGTTTGCAAGCAACAAGCTTGTTGACAAGTTAGAATTTGTGGATAACTTCCATGCTTGGAAGTATAGGATTTCACTCATTCTTAAAGAGAATGACCTTGCAAGATTCATCAAGGAAAATGTACCAGAACCCGCAGATGCTACAACTAAAGCAAAGTATCAGAAGGATATGGTTAGGGCCAAAAGAATCATTGCAGACTCTATTAAAGATCACTTGATCCTTCAGGTGGCTTCTAAGAATACTCCAAAATAAATGTTTGATGCCCTAACTAGAATGTATGAAGGAAGGAACATTAACTGAAAGATGAACTTGAGAACCCAACTCAAGAATACAAAGATGCAGAAAGGAGAAACAGTTCATGACTATTTCTCTAGCATCCCTAAATTCAAGGAACCAACTAGAAATAATTGGAGACAACCTAGATGACGATTGCTGATTTTTCATAATATAGGTTAAGCATGTAGTTCATTTAATTTCATCATGTCTTAACCATAAACAAGAATGTTGCAACAACCAAGATCACAAGAAGAAACACCATGCACAAGAACACAAGATATATCCTGGGAAACCCTTCTCAAACAAGGGAGAAAAAACCAGCCAAATCCTTTGCTATACTCTTCAAGAGAAAGACATTTCACAACCAAGAATATCCAACACACAAGAGGGTGCACAAAACCCTAGAACTCTAGCACCCAAGAGAGGTGTGCAACTTTGACCAAGAAGTGTACTTGCTGAAATTTCCAAAACTTATAAGTGTGTGTGTGTCTACAAATGAAAGATTTCCTCTTACTTATATTAGACGTGTTCTATCAACTGAAGTGTCTATTGGCACAATAGGGCCTACCTCACTTAGCTATATTATTTATTTATTATTATAATAATTAATATTAATATTAATTATCTTTTATAGTTTATCTTTAGACACAATAAGGTAGGGCCGACCTGTACCCTTTACACAAAAAATAGGGTTATAGGTAGGTATGACTCTTGAACAATATATAAAAAAGGATCTAATACACCCACTAGTGCTCATCCACTAGGGGCACATCCATAGGGATGCCATGGACCTGATTCACTACACTACATAGATGAACCAGGTCTTCACATGTTCACCTGTGCTCATCCACAAGCACGTCCACTCTACAGATATTCTTTCCCACTTCCACCTACAGGAGGATCATATGGAGTTTTCTTATCAACTTTGCTACTACTCAGAGGAGGCCATCACATCATCTTCATTTATGTTATCATGATGATGTGCCCAACACTTTTGGGATTTCCCACATTCACCTTGTGCTCAGCCACATGCACATCCTAACTCAACAGATCACTCTTACATTGGATAATCATTTGGAGTTCTTCTAACTCACGTCATGGAGGAGGCCATCTTTACGTTCTTGACTCTGTCCCAGGAAGGAACCACGAACCCTTCATAGGGTATTTCTCTCAGGTTTGTAAGCTGAGAGAAAGACTTCACATAGCTGCTATGTTCCACATCTCACAGGTTTGTAAGCTGGAGGATGTTTCTCATAGCTGCATTCATCAACACTCCCTCTCAGCCAGGGAGGCATTCTTCATTAAGCCAAGTCGTATACCGATGTACTCTGAATTTTGTTTTTGGGTAAGGTCATCCATACTCCCTCTTAACTTGGAAGCAGTTCTTCACGAAGTAAATGTTTGGTGTAGAAGTTTGCAGTCTGCTTAGGTGGAGAAAGGTACTAGAAGTATACAATTTTCTTCTGCATCATATCTCTGACATAAGAAAATTTTATCTCTCTGTGTGACAATCCATTCGGAAGCTCTGGGTTATTTAAGGAGCTTTATATATGGCTTTATTTCATCAACATAGGAACCATCTCATGGTCAAGTGGATTTTTCGGAAGTATGTGAAGCCACATTGCTTCGCACACTTACTATTATTTATACTCTATCTCTGGTGCACTTAAGGCTACAGAGTTATGTTTCCTGCTGCAATATGAAACCATGGAAGACTTCAAGGTAGAACATAAACTGGATGTGCTTTTCTGGTTCACTAAAGATTTTATCGGTCATCTGTCATACTTCTTGTCCCAATAAGTAGTGAATCATACTCAGATTCTTCATCTCAAATTCAGAAATCAAGGATTACTTGTAACAACAACACTTTTTGAATAGGTCACCAAGAGCAGGCTTTCGTCACCAATACTAATATGATATAAGTTTGGATCACCAACACTCTTGTTTGAAATCCAGACTTATCAAGAATCCATTTATTTGATATAGTTTCCAACTCATGGATGGAAGTGTATCTGGTTCACTGGATCAGGTGTTTCATCATAGGCAACTCCCTGTGTTTGAGAGAAACCTCTAGCTGTAGATCTCGTTTTGTATTTGTAGCGTGCCAATTGCTCTAATACCAATTGTAGCGAACCTTTCACTACCCAGGTTCACCCAACCTCTCGATCCACCATTCATTACATGGATTTAAAAACAAATGCATTTAACCAGAATTAAACACACTAAAAACTCAGAGTAAAATATATGGGTACTACTATAATTAAACAAGCCATAGCATTCATCATTAATTCATTTACACAGCGGAAAACATGATAATATATACAGCCCAGTCGTGCCAAGACATGATCAAAGCATAATTCAGAATACTTATCTTTTAACAGCTGGAGAAATCACCAACCAAGTGCAGGCCTTCCACGAACCTCCCAGCCTTAGACCACACTGTTCATCGGCTCAACAGTAGGTCACCCCCAAGTTGGGACCGAGCTCCACCCCCGGGTAAGGAATCTAGACTCAGGTTGAGGTTACAGGGAAGATAGCACATACACATTCACCAGGAAGAAGCTCTCCCATGAATCTCCCACACTCACTGCACACCGACCCTCATTCCCCACATGCCTGTTCCACCCCAGGAGAGTGCACCTTCTTTGTCACCTAGACAGTCCTTCGGCTGCCAGTATCCCTTACCTTGGGTTACAGGAACAGACCGGACCGGGATTCTCTGGGCTCTATGGCAGCTACAGGGGTTCCTTCCAGGAGTCCTCTTCTCCCTCTGTGCACTCCCTCACCTGGAGGGGTCGCTCACAGGCCAACAAGCCTCACGCAATCCAGTTCTGCGCATTCACAACAATCCACAGGAAACACAGACAAATGCTTCCAACAACAGTTCGAAAATCACAGGATGATCTCACGGTGATGATTTAAGAGCAAGCTTCATGCACAGGCTAGCTCAATTTTCCCATACAATCACAGGATGCTTCCACTCGATTCCAGCACAGGGAATTCAGGTTCAATAATGCGTTTCCAGGTTTACTAGAACAGACACTGACTCATAGCTCCGGACAGGGTATTACATGGTTTTCCTCAAGCAAACACGGC
>ML777252.1:383707-402484 GCA_009831015.1 Picea engelmannii
GAAATCCCTAACATATCATCTAAGAGCTCAAAGATATTACACAGATCTACTATACAAAGCTAAGGAAACCAACAGAACAACCTATTGGGCTAATACCCACAAGAGATGGAAAGTTTCCTTAGAAGATCATTCAAGCCATGTTTCATGTGGTGATATGGTTTTTAGGGATGTCCAGTCATAGTAAGACCAAGGGCAGGTGTTGTCTGTGGGTGTCTTTGTAGGAGGCAAGCTGTACCCGTCATGGATGCATTTTTTCCAAGCCCTTTATTGCCTTCATTTTTTCTTTTATTGCTTTTCTTTCTTTTTTACTTCAAGGTCTGACTAGAGGACACTGCCTTGGCTTGGTGGCCAGAGCTGACAGCGTTACCCACTGGTATCTTCACAGAAATGATAAGGCTAGCTCATGATGAGACCCCCTTTCCTTTGGCCATGCAACCAAAGGTCACTGCCCTGGCTTGGTGACCAGATAGTGGCAATGTCATACTGCTAAATACCTATGATCATAATGGGCTGGCTCGTGATGAGACCTCCCATCCTCTTGGTTAGGTCTTGTTTTTATTATTATTTTTCTTAGGGTCCCTTTAGTTTCTTATCGAGAGGATTTTTATTTCCTTCTCGGGGATCCCCTGGGCGAAGAATCTCTAGGGTTTATTTCCTATGTCTTTTATCTTTTATCAACTGCTTTTACCCCCTGGGCCTTTAGCCCCTTCTTCCCACAAGACAAGATGTAACCCTCAAAGGTCATCCTAATGGCCAGACTAGGGGAATGGGATGGATGAGCGGGGTATAAGGTGTAAATATGATTAGATGGTGGGAGCGGATGATGGCTCTGCAAATCCCCCTTGGTGGCTAACCAAGACCCATGAATATCAACTTGCTAAGTTACCCAATCAATCACCCCAACAATGGTCAAGTGGATTAGTGTAAGATCCAAGCAGTCATTAGAAATGAAAGGAACCTAATGCATATATAATAAGGTCATAACAATCAAATATGACACATACCATGATACCTTGGACCGATTATCTCATGGAGCAAGAGTCCTCTCAGAAGCAGGCTCAGGCCGGTGGTGATGGCAACTGCTACTGCTGATAGGACAAGTCTAGTGAAGAAAGAAGAAATATGGGCCTTCCAGGGCCATGCTCAAGTCAATCTCGCTCTCGGTACTCCATGTCTAGGACCATGTGGGCCTCGAGACATGATCTCCTAGTTATCCCTAGATATCGGGGATAACACTTAGTATGATGATCATAGCTTCAACATGCAACCTAGATAAAATAAATGTCATAACAAATAGATGCATGTCAGAATAATTAAACTTGGGTTGCATTATTCTTCTGAATGTGTTGGATCTTGAGATCCTTCTAGATCTATGACAAGAGATCCCTTCTCCTGCAAATACCCTTTAAAGCTTAACAATTTAAACATATGTGAGTACATACCTCTGATAACATTTGCAGGTAATGACACCATCTGGTATCAATGATAATATTTACCAACTTCTTAAAAGACTTCAAGGGTGACTACAACTGGTACAAAAACTAATACTTCAACTAATATTGCAACTGCAATTGATACTACAATTGATTCTGAAGCTACAACTGCAACTGCAATTTAGGGTTTTATGAGAAAACCCTAATTTTTCAAACTTCAAATTTTGAAATTTTGATCCAAGGGATAGATGCACTAGGCTGAGGTGAGTAAGCTGGTGTAGTTAGATTTCTAAAAATCCAAAATTTACCCCCTCAAACTTGACCAACGGATTTCTGGACTAGTGCTTCTGGTTTTCTTATACTTTTGGTTTTCTGGTACTTCTGGTACTTCTGGTACTTACGGTTTTCTGGTACTTAAGGTTTTCTAGTACTTTGTGAAAACTAGGGTTTCACTTTCTGGGAGATCTACCCACTAAAAAGGTGCGCTGAAGGTGCCAAAGAGTTCCTTGGGTTAGGGCGCACTTTTCTAGATGGTTTTGAGGCTGAAAATCTTCTTGAATAAAAAGCCCTAATTTTCTTGTACGACAACAATGACATTTTTCCTTTTTCTTTTGAAGAATGGTTGTTCAATGGGTTCTTTCAAGACCTATGCTCTGATACCATGTTGATTTTTCATAAGCTAGGTTAAGCATGTAGTTCATTTAATTTCATCATGTCTTAACCATAAATAAGAATGTTGCAACAACCAAGATCACAAGAAGAAACACCATGCACAAGAACACAAGATATATCTTGGGAAACCCTTCTCAAACAAGGGAGAATAACTTAGCCAAATCCTGTGCTATACTCTTCAAGAGAAAGACCTTTCACCACCAAGAATATATAACATAGAAGAGGGTGCACAAAACCCTAGAACTCTAGCGCCCAAGAGAGGTGCGCAACTTTGACCAAGAAGTGTACTTGCTGAAATTTCCAAAACTTATAAGTGTGTGTGTCTACAAATGAAAGATTTCCTCTTACTTATATTAGACTTGTCCTATCAACTGAAGTGTCTATTGGCACAATAGGGCCGACCTCACTTAGTTATATTATTTATTTATTATTATAATAATTATTATTAATATTACTATTAATTATCTTTTACAGTTTATCTTTAGACACAATAAGGTAGGGCCGACATGTATCCTTTACACAATAACTAGGGTTACAGGTAGGTCTGATTCTTGAACAATATATAGCAAAATATATGATACACCCACTAGGGGCACATCCATAGGGATGCCATGGACCTAATTCACTGCATTACACAGATGAACCAAGTCTTCACACGTTCACCTGTGCTCATCCATAGCCACATCCGCTCTACAGATCTTCTTTCCCACTGCCACCTACAGGAGGATCATCTGGAGTCTTCTCATCAACTTTGTCGCCGCTCAGAGGAGGGCATCACATCATCTTCATTTATGTTCTCATGATGATGTGCCCAACACTTTTGGGCTTTCCCACGTTCACCATGTGCTCAACCACAAACACGTCCTAACTCAATAGATCGCTCTTACATCGGATAATCATCTGGATTTCTTCTCACTCACGTCATGGAGGAGGCCATCTTTACGTTTTTTACTCTGTCCCAGAAAGGAACCACAAACACTTCATAGGGGCTTTCTCTCAGTTTTGTAAGCTGAGAGAAAGACTTCACATAGCTGTTATGTTCCACATCTCACAGGTTTGTACGCTGGAGGATGTCCCCCATAGCTGCATTCATCAACAAAGATGAACTCATAATGACAACTATTAATGGTATCACAAGACCTTGGGGTGCATTTATCCAAATTGTTTGTGCCAGAAAGGAGAAACTACAATTTGAGAGTCTTTGGGAAGAATGTGTTCAAGAAGAAGCAAGAGTAGCTAACCGAGAATAAGTACTATTAAGGGATGAAGATCAAGCCCTAGTTGCTCATGCTAAAAAAGGAAAGAGAATGTCTCACTTCAAGAAGGAGACCCACCTACATAAAGAATATCACTCACAAAAAAGATTCATCCATAAAGAATCTCACCCTCCAAGGAGATTCCATAAGTTTCAGAAAGGTTAAAGAAGAGAAAAGGATTTCTCCTCTTATCAATGTTACCATTGTGACAATATGGGACATATTTCTAAGAATTGTCTAGCTAGAAGAGAAGAATACAAGAAGAGAAATAACAAAACACACCAGACCCATGTAGTTGAAGATGATGAGCCACCCAAAAAGATGATTAAAGAAAATATTGAAGACTATGTCTTATTCTCTGCCCTCTCAGGATCAATGTCACCTGGATAGGATACTTTCCTTATAGATAGTCATGCTTCTAAGCATAGGACAAGTCAAAGAGACATTCTCTATAGCCTTACAGAAAATAAATTTCCACAGAAAGTTACACTTGGAGATGATTACCAGTACCCTATCAAAGGAGTGGGAGAGTCCACCTAAAAACTTGATTTAGGGACCCCAATGAAGATGAAGGTTGTACTATATGTACCAGGTTTGACACATAATTTTCTTTCTATCTTAGCTTTATATAATAAAGGTTTCAGGGTTGCATTCATAGATGGTGAAGTCCTTATGTGGCTTAAAGGAAAAACCATAGAAGATGCAATTGTTATTGGAATAGAAGAAGGTGGTATGTATAAGTTAAAAGTTCACTCAGATGCAACCTTGACTCACTCCACTGAGAGTCCATGTGAACTTTGGCATAGAAGACTAGCTCACATCAACTGCAAAGCCTTACCATATGTGAGCAAGGTAGTTACAGGTCTACCATAATTCAAGGTTGACCATGAAGGCGTGTTTAAGGGATGTGCACAAGGAAATAACATAAAGAATCCTTTCTCGAAGAGCGACAGTAAAGCAGAAGGAGTCTTTGAGCTCATCCACTTAGATGTATGTGGTCCAATGCCATCAACCTCTCTTAGTGGGTATGTATACTATGTGTCATTTATTGCTGACTATTCTTGCAAGACTTGGGTTTACTTCTTGAAATCAAAAGATGAAGTGTTTGGAAAATTCAAGGAATTCAAAGCTTTGATAGAGAATCTCTCTGAAAGAAAAATCAAGATACTTGGGTCAAATAATGGAGGAGAATACACCTCAAAAGAGTTTTTAAGCTTTTGCAAAGATGCTGGGATAAGGATGGAGCTCACCATTCACTACAATCCTCAACAAAATGGTGTAGCACAAATAAAGAACATAACTATAATGAAAGCAGTGAATACTATGATCCATGATCAAGATCTTCTAATGCACTTATGGGCAAAAGAAGCAAGAAAAATATTGTATGTATAAAATAGATTATCCCATAGTGCACCTGGGTTCGAAACCCCCGAAGAAATGTTCTTTGGAAAGAAGCCAGAAGTAACCCATCTCAAGATATTTGGTTGTCCAGTGTTTGTACACATTTTGAAAGAGAAGAGAACCAAGTTGGACCCCTTAGGAAAGAAGGGAATATTTGTTGGATATTGTGAGGTCTCAAAGGCCTTCAGAATTTACATACCAGGTTACGATCACTTTGAGATCAACATAGATGTTACCTTTGATGAAGATGCAACACTTAAGAAATAAAGAATATGCCAGCTTGAAGAAGTATATGAAGAAGAGCCTGTATCTCCCAGAGTTGCAGAACCAGTAAAGGAAGTTACAAATACCCTTGATGATAAGATTCAAGAAGATCATGATATGTTAGAAACTCGAGAACCTCCCTGGATGACGATCTCTCACAAGAGAAATATAGCCTGGGAAAGGGAACTTATTCAAGATGGAGAGAAGTATGGTGCCCTAGAAGTAACCATGAGACAAGTCAAGAAACCTAAGCCATTCTCCAGTTATATGGATTTGATGTGTGATCTCGTAGAAAAGGAGCCTACTTTCTTTGAAGTAGCCATTCATAAGAAAGAATGGCTACATGCCATGAAAAAAGAATCCCAATCAATTATAAAGAATGATGTATGGGAAATAGTTCCCATGCCAAAGAGAAAAGATGTGGTATCTTCCAAAAGGTTATACAAGATAAAACATGCTACTGATGGAAGTATTGAAAAAAATAAAGCAAGGTTCGTAGCTCGTGGATTTTCTCAAAATGAAGGCATTGATTATGAAGAGATGTTTTTTCCTATAGCTAGATACACCTCTATCATAACCATCATAGCTCTTGTAGCCAAGATGAAGTGGAAGTTACACCAGATGGATGTGAAAACAACCTTCTTAAATGGTGTTATTGAAGAAGAAGTGTATATAGAGAAACATCAAGGGTTTGAAGTTGAAGACAGAAAGACTCATGTTTGCAGGTTGAACAAGGCTCTGTATGGATTGAAGCAAGCTCCTAGAGCTTGGTATGGAAGGATTGATGGTTTCCTGATTAGCTTGGGATTTACCGAGAGTAAAGATGATTCTAACCTTTACTTCAAGGTTATGATGATGAGCCAGTTATATTATTGATGTATGTGGATGACTTATTCTTAACTGGAGAAGAAAAGCTAGTCATTGATTGTAAGTAGAAGCTCGCTATAGAATTTGAGATGAAAGACCTACGCCTAATGCACTATTTCTTAGGTCTTGAGGTTTGGCAGAGCCCAGAGAAGATCTTCCTTAACCAAGGGAAGTATGCAGTTGAAATACTGAAAAGGTTCGATATGTTGGATTGTAAATCCATGAACACACCCATGGAAATGAAGTTGAATCCCCTGGTTGATACTTCATCATAATTGGTTGATGCTACGTTGCATAGACAAATCATTGGATCATTGATGTATATAACGAATACCATGCCAGATATATGTTTTGATGTGAACACCTTGAGTCAGTATCTGGTAGATCCCATACATGTTCACCTTGTTGTTGCAAAACATGTGATGAGATACCTTAAGGGTACGTTTGACTTTGGTCTCTGTCATAATGGAGATCACGACTTTAGATTGATTGGTTATACCGATTCAGATTGGGATGGAAGTGTTTTTGATAGAAAGAGTAGTTGATGATGTTGTTTTAGTCTGGGGTCATCCATGACTTCATGGCAGAGTAGGAAGAAATCAAGTATTACTCTCAGCACGGCATAAGCAGAATACCTTTCTGCATGTTCCGTCAGTTGTGAAGCCATATGGCTTCGGAAGTTGTTGACATGTCTATTTGATCAAGAGATGGAAGCAACCGTGATTCTATGAGATAACTAGAGTTACATAAAGATGACAGAGAACCTTGTGTTCCATGACAAGTCGAAGCACATAGAAATCCGATATCACTACATTCGTGATATGGTGTAGAGGAGAGCTATAAAGCTCCAATATGTTGGCACATATGAGCAGGTTGAAGATGTGTTGACCAAGCCTCTATCTCGTGTAAAGTTTGATCACTTTCGAGACAAGATTGGTATAGTCTTAAAGGACCTCCCTCGAAATAGGGAGTGATGCTGATGATACTATGGTATCCTGACCAATAACATGTAGCTCAATTAGGATTTTATATCCTAGGGGACTGATCATCCTTGGATAGATCTCGAAGGTTCAATAAGGACAATTTGTCAGAGTACATGTGCATGCATTTGCTAGATGTGGTTAGTAGTGGTAGCTCCATTATGATTTTATAATCCTAGGGAATATTATGATTCCTGGGTAGATCCTGAAGGTTCAATAAGGACGATTTGTCATAGTACCACATGGTAGCTTCGTGAGGATTTTATATCCTAGGGAATCTTATGATTCCTGGGCATATCCCTAGGGACAGTCAGAGTACCACAAAATGTTATTAATACACCTTCCTCATTCTGTTTCCCCATGATGATGATGTTGTTGTTTCTCTAACCTCGTGATGTGATGATGTTGTTGCTCCAGCCTCGTGTTGTGATGTTGTTTCTCTAGCCTCATGTTGTGATGATGTTGCTCCAGCCTTGTGTTGTTGTTGTTGATGTTGTTGTTATAGATTTTATGTTAACTAATGCTGATGTTCCAGGTTCCAGCTTCATGTTGTGAACGATGATGATGATGTTGTTCCAGCTCCATGTTGTGAATGATGATGATGATGTCGTTCCAGATCCATGATGTGAATGATGACAATGATGATACTCCAGATCCATGCTGTGAATGATGATGTTATTGATTATGAGAAAAATGTTCGATGATTTATAGATATGCCAGTTAGTGTTCCAGATGTTGTTGATGTTGCTACCCTCTCTCTCTCATGATGATGTTGTAGAATACCCTTCTTGTTAAGGGGGAGTGTTGAAATATTATAACAACAAAGAATATTCTACTTATTATTGAGTTATTATCTTATATATCAATTCCATTTTGTGGATTGATCATGTTAGGATTTGTATAATACCAAATCCCCTTTTGTGGATTGGTCAAACCCTAATTATATGTTGTTAATTAAGAAGTTTCCCCCCAAGCCTAATTAAAGTGCTTTTAGCCACTAAGTGAAGAAGTTGGCCCTGCTTGATGAAGATACACCACCCTAGCACCTTCCAGCCAGTATAAATAAGAGTGGAAGATGCTTCATTATCTCACTTACTCAAGTCACTCATCTAGTGCGAAAGTTTGAAGGAATCTGTAGTTGCTAGTTTTTGGAAGAAGGAAGAGAGAGGCACATTGCTCAATATTGGATATTCTCTCGTGTTTGGTTTATTATCTTGGAATTGTATTGACAATCTATATTAAAGAACTTTTTGTTGGGTTTTATCCCCCGTGAGGGTTTCCCAGGATAAATGTTGTGTACCTTGTGATTGTGTATCTTTCAGTGATCTTGCTTATGCTATTATTCGCTAGTAAATTGAAAATAACTTAATATCAGCTCTAAATTTAACAGGATGCATCTGCAATAGCATTAAGAGAAGTATTGACACAACCAGGAGAAGGTGATATAGATCACCCTATAGCATTTGTAAGCAGGAAGTTATCATATTCAAAATAGAACTACATTACCGCAGAAAGGGAAGGATTGGATATGGTATATACTTTGTAGAAATTTAGGCATTATTTGTTAGGGAAAAATTCAAGATGTTTACAGATAATTTCACTCTTAGATATTTAGTCAATAATCCAGTGTTGGGGGGACGAATATGCAGATGGATACTATTGTTTTAGGAATTTGATTTTGAAGTTGTGGTGAAGCCTAGAAGATTGAATGTAGGGCCAGATCATCTGTCCAGGATAACTAATTAAGAAGAACCCGATAACTTGGAAGACAACTTCCCAGATGCACAATTGTCTTTAGTACAGATAGTTGATGAGTATTTTGCTGATATTATTGAGTTTTTGAGTACAGGATTTTCACCAAAGGAATTTAATACTGCGCAAAAGAAGAACTTGGTCGTTAGAGATGCAAACTATAAATTGATTATGGGACATCTATACAAACTTGTTGTAGACAACATTTTGAGTAGATGTGTGATGGAGCATGAAAAGCCTATCATTTTAGCAAAAGAACATGAAGGAATTGTTGAAGGAAATTACGCAAGGAAAAGCTACTGCACGAAAGGTATTACACACAGGATTATGGTGGCCAACAATTCACAAGGATGCAAAGGAATATTGTCAGAATTGTGATGTCTTTCAAAGAGTTGGAAAGCCATCCAAGAGGGATGAGATGCCATTGAGGCCTCAGGTAATTCTACAAGTATTTAATAAGTGGGTTGTATACTTTGTAGGAATTATTAACTAACCAGTCAAAATATCAAGAGCAAGATATATCATTACAATGACAAAATATTTAATCAGATGAGTTGAGGAAACAATAGTGAAGGATTGCAACGTGCTTCTTGTTTAAGCAGGCAATCACAAGATTTTGATGCCCTAGAGTATTGATGAGTGATTAGGGGTCTCACTTTATCAATAGTACAATCCAGGCAATGCTGGAAGAATTTGAGATACATCATTAGAAGAACACTCCATATCATCCTCAAGCTAATGGGATAGTACATGCATTTAACAAGATATTGGAGAATGCCTTGACAAAGATTTGTAATGTGAACAAAGATGATTGGGACTTGAAGGTACCAGCAGTGTTATGGGCTTATAGAACTACATGCAAGAATCTAACATGGTAGACACCCTTAAGGTTGGTGTATGGATAGGAAGAAGGAGTTCCCTTGGATTATTTGATACCAAGTCTATGAATTGTAGCTATTAAAGACATGACAAAAAGAGTCACAACACATGAAAGATTAGCACAACTCACGGAATTAGAGGAAGAAAAAATTATAGTTGGTTTCCATCAGGAAGTACATAAAGCAAAAGATAAGGCTTGGCATGACAAACATATCAAGAAGAAGAAATTTAAGGAAGGAGATATGGTTCTCCTCTATGATAGTAAATACTTACAACACCCCGAGAAGCTTAGAATGCATAGGCTAGGGCCATATTAGATAAAGTTTGTCACAGATGGAGGTGCTATGCAGTTGCAAGATTTACCAGGCAAGGAAATTCAAGGTTTGGTGAATGGTACTCGACTGAAACTGTATAGGGACAATCGAACCACTAACCCTCAATAGTTGCAGTGTAGAAGTTAGAATTGTACATATTGTATATAATAGGAGTTAAAAGAAGAAAAAGGAAGAAAAAAAAGTGGAAAAATGAAAAAAATCCAAAAAGAAGTAGGTAGATGGATCAATGGTTGATAGTTAGTTAGAAGATACAATGTGCAACAGACAGTAAAATGGTGTGACATAATTCATGATACTGTGCACAGGAAAAGTGAACACAACGTGATGGGAAAAATGATCGGAAAAGTAAAAAAACTGGTGAACAGAAAAAAGAGGGTGTGTCGGAGCATTTATGACAATGTTTATAAAGGAGGAAAACCAAAGAAAAGGAAAACACTTCTGATTTTTTAGCAAAGGAGCGATAGAGAAAACATGGTGTGAGTGAGTAATGATATTTTGAAGGTTTGAACCAAGATTTTCATTCCAGTTTTCTCGAGTTAAGAAAATGGCACCGCCAAAGTACGGAGGACCTAGTCAGTTCACGCGAAGAACCAGAAGTACTGACAGATCGATGGAGGAGATGACCAATGTGGACGACATTTCGACGATAGAGACTGAATTAATCAATCTGATGCAGGTCGAAGAAGAAAACCCATAATAAGAAGAAGCATAAATCAACCAAGCGACGCAAGGGAGAAATCTTGGGACAAAAGCAAACCCATAAGTGGCACCGACACAGGGTGAGCAGGAAGAAGACAGTGAGAGTACATAATCATATAAATCAGACACAGTAGAAAACCTTAGGGCAGAAGAAACCTCAGAAGATAAGGATGACAATGACGCAAATAAAGAAATGTAGGATGAAACAACTCAAGAGGAAGCAACAACAGGTTCGTTGAAGAAAAGGGTAGCAGTGATGACATCGTGCACACAAACAAATATTTTGCATTCAGTGCCCCACATTCTATATTCAATCATAGTGTTAGAAGATATGTTGGGATTTGTTCCCAAGCTAAGATATGTGGATCATGATGTGATATAAGTATCCAAGTTTCTAGAGCTTGCGTATGAGGTTTACATGGAAAACAAAGGGTCAACCTTGAAAGGAATCCTGATAATGGAGCATAAATAGTGGATAGCTGGAGTTTACAACCCTGGCAGTATGAATCTATTAGAAATCCCTCACTTTGACAGGGGGAAGGATATAAATGCACACGTAAAAAAACTTTTGGAGCGCGTACATGGAGGGTTTTTATGGATGGATAGACATGTCCTGATCGATGTCAAATTAATTGCTAATTTTATAGGACTGCCAACAGATGGGGTAAGGCCTGAGCAATATATTGATGACAAAACAAAGGAGAAGGCTATTGTAGAGGAAGTGAAGGCACAATTTGGCATAGAAAGAGGCAACAAAGGTATGATAATTAAGAATATCAATGACACAACTACTAAATTTGCGAAAAAATTGACGGCCTGCAAGTTATTACGAAAGTGTCGCAAAGAAGGGGCACTTGCAGGGGTAGTCGCAACAACCATGCAATGTGTAAAAGGTACAGTTCTTAGTTGGGTGTCATATTTCCTCAACCTATTCCTGGAAGACTGCAGAGATGCACAGGATGCTGAAACATAGTTCCACTATTCCCAGCAGTTGACTTTGATCGCTTTAGACGCATGGGAAAAACCAAAGTATTTATCTTTTTGTGAAAGAAGAGGAAAGTCTGGCGCAACAAGATATGAAACCCTGCGATACAACACAGACCCCAAGCAGAGGAAAGCCAACTCAAGCATTTTTTGCATGTACATTCAGGAGATGTAGGAGAAAATTGCAAATACATGGAGAATTTCACTTGAAATGGTGAAGGAGTACGAGGGGATAACCAATTTTAAGGCATCTAGGCATAACATATGGATACAAACCAGAAGAGACCATACAAAGACATGGCTAAAGATACAGTATTGCATAACAACAAAATAAGTCCAGTGGGTACTAGCAGAATGGCCAGATCAATGGAAGGTGCTAGTAGCAGTCAAGAAAGAAGCAAAGGGAAAAGAGCAGGTAGAAGTTGGCACATCACAAAAGTCTAGTAGCCCATCAACAAATACTAGAAAAGCAGTAGATCACAACAAACCAAAAACTACTGGTACAACAACAAAGAAACCAAGAAAGAAGGAAACAATACCAAGGGCCTTGGTGTTAAGATTGATTGTGTAGAGGAAACAAATGGAGCAAAGCAACACAATGGTAAGGACACCCAAGAAACAAAGATTCTATCATAGACAGACACACCACCAAAGATGAAATCAACCATGCAGATAGGTGAATAGAGGAAAAAGATGATGGCATGAAAAAAGGCCATTGAGATCACAATCACTGAAGACAACGCACAGTTAGTGGCAGATAAGGTGCAAGATCGAGGAGAAGATGCACTCTACAACACAAAATCATAGAGAGAGGAAATAATGAAAAATTAATGGAGGTTAAGGAGACTTTGGATAGCCTCCAAATTAAGGTAGCGTAGTAGAAAGGAACAAAACAACAGGAAGCCTCAGTGCAACATAAGCTGATATATGAAGAGAAGGAAACAATGAAAATAACAATAATGGGAAGCATGACTTTTCAGATAAGCTAGAACATTCTACAAGTAGATGAGGATACCATGCAGAAACCCTTGAAGGATGTAGAATAGTTGGACTTGGCTCTGTTTAAGATACCAACCAAAGCGATGTATAATTTGCAGATGAGTGTCACGTAAGAAGTTCAATCTAGAGTCGGGACGGATGCAACAGACTTGGAGACAACCAAGGAAGAAAATGAGGCATTAGAGATAGCTCTCAAAGAAGTGCAGATAGAGCATGAGGAAGAAAAACAACGCATAGACAAGCTAGAGAAAAGACTTGAGGAAGTCTTCCAAATTATTCTAGACAACACACTAGAAAGAGAGCTCAGTGTGGAAGAGAAGATAAAAAGAATAATGCAAATGATAGATAGTTATAAACAAAAGATAATAGAATTGGATGGGAAGCTGACACCAACCACCCCTCCCGAAGTCAGATAAGAGAGGGAGCACCAGGCAACAAAACACACATATATTATTGCACTATAAGTAAAAGAAGTAGCAGATCTATAAGAAAGGACCGCACATATATGGAAAAGCCTGGTAGAAGACAAAGGGATCCAGTAGTTGGATCAAAGGGAAGAGAAGTTGAATGCCACAGTTCATGATTTAAAGAAAAGATAGAAGGAAATTACTATATCAGAGAGAATGAAGGCTATGTAGGAAATGAAAAATCTGCAAGTAGAATTGAAGACAATCCAAGAAGAAAGACAAACAAGATAGGCTCAGTTGGAGCCACTTCAAGATCAAGCAGAGAAGATGATAACATATTTGGAAACAGAGAAAGGCAAACTGGAACATGCGCACTCAAAAAGTATAGAAGTTCTGAAGGAGCACATAAAAATGCAAGTGGTGGAGACCCTGACAGAAAAAAGTGCACAGGCGAAGACACATGTAGATGCACTCATAAAGAAGTTCCAGGCATTGGAGAAATCAGTGCAAGAGACATACACAACTCTAGTGGCTCAGGACGAGCCACAGTTTAGTGTTGGGAGCCTATTGGTGTAGGAAATTTTGGGTAATGTTCGAGATACAACGTAGTAAACGTGGCAGAATGGACCAAAGAAGTAGCGTGTGACAGGAAAAAAGGAAAAACAACATGATGAAATTGTGGATTAGTGCGTGAAGGCAGTCATAATGTGGACAAGTTGAGCCCGCTTAGAATTAGGGTTTTGGATTATAATGTAAGGATTTTTACCCAGTTTTGAGTATAAATAGAGGATGTATGAGGTAGCGAGGGTATCAAATTATCACTTTGTATGAGGAAAGTACTTTAATCACCTTTTGAGTTTGAGTCACAGTAATAGTTTTTGGTTGAAGCTGCAGAGCTCAGATGATGTCATTTTTGGAGACTTATGGAGTGTAATAGAGGGTGAGGTCGCAAGATGTAATGGATGCAATGCCATATTTTGATGAAGAATAATAAGAAGCAAAAGATCTTTGTGGACATAACCCAAGGGGAGTGAACCACGTTAAAACTTGTGTTAATGTGTGCAATGTTGTCTCTTATGCTTTGATTTGCTTATTATATTGAATGAATGAATGAAGATATGCATCTTTTGAAGTTAATTTACAACGCGCAATAGAATAACATGATGTTTTCTGCAGAATGAATGTTATTGAAGGGGTAAAATAGTAGATCCAATGAATATTGAAGTAGACGAATAAATGTTCCTAACATTCCCACAAGTTCCATCCCTTCCATGATTGCAAACACTTGGGTCATGCAATAAGCCACAATCCATCTCGGGTGACACTACGTTGTGCATTCTATGCACAGTGTTGCCTTTGGTTTACCAGAGGGGTCAATGGTTTCTAGGTTTTTTTTGGAGAACTAAGGTAGAACCCGGGTCATCCCATACATCCAACATTGACTTAATTATTTGTAAATACTATTAAAATAGAATTTGATTTATTTCCAAGCAAAACCTCATGGGGAAACCTAAGGGATGCTTCCCCACATTCATGGATAACACCCTTGGTAAACCCATAAGCATAAACTAGTGCACCTAACCCAAGGGGGTTTTAAACGAGGCCCTTGTTGGCACAAAACTAGCCATGTGCCCAACAAAATTGGCATCAACTTGTCAATTGGGTGTAGCTTGAGTGGATGAGAGGAAAGTTGTTATCCTCCCTTGCTTGGGTTCAAATCCCACTTTGTGACATGCTTTCTCTCTTCCTGAGCCAATTCTTGATTGTTGACTTGGATGTGAGCCTTGAAAAAGTYGGTTTACSATGGGTACSATCCTCAGAATGAGGGTAAGTTCAGGGTGGGTTTCCTTGGAAAATGCATTACAARAAGAAAAWAAAARWAAAARAAGAGAGGATCCACTCTGCATCARCCTTATTCTTTATCATATTATTTTTATCATTAATCCAGTCTATAACCAACTACAAGTCCCCCAAGATTTGAAAATGAAACACTCCTTTTTAAGCAACTAGCCTCATCAACATCCATAGGTCATTTAGTTCTACCCAATTATTTGTTCCAGCTCCTAAAGCTACTTTGAAGGGGWTTTTTTTTCTCTTTTTTYAAGAATAGGAKGACTCCAACCCAACTTAAAGTAACATTCCCTTGACTTKCTCCATCAAAGTATCCCCAAGCATGTGGTTTATCAATATTTGGATTAATGATCGCCCTTGGGTTCTTTTTTTCTACCCAGTTTCCACACTCCATATGCATGCCCTATTTGATGTTAAACTTGAATGACCATCCTTTCTTCAATTAGAAATATCGTTCCATTCCTAGCTATCAAAGAGCCCATAAAACTATATAAGGGAGAGCTTTATGATTCTTGATTGATTTTTAAAAATCTAGGCAATCCACTACAATATCTCCTTGTCATTTACCATTTCCACCTACTAATTTCAAAAACTCCTTTCATACTTCTCTATGAATGGACAAGCTAACATCAAGTGAGATAATAGCCCCTGGAATGTCTTTTTTTTACACTTGTCCCATGGTAAGATTTTATTTCCAAGAATTGAACAAATAAAGGCTATTGTTTTGAGATGAGCTTTGATTTTCCAAACCAAGTTCCACCACCGCTTCCAATCATTATTATCATTTGCTTGAAACCTTTCTTTATATCCTGAGTGTGTTATGTAGCTCCTAATGTATAATTTTTAGACCAACCAATTTCATCATCCTCATCCCTTAGTCTAATTTCACTATGTTTAAACTTTTAGACATAGATAGTTCAAAATTATGCTTCCTCCTCTTGCAAACCAATTCTATTTTCTTCCTTCCACCCTTGATTCCATATATAAGAACTAGCAAGGTCTAGTGCCTCTACCAAATAAGACATACTCTAGATAGCTGAATGACGCTCATACTCTAGATCAAGGTGATGACAACGACTAGGGTTCATGACTTGTCGCGCCCGCGATCTCTTCTTACCTTTGATACAGGCCCAAATAACTGGTTCTCTCTCGCCAAAGAACGAGTTGGAGCCTCCCTCCTCGGTTGCAACCGTCCAGTGAGGTTCCACTTCATCCAACTGAGGTGGAAGAATATATTTAGAAAGGGCCACAAAGATGTCTCTCGATGTCTGCTTGAAAAACTCTCCTTCTGAATGGGGTTGCATGTCCAACAACTCTATCGTTTGTTCCCGCGTTAGGTTTTCCACTGATATTGTTGTTGCTGCTACTGTGACGACCACTATCTTTTTATGCCCCTTAAAAATTGAAGGACATGGGGGTGGGCTTTGATCCTCTTATGTGTGCACAGGTCATGATATCATTTAATATAATATCTCTGGGTGCAACCACACGTTCGACCACTACCTCAAGGTGCTCCCATGGCTTCGGGTTAGGCCCTCATGGGAATTGAACCTTGCCCAACAATGAAAAACTCCTCGCGTTCCACCATTGGATCCAACGCCTTTGGGCGAATAATAATAATAATAATAATAATAATAATAATAATAATCATATGTATATATACATATATACATATATTTCCATAGTCTTACTCAGTTTTGTTACCTCAAAGATTTGAAGGAAATTATTTTCTCTTACAGAAAATAAGGAAAGGAAAAATATAGTTTTGGCCTTATAAAGGGATTTAATAAAAGTTTATGTTCCAAGGAAATTTCTCCATCCTAGAAATTAAAATATAATTATAATCTCTCCCTTGTGGTGGGTAAATGAGTAAATTTTTATTTTCTTATTACTGTGCTTTACCAGTCTTACTAAATTTAAGGAAGATGGTCATAATACAAAGATTTACCTCCACAGTAAATTCGATGTTTCTACCAGGATTTACTGGCCACCAAAATTTAAGGGGATTCTTCTCAAATTTAGGAGATTTAACACAATTTAAACATAAATGTTTATTTATGCCCCAAATAGAATTTTGAGAACTTTTGTGTTTTAATTCATTTAGACCAATTTCATGTTTATGTCCTAATTATTTTTCCTCAATAATTATTTATAAGGACTTTTAATGTTTTCCCATATTTGAGATTATTTCCTAAAGTCCACACATATCTGATATCCTCTAACTTTTCTGGCATGGGATTTGAGAACATACTAAAATGGAGAACTATCATGCAGAAAAATCACTCTCTCTTCTTTCAAAGGTGTTATAGATATTTTTAACGGTTCAATAATCAATTCCCAAGCATGCATTAAACTGTACAACACAATCAACCACAACATCCATTCCCATAGATCTTATTTTAGCACATAAATAGTCAAGAGATAATAAATTAAATTAAAAGAGCTTCAACTAAGACATTCTGTTTATTTTTCTTAAATTTCTCAAGTCACTTTTGTCAGAAATTAAACTTACACAGTTCTAAAACATAGTATAATTTTTTCTCTGATCTAAACACTACATAGATTTAACCAAATATACTTATCTAGAAACCAGATAGTGATGTAACTGCTAAAAGGGGTGCCCTTTTCCACCCAACCATAGGCACAACAACTCCTAAACAGATTTACCACTGGCCACCCCCTAGCTAGATCATGATGCTCTGAGAGAGACTCTTCCTTATGTTCAACAACAACCAGGGACGAAGGCCACTCTCCTCCTCCCACAGGAACTTGGCAGATCAGTTTTCTCTTCACCAAGAAAGGGGGTTTGCAATGAGTGCTTCCTCAGTCACTCATCTTATCTGCAACCCTGTTTATTAGCTTAGACTGAAAATGCTTCCCAACAAATTCTTGTACCCAAAACAAATTCGTTTTTCAGTTCTCTTCAAAACCAAAGAGCTACACATGCTCTCCCTCTTCAGAAAATGGTCACCAGACTCATCTTCTTTCATCCTCTCTCTCTGCCCACAGATTTGCCCTCTTTTCTTGCCTTCCCCAACAAGATTTCATGGGTCCAAATCCCCATTTCGTGGTCAGGTCAGGAAGTTTTTTAGATGGGTACTTTTCCCATATCCTCATTCACTCTTGAGGAGGACTTCCCAACTACCAGCCATACTGGTAATTTATTTTTCTGGTTCAGAGGACTGTTCTGGGTCCGAATAATTTAAATCCAGTAGAGTACTGGTTTGGTAGGGGTCATCTCAACCATTGTTGGTTCCCCTCATCATCTCTCTCATGCATCATGATCTACCTTTCCAAACCCCTTCAATAGTTATGCAACACTTTCCATTTTTATTTAGTAACATAAATATATACATTACCTTTTATAAAAAGAGGTTCATCAATTCCAACATCCACACATATTCAGTCTGCCCATAGTCTTTTAGCAGGTTGTAGTTAAATTTACAAGTTGGGGGAAATAGGGGTATTACATAGGACCATAATCTTTTCTAGTAAAATACATCTTGCTATGAAAACCCCCAAAAATAGAACTAGGGTTTTAAATAAAATCACTTACTCTTCAATGGAGCTCCTTGAGGAAACTAAATTAAAACAAGCATAATTGTGTGTATACTTTCCTAATTGGCTATTATGACAAAAATTATCAAATTCCACGACCAATTTTCATCCATTGTCACTTGTTTGACTGAAATCTGAGCACTCTAGCAAAATATATCTGATTTGCAAATTGTGCAGTCGTCCCTGGAAAAACCCTAAAAAATTGTTGATTTTAAATTTCTAATAACTTCACTTCCCGGACTCCGTTTTGGATGTTTTGTCTTTGAAATTGGGTATTTTTCCGAGAGGAAATAAAATATCCTACCGGTTTCTACAAATTATTATTATAAAGTTCCAGGAATTAATCTTAAATCTGTCTCCCTCTTGTTCCCTTGAAAAATCAACAAAAAAAAAAACTACCCCTTTTTTGGCCCAAGAAAGAGCTATGATACCAAATGTGA
>ML777252.1:402607-453696 GCA_009831015.1 Picea engelmannii
ATATATATATATATATATATATATATATATATATATATATATATATATATATATGTTAAGGCCCTTAAATTAAAAAATAAATCAAAGCATTCACACAAAAGAATCAACATAAGATAATTGTAGAGAGAAAATCATTGAGGTAGGGTAACACCATATATTATTTCTGAAGGAAGGAAAACATTCCCAAGCAATCCTTGCTTGATACAATTAAAATATTCTTCACCATATCTCATTACATTGCTTAGACTTCGTTACACAGTATTATCTACCTCTTAGGAACATTCTAATAGGTGGAACCTTCTAGTAAGTCTTCTTATATTTATTATTCTCACAATATTACATGGGCCTTATTTACTAGAAATGATCTCCATACATAACAATACACAACAACATATCTAGTATTATTCCCATTGGGTACCTCCCTAGGTACCCAATATTACCCCCCTATGTATACTACATTCCACCGCCTTCACATGTTTTGTCCTCAAAACATGAGAATAAATCATACAATATGATTGGCTAAGTAATGTAGCCATACAATATGATTATCTCCCTAGGTACCCCATCTTACCCACCTAGGTATACTATATACTTCATAACAAGATTCCAAAGACCTTCTTCTTTAAATAAATTCCAAATACTTTTACTTGCCAAGGCTTGTCTAAAGTGTTAACATTTTCTAATCTTGATCCCCCATCTTCTTTGGGCATGTCTACCTTGTTTTGTTTTACCAAGGGGATAACTTCTCTTATTTCTTCAATGTCCACAAGAAACTAAAACATTTATTTCTTATCTTTTCTAACATTACCTCTGGAATATAACCTAAAGAGAGCCAATAAACTGGTACTGCCTCCAACATTAATTTTATTAGAGTTAATATTCCTCCTCTTACAATCCATCTATAACATCAATTTGACATTCTTCCTTCTATTTTATGATATATCCAATTCTAGTCCTTTATCTTATAGTCAATAGTATTTAAGTTGAAACTCAAATATTTTAGTCCATTGTTAAAGGATGTTCCTTTGAAGAGGATAATTTGAAGGATCGTTCATTCTTTCTCTTTTTCTTAATAGTTGAAAATATTGTTTGATTTGTTGATATTCACTTCCATGCATGTTGATCTACCAATATAATTCCAGAATTTCCTTCTATTTTTTGTTTCTCTAACAATTCTCATATCCAAACTAAAATTACATCAACTACAAATAGTGAGTTAGTTAGGTGAAAATGTCTACCAATTTTGTTCGTCTTATAACTTATTCTCTTTTGCATTATTTTACTACCCTCCTTAGTCCTTTAGTTGTCATAAGAAAGAGAAAAAGTGGCATTGGACATCATTGTCTAAGTCCTCAAGTTGGATAGAAAAAACATTATGCCAACACATTTGTTAGAAAAATAAAGGACATTGAGGATATACATCCCATTATCCAATTTACTATTTGAAGATTTATTTTGATGTGAATTAACATTAGTCTCAAATACAACCAACTTACTCTATCATGGGCCTTGAATAGGTCTAATTTAATTACCATTATTGGCAACATTATACTTTTTGTAGAATGCAATCCCTCTTGAGCTACCCCTACTACATATTGAATCTGCTTATTGAATAAGAAGCCAAAATGTTATTGTGAGACAAAAGTTGAGAGAAAACCTTGTTTAGCCTTGAACCTATGATCTTACCAATTAATTTTTGTATAGTGTTGCATAAGGAGATTAACATATAATCCTCAAACGTACTAGGATCATTCTTCTTAGAGAGTAGTTATATAATGGTCAAGTTCATTGAACCTAGCACTTTGCCTGCATTTCTTGATTCCTCCACCACCCTCATAATATATTCTTCCATCATTTCATAGAAGCCTTGAAAGGATTCCATTGTCCATCCATATAGACATGGACTTTTTGACTTCTAAAGGATTTTAATGTAACTTTCAATTCCTCTTTATTAACTTCTAATATCATTTCTTCATTTTGGTCCTAATCCAAGAATAACAAGAAAAACGAGGTCATTTAATTATTTCCCCAATGTTTTCCTTGGGTCGCTCTTGATACACTTCCTTGAAACGTGCTATCCCATCACTACAATCTCATAAAACCTGCTAATCTTGGACCTGTTATCGTTTCTTATTTCCCATATGGTATTTGATTTTTTTATGCTTTGTATTGTTTTGAAATAAATTTGTGTTCTTGTAACACACCCAACCCCTAATTAAATTTTTAAGGGATGGGCTATAAATTTTTCCTCTGTTCCATAACTTCTTGAATCCCTTGGATAAGAGCACCATTGCCTTCTATTCTCCGAAATCTTTCCAAAAACTATAAAGTCGTCCAAAATTGAGTCCTGGTTCGAGAGTTATGGCCTTTGAAAGTTTTCAGGGTGTCATTGGCCAATGGACACCCCCTTCACCATGTGGCATCCACATCGCTTCACTTTCCTTGTACCATCCAAGATGGCACTGTCATGGCCTCGATTGTCATGTTTTGGAAATGACGTGGTCATGGAAGAAGGGTTTATAGAGGAAATTCTCTACTGATTCGTCGCGGGTTTATTCACTTCCCCAACCTCAATGCTTCTTGTTTATGCCTTTTTTCTTTCCATTCGATCGACGCTGGAACCTAGTCCTCCAGACTTCATCCTTTCCACACTCTGTTGTACAACACTAAATCTTCCGGGAGACCCAAAGTCTCGGAGCCTCTCTCTCTACTCCAGAATCTATGGTGTATTTTTGTCCACCTTTGAATCCAATGGTTAATATTTACCTGCACTTAACACATCGCTTGGACTTGACTATAGAGGTGGGGTCCCACACCTAATTCATGTCCAATCCCATGATAATAGTGGAGCTATCCAGACACACCACATCACCATGATGCATGCGAGCCTGTCCTATCAGAGCTTGACACTACAACCGAGGAAACTTCACTGCTTCGACACTTTGACGCTACAACCAATTTTCTCTATTTGAAAATCCTCTGGAGTCCCGAATCTCAGAGTCCTACCACGTGGCTCTGGCCTTCGGCCTTTTTGGAGCTTTCATTTTATCATTCCAAATGCCTGAAGTTTCGAAGTACTAAACTCCCAGAATCCTACCACGTGGCTTCGGCCTTTGGCCCTTTTGGAGCTTGCGTCTTATCACTCTAAACACCCGGAGTTACAAAGTCTCGAACTCCTGAAGTGGGTCCCTCTTCCATACGGGGCATTCTGCATGAGTCTTCCTACTACCATATGTCACCTGGTAGATATGTGGCCATGACGCCACCTTGACATGTGGAATCCATCTCTTCAACCTTATACCATATACGATGAGTCAGTAAGACACATGGCTTAGCCATGATATGACACGTGTCGGCTCTATCATATGGTCAGACTCCACCGTGTACTTTTGCCACATTGTCTACCGACGTCACTTCAACCTTCGGGGAAACTACACACCTTGCATGTTGAATCACCCAAAGTGGGATTTAACCGGAGAACCAAATCATTATTGGACGACCCATAATATTCCCTAGTTTGATCCAATGCCTGACGAGGATTCGTGGCTCCGCGCTCTCCCGATCCACGCAATTCTAAGTCTTTAGTCCTGGGGGTAACTGAATGGGAGGATCATAACACAGAATGACTGCTTGATGTCGGTCATACCTTCCCTTACTCTATCCTTCCACTAACACATGATCTAATGGTCAAGAAGGATCCCTAAAGATCCTTAGATCCATGACTCACGTTACTTCATGAGTTCGACATTCAAGGATTCCAACCGTTTAACACCCTTTTTCACCTGGAGTGGTCAACGCCAGACTAACCATGACATAGATCCAATGGTCAAGGGAGATCTTGAATATCCTTAGATCTACAGCTCAGGTTACTTCATAAATTCAACTTTCGAGGATTCCAACAGTTTAACACCACTTTTCTCCCAGAGTGGTCAACGCTGAACTGACCACGATGTAGATCCAACAGTCAGGGGAGCTCTTGAATATCCTCAAATTTATGACTTGCATTACATCGCGAGTTCAACGTTCGAGGATTCAACCCATTTAACACCCCTTTTCTCCCAGAGTGGTCAACACTAGACTGACCATGACGTAGATCCAATGGTCAGGGGAGCTCCTGAATATCCTCAGATCTATGACTCATGTTACTTTGTGAGTTCATTTTTCGGGGATTCCAACCGTTTAACATCCCTTTTCTCCCAGATTGGTCAACACCAGACTGACCACAATGTAGATCCAATGGTCAGGGGAGCTCCTGAATATCCTCATATCTACGGCTCATGTTACTTCACGACCGAGAAGTGGATCAAGGTTTAACAAGGGGATGAATCCCACGATAATGGGTAAATGACCACCAACTATTGGTCAACCATCAAGTTACCTGTCTGACATGTTACCTTTGTCGCATTTAGGACGTTGCAATGCTCATTCACCTCAAAGCTTCAGAATCTTGGAGTCCCAAATAACTTAGCTCCTTTTTTAGTGCAGTGAAGGGTTCAATGGTCTTGGTCTTATGGAACTTTGTCAAGATCCAGAGTCTACACTCAAGCCGTGGGCATGAGCCCATGGTCTCTTGGAAGACTGGTTTGAAGGAAGTGACTTCCATTCACAGACATCAAGTTCTATAATAGGGAAATGTGTTTTCGAGGGATCAACATAATTGTAGTAGTCCCGTGGAGTCTGTCCCGACTCTAGAACTGTCAAGTTGATCCTTGGGAAAACACCTTGAGGATTTTCCAACCAGCACAGTGACCAAAACTTTTCATCTTACAACCATTCAAATGCAGTAGTTTACAAAAGAATAATAAGCATTATTACCATCAATTTCATGCGAGACACATTTTGACACAATATAATACCATCACCCTCCTATATCCAGGAGGTACATGTATATCACAAATACAAGCATTCAAATCATGCATTTCAATTCAAGTGCACATGGTATATATAATACTTATCTATTACAAGTTGCAACCAACCAACCGACTGTGGGTGTTCGCCTCTCCATCCAACCATAGGGTCATAGGCATTCACTCTTATCACTTTGGCCACCCCCATGCCAAGTCATGATATCACTAGGGAAACTTCTGCAAATTTCTCAGAGATCCTCTCTCTGTCACAGGCTCTGCGAGGTTTATCAGGTGCTCTCTCAACATCAAGGTCGAGACCTTCTTCTCACATCAGGTTTTCTGGGTTCTCTTTCCAAAATCAAGGACATTATTGGGGAGGTTACTCTCCTCCACCTCTCTGGCATCAATAGAAGTCTCCCTTATTCCCAGTGAGCTTAGGGCCTCCACGGGGTTTATCATATGCCTTCCTAGCTAGATTTCCTTCGTGCAAGAGATTCCCTTCACAACTACACTATCCCTCGACACCCTCTCCTTCCAACACCGGTTTCTTTCCAACCATCCCCAAGTCCACGACCCTCTTTTTCTCCAGTCTGGGTTTCGGGTCTTTTATGCTATAGTTCAGAACTCTTCCACAAGTTATCTAATCTTTCTATTACATGCTCTAGTGCATTCCTTTCAAATATTCTCTTCCTCAGAGACATAATTCCTCCTCTGGTTCTCTCTAATAACTAGAACAACTTAATCCTTCATTTCTTCTTCTGAGATGGAGAACCTCACGTACTCTTCCTCCTTCTAAATGGTATCTCCTTTCTTCTCTTGCACGCCCTCTCCTTTTTTCCTAGGGAGGTTCTAGACCTGTCCTGTTCCTTCTGTCAGAAGGAACTTGGGTCAATCTGGGCTTGTAGGAAACTACGTTCTATGGTACATTGGGCTCACAGTTTTTTATCTCCTCAGCTCGACCCTCCATGCTTCCATTCATTGGGGTAGTTGATTGTTCAACCACCAATCCTTCTTTCATTAAATGATTTTTCTTTGGGATCAGGATCAGGCTTATTATTTCATCAAGTAGAATTTCGGTCATTTGACATAATGAACCGTCTCTACAGTTTCCTCACTCTTTCCTCTAGTGATATCATGGCCAGTATTTCAAGGCTTCACCACCACAATCGATTTTTTGGCAATCTAAACAATAATACATTTACATTGTTCACATGTCATAGCATTGTAATCATAAATAATGATTAATTACAAGCTAGGGGAAACAAGGGTATTACAATCCCCTCCCCCTTCAAGGGAACATCATCCTCAATGTTCTTTCTCAGTAACACCTATCATGCCTTTGTCATTCATTTGCTTAAGAAATCTTGATCCTCTATCTTGGCCAGGTCCTTTCCATACCCTTGGCCTTTGTCACCTGTCTTCAATAATTTTGGACAATAAGCATATTAATCATAGTTTGATGCAAAAACATCTTAGTGTTGTTCAAAATTCAAAAGAAAAATTTCATAATCCAACATAATACTTATCAATGCAATCCATGGATCTGCATCCATATGGGTGCCTTGTTATCTTATCTCATTGTTTTTCCTTGACATACCCATTGTGTGCATGATCCCAATCAATAGTTTATAAGAATTATCAAAGTCTCCTCTTCCTTATAGTCACTCACCCTCCATGCACAGGCTCAGGCATCCCCTTCTTTGCTATACAGTCCCTCAGGTGATCCATCTCACCTTGCCAAGGATTTCTCACACAGGAAGAGTTATAAAGACTTCATTGAGCCTTATAGTCGAGGCATCCCTCAAACTTTCTCTGCCGAGGCATCCCTTCAACTTGTGTTGCCACAACACAACATATTCTAGGGCGATCATGGCTTACCACATGGTTCTCATGTCTCAACAATAGCATTTTTCATGCTTTCCAGCTTTGACAACCTTCATATGTCCTCCCTAGACATATATTTTTGTCTCACCTGTATCACAAGTATGCATAAATTATGAGATATTATCCTCAATTTCGAATTCATAATTTTCTTGCAAATCTATCACCCACAGATTTTTAAATTCCACATTTTTTTCAGATCTATTTCGCACAGGAATCAGATTCACAAGTATGGGAATTTCCTTCCCATAGCAATTTGGCTCAGCATGAAATTGGTCTTCCTTATGGGTTGATCTGAAAATGAAAAGGCTTGAGTCTCTTTAAAATTGCAAGTGTAAATTGTATGTGCTTGGGTAATAGGATCAAGTTACAAACACATCTAAATTTAATGAGTTTTTAAGTTAACCATGAGCAACATAAATAGACATAACAACCATCAAAGTAAACACATTAACACAACAAAATGATAAAGGAGTTCACCCCTCTCTTGGGCTACATCTCCTATTCTAGCTTTCAATGGATCTTTTTCATTAATTCTCAAAGTGTCAGAATTAGTGCTTTATAATGCTCAAAATGAAAAATAGATGGCTCCATTGGCTCCAAAATGTCCAAAAACCCCTAGCTGGGTTCTTCTTGCACCTGGTTTGGCCAAAAATTGAGTAGGAAACACTTCCTGGAAGATTCTCCCAATTCTTTGTTGTCTTTGCTTGCCAAACCACACTTGTGTGTGACTAACCTGGCTCATGGGAGTTTCCCGTGCCAAAAACCCAATACTGCACACATTCTGTAATTTGTGGTGAATTATCGAATAATTAGGGGACTTATCACCTTTTCCGATGGAGTTAGTGGTCGCATGGCCCATGTTGGTAAGCGATGACCGCAAAAATAGCACCTATGTGCTAGTCTGTTGGAGTCTCCATGCGAATGGTCATATGGAAAAGTGTGGTGACCAAGGGATAAATGTTGGAGATATTTCCCGCGCCTTCTCGACATATGGAAAACCGTTGAACTAACTGCGTTGGTGGTCATATTATTGAAGGTTGGTGTGACTGAGGGTT
Organism: Picea engelmannii; assembly: GCA_009831015.1. Taxonomy (NCBI): domain Eukaryota; kingdom Viridiplantae; phylum Streptophyta; class Pinopsida; order Pinales; family Pinaceae; genus Picea; species Picea engelmannii. The sequence continues at coordinate 410,394 of ML777252.1, forward strand.
GTGGCTAGGCCCCGACCCTTTCTCCGCCCAAACCATACATTAAAGCAAACTTAAATATATATGAAATGGTATATGGTCAAGATTTAAATGGAAGGTAGGATGGTGGCCCGACCTGTGTCAACACTTTGCCACTCTCGGAGGTCATGGATTTGACCCCTGTGGACTCCAACCAAAATTCTACACCACAGAGGGGTGCCACATGGCAGCCCATGTCTGGGCCAAGTGGCACCATATGATTGGTCCACAAACACGCCACATGTCAGCATCAAATAGGTCCACCTCAAATTCCAAATCACCTTGCCACGTCAACACCTCTACCTAGTTAGCAATCCACACCACCTTGGCACATCAGTTGTATGGTTGTACGCACTGTACGATCAACTTCCACGTGGCCTATACGGACTGTACAGTCAGCAAAATTTTTGCATGTTTGAGGAAATGGACAGAACACAATATCTCTTGCATACGACATCCCTTTGAACCCATTCAAGTTGCATTGGGATTGTGAGGATGAGGCCTACGCACAAGTCCGTTCTCAAGAAATTCTGAGCACTTTTATTTTTGAGCATTTTTTTTATCCCCTGGATCACTCCTCCCCATTGGGAAGATTTTGGACCTCCAAAAAACTACTTTCAGTCAATTTGAAGATGAGAGTACAATTCCCTCACCTTTCCAACCTGTTGACCACCTATTTCGACTAGGGGGTCAACTCCATGTACCATGAAGATATGTACCTAGTGGTACAATCCGTTTGAAGACTTTTGGTTCAACAAGGAAAATTTTGCTCCCAATGCGTCTTTCTATGTACTCGAAATGTCTGCTCCTCTGCGTGGGATAATATTTAATATGCTAGCATGAGTCAATTTTTGTCTAGTTACCTAAGGCTTTATCATTAGGGAAGTCCTTTCATCAACTGTTTTTTTTCCTCATGTAATTAATCTTGCTTAACTGCAATTTTAATCATCCTTGAGTTTTTCACTCACAATAATTCTCCAAAGTGGTGAAATATGTTCTAATGATCGAGCCCAAGGGATTACTAAGGTCTAGAAGTGTTGTAAATGACCATGCTAGACATCTCCTAGAGTCTTGTGGAATTCCATTAAGTTTTGATAGGATTTTTTAAATAATTAAAATTCCTGCAAACTGGTGATTTTTAATTATTTTTGATGTAAAATGTGAAAAAATGGTCCTTGGGGATTTTGTATAGGGGTATGAGTACTCAAATCAAATGTTTTATGAACCCCTACACCCTTCGACCAAGTATTGAATCATTTGGACAAGTTTTACTAGGCCATTGTCCATGAGGAGCGGGGAAAGGATTCCTAATGTTTTTCCTAAGTTGGGAAAGTGATTTTCCACTTAGAAAACATCCCCTTGTTAAGCCAACAACCTTAGATGACCATCTCCTCAGAAGAGGGTCGCCCCTCTTGCTCATGAACACATGGAAAATAAAAAATAATGCAAGAGGGCCCCCAAAACCTTGGTGGTACCCCCCTTTGACCCTAACTTCACTTTTGATGAGTGGGAAAGGTGCCTTCCCCCTTCCCTACTCACCCCTCATAGCCTCATCCACTCACTAACCCTAAAAGTGCACCCCCCTTGAAGAGACACTCCCCCCCTTGGATGGATGACACTTGGAGCTCATCCAAGTGGGGTCTCTCCTCTTCCTCATCTATAAAAGAAAGGCTCTCCTCCTCATTTCTTCATCAATTCTTAGAGCAAGTCTATTATGCCAAAATTTCTCCCATTATTTCCCCTCTCTCTCTCATTTTCTCATTGTAAATATTTCTACAAGTATTTGTAGCAACAATTTCTGGATAATAAAGGAATCTTTGGAGAATCTATTGTGTGCATTGAGAGTCTTCTTGATTCTCTTCATGGTGTTCTTGTGAGGTGATATTGTGCATTTTATTTCTTGTATTTTCTTGTATTCACCAGTTTAACTTGGAGACCCAAGCAAAGTACTTTTCTTGGGAATAATTAGTAGTAGTATTACTATTAGTTTTGTGGTAGCTTCTTTCAAGACAAGCAAAGTATTTTGCATGATTTTTTATATGCTCTCACCTCGTTGTTTCTTGTGTAGCAAGAGATATACATATTTGCAAGTCACTAGAGGATTGGGGGAGTGATTTTCAGAGTGGGAAACTCACTCATTCAATCAACCAAAGTTTCCATTGTTTCCCTCTTCTTGTATCCACCATATTCCTTTCTTTCATAAGCACTTATTTTCTCTAGAATGGTCATTAAAAACTCACTTTTATATTCAAATTTCTCTATTTAAATTTATGTTTCAATGAGCTAAGAGAAGTTAACAAGATTCTTGGTTTTGTAGCATTTACTAGCAAATATACCTTGGCAATTTTTATGCAGATTTTCAACAAGAAGGAGGAGGTGATACTTGTTTTGAGCCCCCAAGACACTCAAAAGGCTTTCTAGAGTTGGAATATCAAATCCCCTCTTATGTTCTTCTTCTAAAGTATTTTAAGCAACCCAAGAGAGTCTCTTGAGCTTTCCTTCTCTCAAAGAAAGATACAAATCTGATATTGTAATAATTTAGGAAATATTACCCACACCTTGTAAAGAGATTGGCATAAGCCATCCTTGCAAAATCGTGAAAGCTAGAGCTAGATTTATTTTCCTTGCATTTATTTATTTACACCCACCTTGGCCAAAATGGTAGGCTAGTCCTCCACTTGTGCCATTTTTGTGGGGTTGCTCTTAATTTTTCCAAGTAACTTTAATTCTTTTATTACACCCACCTTGGCCAAAACAATAGGCTTGTTCTCCACTTGTGCCATTTTTGTGGGGTTGCTTTTTCTTTCTTGTTCTTTAAATTCTTTTCTACACCTACCTTGGCCAAAAAGATAGGCTAGTCCTCCACTTGCGCCATTGTTGTGGGGTTGTTCTTTAAGTTTCCAAGTCATTTTAATTATTGCAAAAGTAACCATATTTGTGCTCCATCTCTGCCCCGTATTCTCTCCCCTTGCCACTTTGTGGATCCTGGGTGACAAGAAAGGGAAAAGGATTGGGAGGTTAGTTTAATTAGGAACCCAAACTTTTATTGCTTCTACCACCAAAAAGGGTGACTTGGGAGGCTGCAATGGGTGTAAGTCAGGGATGGCTTGTAGGCACTAAGTGTCCTCCTTGCTTGAGCACCCAAACATTTGGTATTTGACCTGTGGAGCTAAGGAAGGGCCTTGTTTTCCCTTCTTCTTGAGCACCCAACAATTCCTTTTGGTTGAGGGGATAGCAATTTGTGGTAGTCACATAGTCTAGGCTTGTATCTATCACACTTTAATCCCCCTAATTCAAGAGAGATTTAAAACTTATTAAAATCAACCAACTACATTCACAACATTGCACTTCAAGTTTAGATATTTACTTTCAAAGAAATCTCACTCTTCCAAGTTGTGCAATTTTATATTTCAAGTAATTTACTTTTCATGTGATTCTAATTTCCAAGCGACTTCATGTTTTAAGTCACTCTCTCTCGTTGTGGATATGCACATGTGTTAAAGCATATTTATTTTGTTATAAGTATTCTTTATTCATTTGGAAGTAATTGTCTAGAACTAATAGTCATTTTATCATCTAATCCATTGTGTAGATATTTCACCATCTAATTTATTTTGTAGATATTCCATGTCTTATTGATGCAGGAGCATCCCTCACATCAAGTGAGCCAGCGCAAAAGACAAAGGATAGCTGGGCAGACCCAGCCAAAATTTTTGAATTTTCCCTTGAAGTTGATGCACCAAATATAAATGAGATCATTTAATGAAGGCGCCTTGGTATAATGTAATTAGACCTTGAGCACCCCGCTCTCGTCTAAAGTAGATGGAGGCATTTATAGTAGTTATTGTAGGTAGATAGGATTTTTAATTCTAGATTAGACAATTTTAGAAAAAAAGAGGGAAACGGGATATAGAATCCCTCATTGTGCATTGTAACATAGTTAGAAGAATTCTGAGCATTGAGAAGAGAAGCAGAGAGCTGTGTAGAAACACTCATGTACAGTTATTTGGATTAATAGAAGAGTTTAATTCAAATTCATGGAGTCGTGTTTGTTCTCTGTGTATGTATGTTGAATGCTATGCTCATGAGTATTTACTTCCTATTATGCATTTGTTGTTATGCTGTATATATATATATATGATTTCATGTGTTGAGATTGAAGTCTGAAAGGAAGTAGAAGGAATGAGTTTCAATTGTTTCTCTAACTGAGCAAGGATTCCTGCAAGGAATGCAGTTGAAGTCGTCCACAAGGAGTGCGTTGACAGAAGGCTCAGATAGTTTAACTCTTGTTCTCATTCACCCAGAAGTGAAATTGGGTTATACGAGTCATGCAAGGAGTGCCCAGGCTATGGAGAGTCTCAGCTGTGAATCTGAGCAAAGTATTGAAGGACTACTATTGCAGGTGTGCGCAGAGTCGAAAGAACTCAACACTTGGAGGTGTTTGAGAACTGCCACAAGGAGTGGGTGCAAGGACCCTCTTTGAGGCTGAAAGTGTGAGGAAGCTCAGGAGGGATAAGGCTTTCAAGCTCGTCAAAGGGAAGCACTGCAAGTTTGTGCCGTGGAGTGTTTGAACAGGCGCTGCAAAGTTACACGCAGAAGGACCAATTTTCATAGAGAAATACTGGGTTCGCCCGTAGAAGACATCCAAGAGGAAGAGATCAACGGTTAGGATCTTGTGGAGAAGATTTGTGAAATCTCGTCAGCCATTGGATCTGCCAAAGAAGCGAGGAGGTTACGGCCGTGCTTAGAGTTCAAGCTCTAAAGGGGTCGTGAGTCATTGGATCGTGGATCAGTTACCCGTCAGCCATCTGATCTGACAGGAGTTGCACAGGGTTTAAACCCTCATGAGCAGAGTAAGAACCCCAAGAGGTGTTGGGATATCGAGCCGTTAGGGTTCGGGAAATCGGGATTCACGAGAGCAGAAGATCGGGAACTTCCATAGAGAAAATATCGGGAAGATTGGGACCGTCCATTTGTGGAGACGCGTGGCGGACATCGAAGCGTCGGGAGTCGCGAAATTGGAGTTTCTGAGGTTGTGAGAGTTGGGACATCAGAAGTCTTGAAACTCCGATGAGTTCAGAGTTGTCCATCTATTGGGACAGGTGGAAAGAATCGAGAGTTCATCGGCATTCTGGAGATTCAGAAGACAAGAATCCATGGCTAGTTGAACCCCGAAACGGCGAAAGGATCACAGCCAGAGGATCTCAGGGAGGACACGTGTCGTGTGGTCACCTAGATTGGGAATGTGGTCATTGGAGTCCAGGTAAGTGAGTGTTCATGGTTTTGTAAAGTGACAAAACCCGAGGGTTGACATGTACCGTCCATCACTTGGGACGCGTGTCAAAAATTTGAAGAGAGTCGGGGATCGACGTATCAGAGATCCTGAGGACAGGATACTCTTGCAACTTGGAATCATGAAACATGATATCCCGACAGGCTAAGGAAATAGTGTGGGACACAGCAGAGTCGGTGACGTGGACACGTGGAAGAAATCAAAGCCATCGGGAAAAGTCCCAACTGGAAGTCGTCTATCGGTGTTTGGGTCATCAAGATATCGGGGATCTTGGTGAAAAAGTGTTTATGCATTTTGGAATCACGAAGCTCAAAGCCTCGGCAGGGAGGAAGGTGCCACCGTGGGACCAACTGTCAGTAAACCAGAGAGTTGGGATTCGAGGGATTGCGAATCCTGAGGACGGGTGTATTTCGACATTGGAAAGTCTGAAACCCGGATAAGGAATATGACTGCGGTCATATAAGGAGAGGTCACGTGGACCAAGAACTTAGCCTGGAGGGCTAACGGGAATTTGAGAGCATCGGGATTTTGAAGTCAAAAACCCCAACGAGAAGGAGTATAAGGATGCGGTCTTATGGAAAGCGGTCACGCAGGCTAAAGGCTTAGACAGGTGGGGCTAAGGTAAAAAAGGAGCGTATCGGGGATCGGGGATCAGTAAAGAAAGTTGTTTGGATATCACAAGTGCTGAAATCCCGATAGGAGGAACCTCGATAACAAAAGGTCGGTGTTGTTTTAAAAGAAAGAGAGACCCCGTGAGAGAGTTACCGTGGGTGAAGATTTCCCGATAGGGAAATATAAGAACCTTTCAGTTCTTCGGGCCAAGGAAGGAGGAAATATCCTGTGAGTGGATGTGCCTAGCGGGCACGCCTGCGTCAAGTGGTATCAGAGCTTGTTTCTTGACTGTATATTTCATGCAAGAGAGGCAAGAGGAAAAGAGCACTCTGATACACATCAAGTGGTATCAAAGCTTAGAAAAGATTCTTTGCTTTCTATAGTAGGGAGAAAGAGAATTCACCATGCCACCAAGGAGAAGGGATAGACAATCACCCGATCCAGAGGAGGAAAGGGAGATGCCTAGAGGTAGGGGTAGGCAAGTGTAGAATCCAGACATGGAGAGAGAAGTGCGTAATCTTCGTGCTAGAATGGAGGACATGGAGACATCACAAAGGCGCAAAGCTGATGAAGGAGATATCAGTGATTCCGAAAATGAAGATGATGTTGGACATGGAGGAGAAGAAATCCCAGCGGAAGATGCAGCCAATGAGCGCTTACTTAAAGTTGTTGCAAGAATGGGTGCAAAGGTGAAAATGGACATTCCAGTTTATGAGGGAAATCTGGATGTAGAAGAGCTTCTAGAATGAATTAGAGCTCTGGACACCTATTTTGACTATGAAGATATCGAAGAGGACAAGAAAGTCAGGCATGCTGTCACAAGATTAAAAGGACATGAATCTTTGTGGTGGGATGAACTATAAGACGACAGGCGTTGCCAAGGCAAAAAAAAAATTAAGAGCTGGGACATGATGATTGCAAAGATGAAGGCAAACTTTATTCCCTGGGACTATCAAATTTCTCTATTCAGGAGAATGCAGAACCTGAGACAGAAACTGATGACAGTAAAGGAATATACTGAGGAATTTTACAAGTTGAATATCAGGGTAGGTCATCGCGAAAGCAATGATGAGAAAGTGGCCAGGTATATGAATGGCCTGAGATATGAGATTCAGGATAAAATGAGCATGGAAACCATCCAAACGGTAGAGTATGCTTATCAAATGGCTTTGAAGGTGGAAGAGAAGCTGAGTCAAAAGCAAAGTTAGAGGGGCCGAGGCAGAAGTCAGCCCAAGGGGAAAACAGTTGCCCAGGAAAGAACCCGGAAGCCCAGGGATGACTGGAAGAAACCTTAGACTCAGACAGAGAGAGGTGGAAGTTCACAATGAGGGAAGTATGCAGAACAAAGAGGACAACATAATGAGTAGAGAGGAGGATATGCTAATAATAATAGGTTTCCTTGTACCAGAGGTAGAGGAAGAGGAAGAGGTGGAGTAATCACATGCTTCACATGTGGGAAGAATGGGCACAAGTCATTCGAGTGTCCAGATAAAAAGAAATAAACTGGAGAAGCTCACATCGCCGAGGCACAAAGGCGAGATGTTGAGGTAGAATATGTTGAAGGTGGAAGATCGCTGATGATGCAAAAAGTCCTTTTGACACCAAAGAAAGAAGTGGAAAGTTCAGTCCAAAGGACCAGACTTTTCATAACAGCTTGCAGGACCAAGGGTTGGGCATGCAAGGTCATTGTGGACAGCGGTAGCACTGATAATCTCGTTTCAACCGAGATGGTAGAAAGGCTGGAGCTGGAGACGACTGATCATCCAAGTCCATATAAAGTTTTGTGGCTACAAAAAGGACATCAGGTAAATGTCACCAAACAATGCTTAGTTGAATTCAAGATAGGAGGATATAATGATAAGATATTATGTGATGTTATTCCTATGGATGTTTGTCATTTATTGATGGGTAGACCATGGAAATATGATAGAAATGTGATTCATGATGGGAGGATGAACACATACACTCTAGAAAAGAATGGGAGAACTCACATGTTGCTTCTGATAAAGGATAAAGAAGTAAAGCCGGAGGTAAGCAACACAGTACTTCTCATGAGTGGGAAGGAACTCCTTATTGAGGTTAAGAAGAAGGAGGATCCACAATTCATTGTGGTCAGAAAACCAAAGATTGTTCTGACTAGTACAAGAGTGGATGATTTGCCAGAAGAAGTTCAAGGACTGATGGAAGAGTTCATTGATATTGTAGTGGACGAATTACCTCGTTCGTTGCCACTGATCAGAAGTGTGAGTCACCATATCAATCTCATACCAGGAGCCAGTTTACCAAACAAAGCCGCGTACATATTGAAGCCGCAGGAGAATGAAGAGGTGAAAATACAAGTCCAGGATTTGTTGGACAAAGGTTTGGTCAGGGAAAGCTTGAGTCCGTGTGCTGTTCCGATAGTACTTAGTCCGAAGAAAGATGGAGGCTGGAGGATATGCACTGATTCAAGAGCAATTAACAAGATAACCATCAGGTACAGATTTCCATTGCCAAGAATGGATGATTTTATGGATTGCTTAAGTGGAGCAATTTTTTTTTCAAAGATTGATTTGAAGAGTGGATATCACCAGATTCGCATGAGAGAAGGTGATGAATGGAAAACAACATTCAAGACAAACAAAGGTTTGTATGAATGGCTTGTTATGCTGTTTGGTTTAACGAATGCGCCAAGTACCTTCATGAGGTTGATGAATGAAGTCCTGAAGGATTTCATCGGAAAATTTGTTATCGTATATCTAGATGATATATTGATTTTCAGTAAAACGGAGGCTGAACATATGAAGCATTTAGCCATTGTGATGAAGAGATTACAGCAAGAGAAGTTGTTGATAAACATAAAGAAGTCCTCTTTCATAAAGACAGAGCTCATTTATTTGGAATTTGTTATTTCGGCGAATGAGTTGAAGATGGATCCAGATAAGGTGGAGGTAATCAAGAATTGGCCATCACCGAGGAACATATTTGAGGTGAGAAGTTTTCACGGTTTGGCTAGTTTCTACCGAAAATTCATTAGGAATTTCAGTGGAATTAGCGTAGAAATGATGGATATAGTGAAGAAAAGACATAAATCTTTTCACTGGACTGAAGAGGCTGAGAAGAGTTTCAATTTGTTGAAACGGAAGATTACGGAACAACCAATTCTGGTGTTGCCGGATTTTCAAAAGACATTTCAGGTAAAATGTGATGCAAGTGGTTTTGCAATAGGAGTAGTCTTAAGTCAAGATGACAGACCGATTGCATATTTCAGTGAGAAGCTGAATGAAGCGAACGTGAAGTATTCCACATATGACAAGGAATTTTATGCCATTATTCAGGCATTGAAGAAATGGAGGCACTATTTGATTCCGAAGGAATTTGTTTTATATAGTGATAACCATGCATTGCAGTTTGCGACTCAACAGGAAAAGTTGAATCAGAGGCAAGTTAAGTGGATTGAATACATGCAGAATTTTACATTTGTGATAAAACATATTTTTGGTACTGCTAACAAAGTTGTTGATTCTTTGAGCAGGAAGTGTTTGATGTTGTAGGAGTTCAAAGTCAAGACGTTAGGTTTTGATGATCTCAGAGACATGTACGTAGATGATCCAGACTTTAAGGAAGTGTATGAAACAACTGAGAATCCAGTTCTCAGAGATAGCAGCCAGTGGGCCGAGTACATGATCTAAGAAGGGTTGTTGTTTAAGGGCAATCAGCTATGTATTTCGAATTGCTCCATGAGGGAGAATCTGCTAAAGGAGAAACACAGTGGAGGATTGGCCAGACACTTCGGTCATGATAAGACATTCGCGAAGCTGAGCGAGTCATACTTTTGGCTAGGGATGCGAGCAGAGGTCAAGAGGTTTGTAGACCGATGCAGGATTTGCTAGCATTCAAAGGGAAGGAAGCAGAATGCGGGTTTTTATCAACCATTGCCCATACCTGAGAAGCCGTGGGATGAAATTAGCATGGATTTCATATTGGGATTGCCAAGGACACAAAGAGGATTTGATTTGATCTTTGTGGTAGTGTATAGATTTTCCAAGATGGAACATTTTATCCCATGTCAGAAAACCAGTGACGCAACGCACATCGCGAATCTGTTTTTCGAAGAAGTCATTCAACTTCACGGCTTACCGAGGAGTATTGTTTCGGACAGAGATACAAAGTTCTTAGGACACTTTTGGAGGATATTATGGAAGAAGTTAGGGACTAACTTGTTGTTTAGTTCATCTTATCATCCTTAGATGGATGGAAAAATGGAAGTGGTGAATAGAAGTCTGGGAGACTTGCTGAGGAGCCTGGTGGCAGAGCATCACAGCAGTTGGGACAATATATTGCCGCAAGCAGAATTTGCGTATAACGACTCAGTGAATCAGAGCACAAGACAGAGTCCATTCCAGATTGTTTATGGCATGCAACCGAGAGGATTTTCTGAATTGAGAGATTCGGAACAGACTGCTACTAGGAGCGCTAGTGCAGAAGAATTTGCGGAGGCGATGAAAGAACTTCACAGCCGGGTGAAGGAGCAACTGTAGAATTCAAGTCAGGAGTATAAGCGGAGAGCATATCAACATCAAAGACAACTTCAATTTGAGGTTGGTGACTTGATTCTAGCATACTTGAGAAGAGAAAGGTTCCTGAGAGGAACATACAATAAATTGAAAATGAAGAAAATCGGACCATGCAAGGTCTTGAAGAAAATTGGAGAGAATGCTTATGAGATTGAATTACCCGATGGGGTCGGAATTTCTCCGATATTCAATGTCTCATATTTATACCCATACAAAGCTGGAGAAGAAAGAACAGGTGATGAACAACCAGAGGTTTAGTGGCAAAAGTAGATGCCAATTGCAGAGAAGCCACATATGGAGCAGATACTAGATAAACGAGTGGGTAAGAAGACCAGAAGGAAAGAATACTTTGAATATTTGGTCAAGTGGAAAGGCCATCCAGTTGAAGATGCCAGTTGGGAAAATGAAGTAGAGATTCTGAAGCATGGACAGACCGTGCAGGAGCTCATGGACAGGAGCCCATGAAAGTTTTCAAGCAAGGGAGTATGATGCAGGAGCATCCCTCACATCAAGCGAGCCAGCGCAAAAGACAAAGGACAGCTGGGCAGACCCAGCCAAAATTTTTGAATTTTCCCTTGAAGTTGATGCGCCAAATATAAATGAGATCATTTAATGAAGGCACCTTGGTATAATGTAATCATACCTTGAGTGCCCTGCTCTCGTCTGAAGTAGATGGAGGCATTTATAGTAGTTATTGCAGGTAGATAGGATTTTTAATTCTAGATTAGACAGTTTTAGAAAAAAAGAGGGAAACGGGATATAGACACCCTCATTGTGCATTGTAACATAGTTAAAATAATTCTGAGCATTGAGAAGAGAAGCAGAGAGTTGTGTAGAAACACCCATGTACAGTTATTTGGATTAATAGAAGAGTTTAATTCAAATTCATGGAGTCGTGTTTGTTCTCTGTGTATGTATGTTGAATGCTATGCTCATGAGTATTTACTTCCTGTTATGCATTTGTTGTTATTCTGTATATATATATGATTTCATGTGTTGAGATTGAAGTCTGAAAGGAAGTAGAAGGAATGAGTTTCAATTGTTTCTCTATCTGAGCAAGGATTCTTGCAAGGAGTGCAGTTGAAGTCGTCCGCAAGGAGTGCGTTGACAAAAGGCTCAGATAGTTTTAACTCTTGTTCTCATTCACCCAGAAGTGAAATTGGGTTATACGAGCCGTGCAAGGAGTGCGTAGGCTAAGGAGAGTCTCAGCTATGAATCTGAGCGAAGTATTGAAGGACTACTGCTGCAGGTGTGCGCAGAGTCGAAAGAACTCAACACTTGGAGGTGTTTGAGAACTGCCACAAGGATTGCGTTCAAGGACCCTCTTTGAGGATGAAAGTGTGAGGAAGCTCAGGAGGGATAAGGCTTTCAAGTTCATCGAAGGGAAGCACTCGAAGTTTGTGCCGTGGAGTGTTTGAACAGGCGCTGCAAAGTTACGCGCAGAAAGACCAGTTTTCATAGAGAAATACTGGGTTTGCCCGTAGAAGACATCCAAGAGGAAGAGATCGACGGTTAGGATCTTGTGGAGAAGATTTGTGAAATACCATCAGCCGTTGGATCTTCCAAATAAGCGAGTAGGTTACGGCCGTGCTCGGAGTTCAAGCTCTAGAGGGGTCATGAGCCGTTGGATCATGGATCAGTTACCCGTCAGCCGTCTGATCTGACAGGAGTTGCACAGGGTTTAAACCCTCGTCAGCAAAGTAAGAACCCCAAGAGGTGTCGGGATATCGAGCCATCGGGGTTCAGGAAATCGGGATTCACGAGAGCAGAATATCGGGAACTTCCATAGAGAAAATCCCAGGAAGATCAGGACAGTCCATTTGTGGAGACATGTGGCGGACATCAAAGCATCGGGAGTTGGGAAATCGGAGTTCCTGAGGTCGTGAGAGTCAGGACATCAGAAGTCTCGAAACTCTGACAAGTTCAGAGCCATCCATCTATTGGGACAGGTGGAAGGAATCGAGAGTTCATCGGCATTCTGGAGATTCAGAAGACAAGAATCCTTGGCTAGTTGAACCGGCGGAAGGATCACAGCCAGAGGATCTCAGGGAGGACACGTGTCGTGTGGTCACCTAGATCGGGAATGTGGTCATCGGAATCTAGGTAAGTGATTGTTCATGGTTTTGTAAAGTGACGAAACCCGAGGGTTGACCTGTACCGTCCATCACTTGGGACACGTGTCAAAAATCTGAAGAGAGTCGGGGATCAACGTATTGAAGATCTTGAGGATAGGATACTCTTGCAACTTGGAATCACGAAACGCGATATCTCGACAGGCTAAGGAAATAGTGTGGGCCACAACAGAGTCGGTGACGTGGACGTGTGGAAGAAATTAGAGCCATCGTGAAAAGTCCTGACTGGAAGTCGTCTATCGGTGTTTGGGTCATCAGGATATCGGGGATCCTGGTGACAAAGTGTTTATGCATTTTGGAATCGCGATGCTCGAAACCTCGACAGGGAGAAAGGTGCCATCGTGGGACCAGTTGTTATCAAACCGGAGAGTCGTGATTCGAGGGATCGCGAATCCTGAGGATGGGTGTATTTCAACATTGGAAAGTCCGAAACCCCGATGATGAATATGACTACGGTCATATAAGGAGAGGTCACGTGGACCAAGAGCTTAGCCTGGAGGGATAACGGGAATTTGAGCGCATCGGGATTTTGAAGTCAAAAACCCCGACGAGAAGGAATATAAGGCTGTGGTCTTATAGAAAGCGGTCGCACGGGCTAAAGGCTTAGACAGGTGGGGCTAAGGAAACAAAGGAGCGTATCAGGGATCGGTAAATCAAGTTGTTTGGATATCACAAGTGATGAAATCCCGATAGGAGGAACCCCGATAACAAAAGGTCGACGTTGTTTTAAAATAAAGAGAGACCTTCTGAGAGAGTTACTATGGGTGACGATTTCCCGATAGGGAAATAGAAGAACCTTTTAGTTCTTCGGGCCGAGGAAGGAGGAAATATCCTGTGAGCAGACGTGCCTAGCAGGCGCACCTGCGTCACTTATTCCATGTAACTGTAGATATATATTTAATTGCTCATCACAATAAGCAAACTTTGGGTATATATTAGGCACTGGTCTATTTTATTGTATGTTAAAGAAAAAGTTTTTCTGTCATTAAAATAATTGCATTTGCATTGTTTGCTTGTCATTGGGTTGGGTATCCCTAATAAATAACTAAATTAACACCTAGACCATTTTTTAAAACCGAACATAGTAAGTAGGGTCTACCCCCTTGGCTTCCCTAGGAGTGAGACTAGATGGAAGAGGTCTAGATCGAGTTGATCGTGGGTCTAGACTTAGACTTGTGCCTCTAAGGACACACCAAGTGGGTTGGATACTTCTCCACATTAGTAGGTGTGTATAAGGACGACAACACAACCTCAATCCAAATAGATTTGCTTGGATTTGTGCCTTTAAGACCAACATGAAGGTATTCCACATTCCCTCGTTTTTAAGTTCACATCCTCCTGTCAAGGATTGTATCCTCGTGCAATTCTGAAAGATATTTTGGCGAGAAATCATCTATGGAAGGAATCTGAACATTCTCCCCTTGATCGTCAATCAAAGGAGACTCATACAATCTCAAATTATCGACATTAACAACTGCATACATTTGCATATAAGTAGGCAAATCCAAATAGAAGGCATTGTTACCAATCTTTTCAAGAATCTTGAAAGGTCCATATATAATTGGTTTCAGTTTTTTACCTTCTCCTTTAAGCCTCTCTTTGCTAATGTAAAGCCAAACTTCATATCCAACTTGGAAACTGTGATCAACACAATGCTTGTCATGTCTTGTCTTGTACTTGTCTTGGCTCTTTTCCAACTGTTCTTGTACCATTTGATGCACCAACTAAATTTGTTCAATGAACTTATTTGCTCTATCAATGTGATAATGCCCATCAATAGCAATATCTTTCCCAAAGATAAAATCTAAAGAATATTTTGGCAAATAACCAAAACATGCCTCAAATAAAGATGTTTGAGTCGAAGAGTGCTTAGCCCGGTTGTAAGCATGTTGAATATAGTGTAAGTGATCATCCCAAGGCTTATGATGCTTGCTAAAATAAACACAAAGAAGAATCACTACTATTCTATTCACCACTTCTGTTTGACCATCTGTTTGTGGATGAAATGTTTCGCTCTTTTTTAGCTTGGTTTCCATGAGTGCCCATAAGCTTGGCCAAAAGTTCCCGATAAATCAAGAATCTCGATCAGAAATAATGGATTTGGGAAACCCAAAATGTACCCAAAGGTGTTGAAAGAACATTTGTGTCATTTATTCAGCTGTAACCTGCTTCTTACAAGGCATCAAAATACACATTTTGCTGAAACGGTCAACCACAAATAAATATAATCATGATTCTTTTTAGACATAGGTAGACCTCCTACAAAGTCCATGGAAATGCTTTCCCAAGGACGAGAAGGAATCAGAAGTGGAGTATACAAACCCAACTTTCTATTGCTAGGATTGCTTGTAGCACATAAATAACATCCTCTTACATATCTTGAAACACTTTCATTCATTTTAGGCCAATAGAAATACCTTTGCAAATTAGCCACTGTCTTGCCTACACCAAAGTGGCCAACACTAAGAGAAGAATGTGCTTCGCTTATGATGTTGACTCTTTCACCCTATGGAATACATAGCTTTCCAAGATGATACAAAATCGTATCATGCACATGGTAATCCAATTCCTCAACTTGGTTAGAATGACACAAAGTTGCATAAGCCTCTTTAAAATCAACATCTAAAGCATATTTTTCAACATAGCTATCATGCATGGTAGAATTATGCTTAAGAATAACTGAAGCACTAACAATAGGCCTATAAAGCATATCAACAAATTTGTTATAAATTCATTTCTTATACCTTATAACCAAGTGGAATTGTTGTAGAAAACCCATCCGTCTAAAGTGCCTTGCTTGTTGTAGCATTGTTTGTGATTGTAAGTATTGCAATGGTTGATGATTTGTGTGAATGATAGTTTATTTTCCCAACAAATAATATTTCCATTTTTTTACACTTTGCACCAATGCATACAACTCCTTATCATAAGTAGGATAGTTAATCACAACACCATTAAAAGTTTCAGAATGAAAACAAATGGGCTTACCATGTTGCAACAAGACTGCTCCCATTGCATAATTGCTTGCATCTGTTTGGATCTCAAATGGTTGTCTCAAATTAGGAAGTGAAAGAACTGGAGCTGAACTAATCTTCTCCTTCAATGCATCAAAAACTTTTTGTTGCTTGCCTCCCCATTGGAAAACTTGCTTGATGCTTGTCACTCCGTGTAATGGAGCTGCAATTGAAGAGAAGTTAGCAATAAAATTTCTTTAATATTGGGCTGCTCCCAAAAAGCTTCTTACCTATGTCACATTGTTGGGCTTGGGCCAATCCAAAATGACTTTGACCTTGGAAGGATCAATTTTTAGTTCTCCTCCTCCAACAATATGTCCCAAGTAAACAAGTGAGGTCTTTCCAAACTCACATTTAGACATCTTCAAAAAAAAAAATTCTTTCTTCATGACATCTAAAACTTTCTTTACATGCATAACATGCTCTTCACGAGATTTGCTAAATATCAAAATGTCATCCAAGTAGACAATCACACAATCATCAAGAAAAGGCCTTAAAACATCATTCATGACTCCTATGAATGTAGTAGGAGCATTACAAGGTCCAAATGGCATAACCATCCACTCAAACATACCTTGCTTTTTTTTTAAATTTGTCTTCCATGTGTCTCCTTCAACAACCCTAATCTGATGATATCCAGTTCTCAAATCCAACTTAGTAAAATACTTAGCATCTTTCAATTGATCACGAAAATCATCAATTCTAGGAAGAGGATAACGATTCTTTACCGTAATATTGTTCAAGGCAATGAAATCTACATACATGCACCATATACCATCTTTCTTTATCACTAAAACAATTGGTGACCCACATGGCTATGTGCTTGGCATGTTGCCCCCTTTTTCAAGCAACTCTCAGATTTTTTTTTTTCAATTTCAGCATTCTCCATGACTGACATCCTATACATACCAATGTTTGGAAGAGGACAATCTCGCTGCAATTGTATCTCATGTTGGATACCACTTTTTGGAGGCAATCCTTTTGGTTCCTAAAACATCTCATCATATTGGTTAACAACCTCATATAAATCAGATTTCAACTTTGCATCACAACCTTGGAAAGATTCTTTTTCAACATTTTCTTTGGGTTTGATCATCAAGAGGACAAAATTCTTACTAGCATTGACTAATCTCTTCATTTTTCCAGCATTTACAAGTGACAAATTCAACTTCTTTGTATGTGCTCTAACAATGTACTCAAATCCTTTTTTAAACAAATCATACCTGTTCTCATGGCGATGAAAGATGACTCTCCTATCATACAAATATGGGCTTCCCAACACAATACCACAAATATCCAATGGAATAACATCAATCTCTACCTCATCTATAAAGTTTGCAGTGATGGAAAATCTAAGTTTACACCTTCTTGTCACATAAAATTTGGCATTGTCACATATTCATCCTAGAGGGTAAGGTTTAGGATGTGGAGTAGTTTCCAATTTTAATTTCTTGACAGTGTCTTCAGATATGAGGTTTTCTTGGGATCCAGTATCAAAAAGAGTATCTATCTTGGTATGCTTTGAAATAACCCTTATGTGGAAAATATTTGTTCTTTATTTTTCATGTTGAGTTTCATTGAGGCTACTACTACTTGAAGAACTAGTACTTGCAATAGAATCCTTACGTTGAAAACCCATGGCTGTAATTTTTCTTTCATTTCCCGAATCAAAACCTAAATCATGTTGTGTAGTTGCAATAGTCTTTTGTTTCCCCTTATGGCTGAACTTTTTGGGTCTCATTTTAGGATGAAGTTTCCAACAATGGTCTTCATCATGGCCATCCTTTGAACACTGTTTACATGAGAGTTTCTCTCCCTCTTTCTTGAATCAAACATTATTTCTTCCATTTCCTTTGAATTTCCTCTTTCCCTTGTCTCCCTTAACAAAAGGCTTCTTGCTTCCCTCTTGAGGTTCATTCCTCCCTCTTGCTTTCAAATGAGTTGCCTGTACACAAACTTCATCTAGACTTGTAGGATTAAACATAAGTATTGTGTGCCTCAAGTAGCTATGCAATCCTCCAATGTATTTGAGTAAAGTTTCTTGAGAAGATAAATCTATACCCAAAATCAAATCTCTTCTTCTAAATTCTTGAGTGTATCTTTGCACACTTTGCCCTTTAGCTTGTCTAAATTTTTTCCAATCCATAATAGCTTTCAGCATGTATGGTAATGGATAAAATTGTCTTTTAAGTGCAACAATAAAATCATTCCAAGAGGATAAAACTTTACAATGTTTCTTCATGTTCTCTTGAGTTTTGGCTTCCCACCAAATGAGTGTTGCACTTTCCAATATAAGAGAAGCAAGATGAATATTAGTTTCAAGAGGATAAAACTTTACAATGTTTCTTCATGTCCTCTTGAGTTTTGGCTTCCCACCAAATGAGTGATGCACTTTCCAATATATGAGAAGAAACATGAATATCAATTTCATCATCTTTGTTTCTTTGTATCCTACAATACACTTCAATCTGATGAATCCAGTTATCCAATTTCTCAACATTTACTTCACCATTGTACATAGGCAATTCAAACTTAATATCAAGCTTAAGAAAAGGAGTTTGTGGAGGATTTTTACCATGTTCTTTTGGAGAATTTGGAGGTGGTTGTGAAATTGTAGAAGAGGTGGAAGATGGAGGTGAAGGAGGTGGAGTACCACCATCCCCTCCATTTCCTTTTGGAGTTTTATCACCACTATCTTCATTACCCTTTGGAGGATTTGAGATTTTACCTTGCAACCATGCATTTCTTTCTTCAAATAAAACTTTCACCATCTCTGTCATATCATAGAAAACGTTTCTGAAAATTTCATCCTCTGAAGTAAGAGTTTCATGACTCTTCTCAGGAGCTATACTTGGTGAATATCTCCTTGAAGCTTGAGGTGATTAAGTAGTTCTCCTTCTTGAAATTTGAGAACTTGGCACTACAAGTTGACATTCTCCTCTTGTGAGATTCAACCTTGTAAGCATAAGAAAACATACACTTTCAAACAATCAAACCTTCAAAAACTTATGCTATGATACCAACTTGATATGAAAATGAAAACGCTTGAGTCTCTTTAAAATTGCAAGTGTAAATTGTATCTTCTTGGGTAATAGGATCAAGTTACAAACACATAAAACTTAATGAGATTTTTACTTAATCATGAGCATCATAAACATACATAACATCCATCAAAGTAAACACATTAACACAACAAAATGATAAAGGAGTTCATCCCTCTCTTGGGCTACATCTCCTGGTCCAGCTTCCAATGGATCTTTTTCATTAATGCTCAAAGTGTCAAAATCAGTGCTTTATAATGTTCAGAATGAAAAATAGATGGCTCCAATGGCTACAAAAAGTCCAAAAACTCATAGCTGGGCTCTTTCTGCATCTGGTTTGGAAAAAACCTAAGTAGGAAACACTTCCTGGAAGTTTCTCCCAATTCTTTGTTGTCTCTTCTTGCCAAAACGCACATGTGTGTGACTAACCTGGCTCACGCGCGTTTCCCATGCCAAAAACCCAACACCACGCGCATTCTACAATTCGTGGCAAATTTTCAAATAGTTAGGGGACTTAACACCTTTTCCAGTGGAGGTAGCGGTCACGTGGCCCATGTGGCCAAGTGCCGACCGCAAAAGTAGCAACTACGTGCTAGTCCGTTGGAGTCTCCACGTGAATGGTCATATTGAAAAGCATGGTGACCAAGGGCTAAATGTTGGGGATATTTTCGATGCCTTCTGAACATATGGAAAATCGTTTAACTAACTGCCCTGGTGGTCATATTATTGAAGGTTGTTGTGACTGAGGACTGGGGCTAGGCCCCGAACCTTTCTCCGTCTGAACCATACATTAAAACAAACTTAAATATATATGAAATGGTATATGGTTAAGATTCAAATGGCAGGCGGGCTGGTAGACTGGCCTGTGTCAACACTCTGCCACTCCCGGAGGTCATGGGTTCGACCCCTATGGATTCCAACCATAATTTTACACCACGGAGGGGTGCCACATGGCAGCCCATGTCTGGGCCACATGGCACCATACCATTGGTCCACAAACACGCCACGTGTTAGCATCGGATAGGTCCACCTCATATGCTAAATCACCTTTCCACATTAGCACCTCTTCCCAGTCAATAATCCACATCACCCTGCCATGTCAGCTATACAGTCATATAGACTGTAAGGTCAGCTGCCACATGGCCTATACAGAATGTACATCCAACAAAAATTTTGCATATTTGAGGAAATGAACAGAACATTATATCTCTCGCATAGGACGTCCGTTTGAACCCATTCAAGTTGCGTTGGGATTGTGAGGATGAGGCCTACACACAAGTCTATTCTCAAGCAATTCCGAGCACTTTTATTTTTGAGCATTTTTTTGATCCTCTGGATCATGAGCTTACAATACTTCCATATTCAAGACCCTTTCTTCCTGCAATTTCAACATTCCTCAGCCAAACAAATTGTTAGTTTTCATGCACTTTATATTTTCAAAACTATGCATACTAATAGTGCAAGTCATTTTCATCTATTCAAGGGTACAAAGAAAAAGGAAATATCATTATTTACGTATGCATGTTTTCAACATACTAAATTTTCCAAATGCAATTCAAATATCAAATGACTTTAATCAATGTGCCAATATTCATGGCCACATTCATACCCAATGCACCCTTGCATTGATTTCCAGTTTTCCACACTTTATGACAAGAACTTTTCCATGGTGTGTTGGAGCTCAACCAACCTCTTCATCATATGGTTTATTCATTCTTGTTCATTATTGCAACAAAATTGTGCTTCCTGCTACATGTTGATCATGATCCCAAATCAACACATGAAACTAAGAGTTTCTCTTAAATGCACCCAAGCATTCTTCCTTCATTAGTAACCAGGGTGCCATCACTCATGGCCACCCAAATTTTATTTTCTTTAACAACTACACAATTCAAGTGGAGTATTGGAAAGTCCTCCTTCTTCAATGAAAAATCCATTGTCTGCCCTCTTATGCAAACATGCATTTCCTCAATGCATTCCATGCAATGTGCTAACTATGAGCACCTTAATTCCCAATCTCCCTAGGATGGTCATTGTACCCATGGTACTCCTTACTCATGCATTTTCTTGCAAGGATTATGACTCATCCTTGACTGACATAGACTTCCTCTCTCTATTATTCATATTCTTGTTTCCTAAATCTTACCCTGCTTGGGTAGCAATGGCATACAACAACCACTCAAAATTATTTGCATATCAGTAAGAAATTAAAAAACTTCAGAGGGGATTCTTACAAAATCCCTCCATACCTTATGCCACACAAGCATGAACATTTTTATACTTGTTTCGGTTGCTATCACCCCTTTTCTGATTTTTACCTCATTAGTAGTGCTTCAGGGTGCTCCCAAAGTTCCTTCATCAATATTTTGACAACAACCTTCTCATAGTCATCCTTTGCTTGAGGTTGTCCATCATTGACAACTGTCTTTCTCAACAACTCCAATTTCTTTCTACACATGACATGCATCACAAATATATTAGTTGTCATGTAAAATAAAAATGCTTGTATCATAGCATTCAAATCAATAAAACATTTTCAGATATGTCCTAGCATATCTTTATGCACTTCATCACATTATCCTTAATGTTTTCATGAGTGGAACACAAGCAATTCTCAATTGTTTCTACAATCATACAACCATCATCACTATGATGTCAAAACATTTACTTTCATTAGTAAATCAATCTCTCGTACCATAAAAATACAATAAACAACAAGGAATGGGTCAAGGAACTCTTCCCTTGTCCAACTCCTTCTACACATCCATGGACTTTTAGTCCAACTAAGTTATTTTCCAAGGCCTCACTGCCTTTACTTATCACTGCTTAACCAATACTATTCATTCCAACTTACTAATTTATTTATTTCCTTTTTCTAGTTGTACTTGTTTCCACAACTGCTTTTCTAAGGCTTACAACTTTGTTAAACAATTTAGAGTTTCTAGGGTGAGAAAAGTATTCCCTCTTTTCCCTTCTTTTCTCATGCAATATACTCCCTGTTGGGATCTTCCTACTCTTTTCCTTGATCAGCCTTGGTTAGGCTCACCCTAACCTATTGGGTACATCAACATGCTCCAATATCAAAAAATTTGTTCATAATGTATCATGAACTTGTGCATTTTTCACATTACCATTCAGTTATCAGAATGGTCAACATTCATTTGTTAGTCTTCCATTCACGCATGGTGTTTATTTATTTATTTTTTAAATGTTATCCAGGATTCTTATATGTGTGTGTGTACCTGCAACCCACTGCTCATTTCTCAACAGTCATTAAGGTTGTGACTCTGTTCTCCTGATAGAGTCCTTACACAGTTCCTTCATAGGGAACTCCTTCGGCATGCAACTTCCTTTTTGCATATCCATCACTATATTTGATGGCCTCAACCTTGAGTTAGCTTCATCTGTTTATCAAATATTCCATAAGGAATATAAACATGCATCTTTGTTATGCATTCAAATTATTTATCCACACATGTTCCTTGTTTTTTTAACTTACATCCATGATGCACTTAACCACATGCATAATCATAAACCTATGTGTATCTACCATAGGTAGACTTTACAACTCACATACATTTTTTTATTAAAATCATCTAACTCATGATTGTTCACAATTGTTCTCATGCGATCCTCAAAGGTATAATCATGTTGTCTTTTATCGTGACAACAGAGCATCCTTGCTCATTTACTCTTTCATCTATTTATACTAGACTTTCCTGAAGGAATGGAACACATTCCCCTCAAGCTATCATTCAAAACATAACTTTCATGACTCTTTAGAATGGAGTCAACCATGCATCCATTGTATTCATTTAATCTTGGAAATTGCAATTCTTTCCTTACATTTCACTCATCCAAGTAGTCACATCGTGCCTTTAGTATGCATATACTCTTACATCATACATGGGCATCACTTGCACATTTAATATCATTCATGTCTATTTGGTATTAATATCAATCTTCATATCAAGAAACCTCACAATGCATTAAATCCATGCACTCAAGCATATACAAACATAGCCAAACATTCATGATGTAAGCTCATTGCTTGTAGTTTTTCCATGTCATTCATACACATGGACATACCAGACTTCCAGATCCTCCTCCCAAGGATCTTGCTGCCATTCTTATGACAAGTCTCATAGAGATACTCAACACTGATCTTCCCTCTCTGTTGAGGGCTTGCAGTCATTCACATGATATCCACATGGAAAGTTTAACAAACATAATCATAACTATGTCCCCCTTTCCATACGAAAACAACCAACAAGGAGGCATTTTTTTTTCCTCAACTACTATAAAGTTTTTCAACAATCCAAAAATACCATCTAGGCAATTCCAACAATGCACAAGGAAAAAAGATAGCTTATCAAGTTTTTCTTTTTCATGCCTCAAACCAATTTTGGTTAACAAACCTTTTATCAAGGGAATCCTTTTCTATATTCCCTCTCACTAGTACTTGAGCATATCAAGCCATACCTTATATGGATACCATCCACCTCTATATGTCAACCTAACTGGTCATCTAGAAGTGTCCCAACACTTCCTTTACCACATTCAGGATCAACATTTCATTAATCTTTCTATTCAACAACAACCAAGGATAGAGGTCACTCTCCTCCTTCCGCATGAATTCTGGTAGATTAGTTTTCTATCCACCAAGAAGGGGAGGATGCAGTGATTTCTCACTTAATCACTCCATATTTATGTAGCTCCGTTTATCAGCTTAATAAGAAAAATGCTTCCCAACAATTCCTATACTCAGAAAAAAATTTGTTTCTCAGTTCCCTTCAGAACCAAAGAGTTGCACATGCTCTCCCTTTTCAGAAAAGGGTCGTAAGACCTATCCCTCTTGCATACAAAATCCCTTAAGTTAATAGGGATACACAGTCCCCTAGCACAACCATGAGATTTTGAACTTTCTCATGTCATTTCACTTCTTCCATGAGGTTTATTCTCAGTCCATGTGACTTCTTTTATTTTACAAAGAGTGACTACCCCAATAGGAAGTTTTTCAGTTATGATAGGTCAAATAGGCTGATCTCACCTAATTCCATAAGGCCTCTAGACATGGATGATTGTACTCCCAATTACAAATCCTTCATTTAATCAACACTTTTAATTAACAGAGGCTTCATTAAGCCCACTTTTAGGCAATTCTTGTCACCTATTTAGTCCATTTTCCCTCTGGACTCAAGTATTCCTTAAAACATGTTTATGCCATTTGCATCCAAGTTTTATTATTAATGCCTCTCAACATAATCCCACTTTTGTAGGATTGGCTAACATTTCCAAAAATAAATGATAGGCCTCTTATTCCACAGTCTAGCATGATTCAATCTCGTTGGGTAAAATCCCAACTGAATTTTAATCTACATCCTTCTCCTCAAGGAACTTATGCAGATAATTTCCATACTGTTAGGACCACACAATGTACCTTTTTGCCCATACTTTTTGCCACTATTACACTCTTGATCACTCACATTTAAACTCATATGATCACTTTATCCTATCTTTCCAAAGGTATATAACGTCTCTTCTCTTTACTATACGTTTAATCTGTTTTGCATATAATTTCACATCACTCTCGTACTTAACCATTGATTAGAAATGTATAAGTGTTGAAACGATTCAAACTGCAGATTAACCTTTGAGGCCTGTTGCTGAAACAACAATTCATAGAAGTTGTTACACAGTCCATGGTAGACGATGCTGAAACACAGAAGTTGTTACACGGTCCATGGTCGACGATGCTGAAACACAGAAGATGTTACACAGTTCATGATCACAATGCTAAGGAAGCTGTTACACAAGTTCATGGTCAACGATGTTGAAACACAAAGGAAGTTGTTACACAGTCTGCGGTCAACAACAACTCACACAGATTGACTACAATAGCTGCACTGTGAGCCAAGCACCAACCATCGTTGCTGCCTGAGAAGTGTTGAAACAGTCAGAACGCAAATCCCGTGGCTGAAACAGCCTGCGATTTGCGATGCTGAAACAACATACAATAGCAGAAACAAGAAAGAGTTGTTACTCCAACCGTAACAACAACACCTCACTCAACACTTGTAATAACATTCTATTGCGGGAGACTAGGATATCCTATTCCTGTTTAGAAAGTCGATCTGACTAAGAATAGGACTCAGATATACATCTGTAATTTTTTATCAATTGTATCGAAGGGATTCCCTCTTTAAATAAGAGGAAATCATCATTCGAAAGGATCTCCAATTTTTGGTACTAAGAAAGTTTCACAGAGAAGGACGTACTTCATTTTCAAATTGTAATATGATACATTGATAGATGAATAAAAGACTGTTTTGAGCATCCTTCTCTAGCCTCTTCATCTCAGGGGAATCTTGTGAGAACGGAGGGCCCACCTTCTTCACAAGATTCACTCGTTAGCTTTATAGTGTGTTAGTGTGATCTTTGTTTATGCCTTGATTGATTTTTGTCTTGCTTAAACACTACTTTAATGAATTCTTCTTTGCTGAAACACTATTGAACTCTATCTTGTTAAGAACTCTGTTTTATTGAAAGTTACGTTGTTTTCATGAAGTTCATGCTTGGTTAATTGTTAATTATTTTAATTAGCAATCGTGTGTGATGAATTTATGAAGTTTGGTAATCAGAGACTGGTGTTGAAGGTTCCTGCTTAAGGGAAGGAATTAGGGTCCTGTTCTCTGTTAGAAGTAGTCAGCTTTCAATTTTTTTCATGAGTGTGCTAATCAGAGACTAGTGCTGAAGGTTCTTGCTTAAGGGAAGGAATTAGAGTCTTGTTCTCTGTTAGAAATAGTCGGCTTTCAATTATTTTCATGAGTGTGCTAATCAGAGACTGGTGCTGAAGGTTCCTGCTTAAGGGAAGGAATTAGGGTCCTGTTCTCTGTTAGAAGTAGTCAACTTTCAATTATTTTCATGAGTGTGCTAATCAGAGACTGGTGTTGAAGGTTCCTGCTTAAGGGAAGGAATTAGGGTCCTGTTCTTTGTTAGAAATAGTCAGATTTCAATTATTTCCATGAGTGTGCTAATCAGAGACTGGTGTTGAAGGTTCCTGCTTAAGGGAAGGAATTAGGGTCCTGTTCTCTATTAGAAATAGTCAGCTTTCAATTATTTTCATGAGTGTGCTAATCAGAGACTAGTGCTGAAGGTTCCTGCTTAAAGGAAGGGATTAGGGTCTTGTTCTCTGTTAGAATAGTTAGCCTTCAATGCATTAATGAGTTCATGAAAGTGTGTTAATCAAAAACAAAGTGTTGAAGTTCCTACTTGGGAATAGGGTACTATTCTCTGGTTGAAGAATAGATGTTCTTTCCTGTTGTATTTGTTATTTTAATGTAATCCGGGATTCTTTAGATTAATCATCTCCTTAATCTCTGCAATAAGTAGGTTGATTTTTTGTAATTCAAGCTAGAACTTCAGTTCATTCAAGGCAAGTGAGATTAATATAGTTTCCTTTACTACAACTCTAGGTTGCTTTTGGAATTGAGCATATATAGTGCGTGGTTACCTTTGAAATAAACAGACTTCCCTGGGTTGAAAATTTATATAGCACTTGATTGTTTAAATTAATTAAGCAATTATAGTGACCGACATTTTGATGTCGTTGCCGGGGAAGGTAATTTTAGATTTCAAAAGAACTTATGATTTTTCAGATACAAAGATTGCATGAGAGGATGCGGAGACCCCAAAAATACTGACCCTGCAAGTGGCAGGGGAAGAGGAAGAGGAGGAAGAAAGACTTACATTGATGACATTATATCAAAGTCTGAATCTGCTGCTCAACGACCAAACCTTCGGAAACAAAAATCCCAGCCTTCATTTCAAGCAAACTTTGAAACAGGGAAAGAAGTTTGGAGTCCTGAGACAGTCCAGAAACCAACAAAAAACATTGAGGATAGAGCCAGCACAGCAGGGGAGCAGACAAAAGAAAACATGGATGAGTACAATGAAGAATTGCATCACGAAGAATAGGCAGGTCCTGAAGGAGAGGTAAATGATGAAAACTCTTTCTTTACATTAGGATTTCCTATTGGTGATCTTCCTAGAAGAGTAGCCCCCATGAAGAACATTCCACTCTCAGCACTACCTAATTTTCATGGTTTGTCTTCAGAATATCATGATGAATTCCTTTTTGAGTTTGATATATTATGCAGAAGTTATGATTGCGTTTCCAATGCTAAAAAATTAAAGCTATTTCCAGCAACACTAAAAGGGAATGCACTAAGATGGTTTATGAGTCTTGGAGGCCATGTAATCACAACATGGGACCAAATGAAACATAAATTCCTTAACAAATACCAGGACTACTGCCAAACAAGAGAAAAGAGGGAGGAACTATTTAAGATGATGCAGAAAGAGGATGAAAATCTGGAGGACTTTGTAGAAAGGCTACAGTACAATCTACAAAGATCCAGTCACCCCAATGTAAGTAAAGACATTCTTAAAACTATATTATTAAAAGGAGTAAGGGATGACTGTCTAGATATGTTGAACATGCTTGGAAAATGAGACATATCTAAGGAATCATACGATGAAATTGTTAATTTATGCAAAAGATGTTCAAGAGGAGCTTCAAGAAATAGATCAAACAACAAGGACACCACATTTTCAAGAGTCCAGAAATCAGCCAGTGGGGGAGAAACAAGAGCTGAGATAGGTAATTTACTTGAAGGTTTCAAAACTGAAATGTTAAGCTCTTTTGCCTCACAAATTGACACCCTGCAGATTCAAAAGAAGCAAGCAGAAGTAGAAGCAGCCTTGTCCATCTTTTGTTCTCAATACAGAGATAAGCACCCACGAAGGGAATGTCCATTGGACAAAAAGCCAATATGCACCATCTATGATAAAGATCATGATACTCAACAATGTCCATCTTTACCAGGGATCAAGGCAACATTACAACCAACAGACAAAGAAGCTAAAGATGTCTATCTGTTGACACAAAGAAGGCAATGGCAACTGCGGGGACAAGGTATGAATCCTAACATGCCATTTGCATCCTCTAATCGTTGGAATAGTTATCCTTCTTTCAATCAAATGAGTTACCCCCCCTATAATCAAATGCAATATCCTAATCAAATGAATTACCCACCCATGCAATGAACTAACCCACCCTTTGTTGATCCATCAATGTGGACTCCTTGGCCTCCACAAAAACAACAACCATATCAAAACGAATGGAATCCAAATTGGAGAGGACAACAACTCCCCTTCCTGAATCAATTACCTCAATCATAATTTCTACAACCACTCTCCTTACCATCAGGTACTCCACCAAACAATCGAATACTGAGACCCCAGCTACCTATACAACCTAACCCTAACCCCAATAATAAAGCTGTGCAGTGCATTGATATTCATAACTAGCCTACACTTTCTCTTCTCCCTACACAATGCAACGATATTCATTTATGATCCGGGAGAATAGTGGAACCTACCATAGTTGATGTTACCTCTTCTGATAAAGAGGAAACAAACAAGCATGATGTACCTGAAGAGGCACAATCATCCTCTAACAATGCTGCTGAAACAACAAAACCACCATTCTCAGAGTGTTTAGCTTTGACTAAAACTCATGAGCCACCAGCTTTCAATATTCTAGGAGAATTACAAAATTTGTATGTCAAAATTCCTCTTCTACAAGCACTCCGAGACGTACCAATCTATGCCAGGACAATGCGAGACATTTGTGTTAAAAATCCTGGTAGGAAAATTAAGGATCCCCTCACAGTCCATGTTATGGGAGACTTATCTGCACTAATGTCAGGTAAAGCCCTCCCAGTTAAATATGGTGATCCTGGCCACCCTACCATTTCAGTACAAGTTGGAAAAATGATAATCCCTCGAGTCCTGGTAGACCTAGGTGCCGCTATCAATATCATGACTCTGGAAACCTTACAACAACTACAACTACAAAATGAAGTCAGAGACACCCAAACGATCCTGGAATTAGCTGACGGATCCACAATTAAACCAGAGGGAGTCATTGAGGACCTAATTATCTCAGTGGAATCTTGGAATTACCCAGCTGACTTTGTGGTACTACAACCCAAAACAAAGTTGGGGGGCCACCCTCTAATTTTGGGCAGGCCTTGGCTAGCCACAGCAGATGCTTTTATCAGCTGTAGATCAGGATCAATGACAATTTCCAATGGTTACGAAACTAAATAGATAACCCTCTACCCTCACGCTACACCCCTGATTAATAATGATAATTCTGTATGGGTAGACTTTGATGATCAACTTACTCAACCCCTTTTGACTATCAGACAAGCTCTAAGCCTTAAAGACTCCACCGAGGATGAAGTAATTAATAGTTTTATTTGTGAACCCTCCTCCATGACTCCAGAAACTCATAACCAACTAGTTGCACTGTTGGAGTCTGATAATCAAGAAAACCTCAACTCGGAAAGCCCACCTCAAACATCCAATACCATCTCTTATAAAAGCATACCAGTAGAAATTGAACCTTTCAAAACACTGAACATAAACCCTAATCTAACAGATGATGAAACACAACAATTAATGAAGTTACTTCTGGAAAATAAAGAAGCATTCACATGGGATTATACATATATGAAAGGAATCTCTCCCGAATTATGTACTCATCGAATATATATTAAGGAATATTGTTGACCAATCTGTCAATCTCATCGACGAATGAACCCTAATTTAAGAGAAATCCTCAAAGAAGAACTTCAAAAATTGCTCAATGCAGGGTTTATATATCCTATATCAGATAGTGAATGGGTGTCCCCGTTGGTAATAGTTCCTAAGAAAAATGGGAAATGGAGAGTATGTGTGGATTATAGAGCCTTAAATAATGCTACTCAAAAAGATCACTTTCCATTACCATTCATTGATCAGGTGTTAGATAACTTGTCAGGGAAGAATTTTTTCTCATTTTTAGATGGTTTCAGTGGGTATAACCAGATCAAAATTGCACCCCAAGATCAAGACAAAACCACTTTTACTAACCCTTGGGGAACCTTTGCTTATAGAGCCCTCCCATTTGGACTTTGTAATGCACCAACAACCTTCCAAAGAGCATTTTTAGGAATATTTTCTGATATGCTTAATGACTCTATGGAAATCTTTATGGATGACTTTACTCCTTATAGTGTTTCTTTTCAGGAAGCACTACAAAACCTTGAGAAAGTGCTCAAACGATGCATACAAGCCCAACTCTCCTTAAGTACAAAAAAATGCATATGATGATGAGTGAAGGAATAGTGCTTGGACATTTTATCTCATCTCAGGGAATTCAGGTAGACCCATCCAAGATACAAGTCATTAAGGATCTTCCTACTCCCAAAACCCAAACAGAGGTAAGAAGTTTTCTAGGACATGCTAGGTACTATAGAAGATTTATAAAAAAAAAATCCAAAATAGCTTCTCCCCTGTTTGTATTACTGATGAAAAATGTTGAATTCAAGTGGACCAATTCTTTCAAGGAAGCATTTAATACACTTAAACATCAGTTATCTACAGCTCCTATTCTTAGAGGACCTGATTGGACACTTCCCTTTCATATATCCTCCGATGCTTCAGATACTACGATAGGAGCTATCTTGGGAAAAGAAGAAAATCATCTCCCGTATGCTATCTATTTCATCAGAAAGAATATGACTCCTGTCGAACTCAATTATACAGTCACCGAAAAGGAATTTCTAGCAGTTATCTATGCCATTAATAAATTTAGACATTACATTACTGGCTACTCTACTTTTGTCCATACTGATCACTCATCTATCAAATATTTAATGAACAAACCTATCACAAATGCTCGAGTCACCAGATGGTTAATATTATTGCAAGAATTTGATATTACAATTGTAGATAAACCAGGAAGAGAAAATGTAGTTGCTGATTTCCTTTCTCGGTTGACACCTGATGATGATACCCCAGTAGATGATTCCTTTCTTGATGAATATCTATTTGCAGTTTCTGCTCACTCACTTTGGTATGCAGACATTGCTAACTACTTGGTTGCAGGGAAGTTATCACCACACCTATCCCACCGAGAGAAAAGAAGAATCATTCATCAAAGTGCTCGGTATAGTTGGATAAGTGGGTGTCTTTTCCATACAGGACCTGATCAAGAAATTCGAAGGTGCATTACAGAAGATGAGGTTTATGATCTACTAAAAGCTTGTCATGATGGCCCTTGTGGAGAGCATTTTGCTGATAAGAGAACAACACATAAAATTCTCAGGATGCGGTACTATTGGCCCTCACTCTTCAAAGACGCAAAGAAATATGTCCGGGCCTATGATAGCTGCCAAAGAGTAGGCAAACCTAATTATAGAGATGAAATGCCATTAAACCCCCAGATAGTACTTGAACCATTTGAAAGATGGGCCTTAGACTTTGTAGGACCCATCAACCCCCCATCCAATCAAAAAGTTTACATAGTGGTCTGCATAGACTACATGACTAAATGGGTGGAAGCCAAAGGACTCCACAGAGCGACCGAAAAAGCAGTTATAAATTTCTTATTTAAAGACATCTTCATCATATTTGGAGTGCCATGAGAATTGATTACAGATGGAGGACATCCTTTCACTTCTCATGGTTTCAAAGCCACCCTTCAAAAATATCATATTCAGCATAAAATGACTACAACATACCACCCCCAAGCCAATGGACAGGTGGAAAGCACAAACAAAGTAATAGAAGCCATTCTCACAAAAATAGTGAAGGAAAATAGAAAGGATTGGTCCTACAGGCTCCCTGAAGCATTATGGGCCTACAGAACTACCTGGAGAAATACTACAGGATTCTCTCCCTATGAATTAGTCTATGGAAAGAGTGTTGTCTTTTTTGTGGAATTTGAAATAAAAACCTTAAGGACTGCTTTAGATGTCAACCTTGATTTGACTGATGCACAGACAGCCAGGTTGCAGCAGCTTAATGAATTGGAGGAGAAAAGACTAGATGTCATTCAGCAGACAACCATAATTCAACAGCAAAGATCAAAATGGCATGAAAAAACCATCAAGAACAAGTAGTTCCAAAAATGTAATTGGGCCCTACTGTATGACTCTCGGTTCAAAGAATTTCAAGGGAAACTACGTACAAGATGGCTTGGACCTTACGAAGTAGACATTGTTTTCCCCAATGGAATAGTAAGGCTCCTTACAATTGATGACTCCAAAACATCGTTACTTGTAAATGGTCATCAGCTCCGTCTGTACCAGCGCCCTATTTCTAAAGAAGATTTTAAGGCCACATGTGTGGCAGACTCCGATTACCTCTTTTTAGAGGGGACTTCTACCCCTCATTGCAATTAATTCTTTTAAGTTAATTTCTTTAGTATTAGATTAGATTTTATTTACTAATAATCCTTGTCAAAAAATATCATGTTACAATCGATTTTTGCAGATTCCTAATCAAATCACAGGCTAATAGGAAAGGACGATCCTATTTTACGAAGAGACAAGCTTTCCCATTGCTGAAACACCACTGTTCAACGACTTTTTCACTTCCCCATTGCTAAAACACCATTCACAGCAACTTTTCGCCTTCTCCCTATTGCTGAAACACCATTGTTCAGCAGTTCTTCACATTTCCTCATCGCCAAAACAACACCGTCCAGCAATTGTTTCGCCCCTTTCTTTTTTGTTGCTAAAACACCACTGTCAACAACCTTTTACCATTTCCCCATTGCTGAAACACCATTGTTCAACAGTTCTTCACATTTCCTCATCGATGAAACAACACCATCTAGAAATTGTTTCACCCCTTTCTTTTTTGTTGCTAAAACACCACTATCAACAACCTTTTACCATTTCCCCATTGCTTAAACACCATTGCTCAACAGTTCTTCACATTTCCTCATCGACGAAACAACACTGTCCAGCAATTGTTTTTCCCCTTTCTTTTCTGTTGCTAAAACACCAATGTCAACAACCTTTTACCATTTCCCCATTGCTGAAACACCATTGTCCAGTAGTTCTTCACATTTCCTCATCGACGAAACAACACCGTCTAGAAATTGTTTCGCCTCGTTTTTCCCATTGCTGAAACACCACTGTTCAACACTTTTTGACTTTTCCCATTGCTGAAACACCACTGTTCAATGACTTTTTCACTTTCCCATTGCTGAAACACCATTCAAAACAACTTTTCACCTTCTCCCTATTGCCAAAACACTACAGTCCAACAATTCTTCACATTTCTTCATTGATGAAACAACACCGTCCAACAATTGTTTCGCCTCGTTCTTTTCTGTTGCTGAAACACCAACTTTTCAACATTATCTGTCAGCAATATTTTATGCTCTCATACTATAGTTCGTCCTTCCAGTCAACAAATCCTTGATACAATTCATCTAAAAAATCAAAAGTCTCCGCCACAACCATTGCAAAACTATCGTGGACAGACATTATATTTTGTTTGCAGCACGAATCAGAAGGTAAGGCGAGGTATGTAAATTTTATGTAATACAGTTAAGCTATAGTTAATGAGAAGATTCCAAATCATTATGAACACTCCAGTGAAATCATTATTAGCCACATTTGACGGGGGGGAAGGACATATCAAACTTTTTATACCATCATTTCACATGAATTCACTACCGCGATTCCTATTTTACTATCCTTTCGTTTGTCGCACCACCATTCGCATACCTTCACTCAGAAAACTCACTCTGCGTAGAAGTTTTTACTCAAACTCTTTGACGGTGTATTTTACGAAGCTGGTAGCTATGGGAGGCTCTATTCTATGATACGAACCCGCCACAACAGCCCTGTTAGAACTGTATCCAGAGGCCTATCAAATTTTCCTGCAGGCAAGATGGCTTAGTTATTTTCAGAGACTCCAGTGGTATAATGAACAACAGGTTCTCCAATTCGCTCAAAACCTCCAAGAAGACCATTCCACTGTTTAAGGGGTCCGAATTTCAGTAACAGAAGAGGATATAGCATAGGTTTCAAGTCTCCCCACCAATGGAATTTGTATGTTCAGCCGTAAACATATCATTCAAAATGCCCAGCAGAACTTCTTCCTGCCAAAAGAACAAATTGAACCCAAAGGCCGGGCTATCCGACTCAACTCCTTGCCGCCTCCATGGCCAGAAGTTGAAAAATTCGTCAAACACTACCTCACCTGCGAAGGCCGATACCAGGTAGTCTACCAGCACGAATTTATCCTGTTGTCTCATTTACGGCATAATAGACGGGTGAATATTCCTTATTATTTGCTTGGTTGTCTTAAAAATATGGTGCACTACTGCAGAAAGGCTAAAGATCCCACCCTTTCACTCACCCATCACCATCTCGTCCAACTGCTTATCTAAAGGGGTTTTTCCCAACAAAACCCTCCACTAAACAACCCACCCATAAACCCCCAAGAAGCTGCTGAAATTACTGAAAACCTCCAAGAACAACAACCCCAAAACCCTACAGAACCAATCAGTCCAATTAACCCCCCTGCCATACCAAGTCCGCCTCATACTTTACCAGAATCATCCACTCCCACCCTTCATATTCTTAGCGATGACTTTGAGCCGGACAATTCCCCCTGCCCCATCATTGAGGAAAAATCCCCATGTAAATGAAAGCAAATTCCCTTCTTTCCGCCCTTCTTACAAAGAAAACGAACAAGGGCCTCAACAAGGCCAGCCATTATTGCCACTACCCTAGACCCCCAACCCATCCGACTAATACCTTGTACACCTCCAACCTCCCAAAACCTGGAATCTTTGCCTATTCCACCCACAAGCACTGAAACACAAGGACCAGATGCCCAAGGTGTTGCGACATCATATGTCTCAAATAAAGTAGCTGAAACACAAGAACCAGCTATCGATTTTGTAGCTGAAACATAAGAACCAGCTACCCACTCAGTGGCTGCAACACAAGAACCAACCATAGCTGCCACATAAGAACCAGCTACAGCTGAAACACAAGAACCAGCGATAGCTTCCACACAAGAACCAGTTGCTGATACCAATACTGAGATACATGAATCAGAAGTCCAGGGTGCTGCAACGTTACTTTCCTTACATCAAGAAGCTGAAACACAAGAATCAACTTCCATTCATGTAGCTACTCCACAAGAACCAGCTAGTGAGGCTGTGACTGCCACACAAGAACCAGTCATCCCTCAACCAGAACCAACAATGGCCTCTATCTTGCAAGAAAACAAGTTTTTAAAGTATGAACTGGAAGCATACAAGAAAGAACTAGCCATGGCAAAGGAAGCATATGAGAAGGAACTTAATTTGTACACCCTAGCTCGCATAGCAACTATGTCAGAAGGAACTACAACAAAGAATCCGTGTAAAGAATATATGTGCTGTCAATGTGGGGATATCTACTATCAAGTAGGCTACAAGGTAATTCAAGTCCCAATGCCAGGAGCTCCCCCTACTCCTTCAACTTTTGTAGTCAAAGAAGAAGAACCTGTTGTTACACAAGAACCAGCTATAGTTGTCACACAAGAACCAGCTACAGCTGAAACACAAGAACCAGTAGGACCCCCCAAGACTAAGACTGAGCCCTACCCTGCAACAAATGTCAAATTTCAAACCCTTTCTTTTGTTAACAAAGCTGTACAAACAGTGCCTATTGAGGAATTTACACCTCCCAGTCAGATCAATATCCACACTTTGTGGAACAATCTACTCAGACCTTACCTCACCCCACTACTTGCAACACTGAAACACAAACTCAGCCATGGGATGAGCAGGCAGTAATACAAAAATGGAAGAAAGAATATGCTGCTACACAGGCCAAAAGCCTACAAGAGCACAGACAAATCTGGATAAATCATACCTACTCAAATTGGGAAGCTTTAAAGCAGACACGTCAGGAAGATTGTGCCCTTAAGAAACAGAACAAAGAGTTAAAAGGCATATTGGCTCTGGTATTTGACTTGGCACAAAATCTATTGGCTACAAGAAAACCATCCTGCAATTACTCCTTGTTCCTTATGGAATGACTTACATGGTTTCAAATCAAATCAATCACAGAAGGTAGACCCCATGCAGTACTACATCCAACAGATTTTGTCAAAACCTTTGCACAAGCCTCTACTAGGGATCAACACCTCTTCTGTGAGGCATACTTTCATAACGAGGCCATCCTCGAGAATAGGCAGCTGAACCTTAATCCCCTTGTCGGGGACATCCAGATTCGGGCATTCACCTCCTTTCTCCACAATTAGATTTTGTGGCAGGATGACTTCCTGGCTGCCAAGCACAATGAAGATAACCGCCTTCTCTAGATAAGACCAGAACCACAGAATGTAGCCACCTTTGTCACAGAATATTATCAGTTCTTAAAGAAACCAGGGATGACTGAACATGTTCAACAACTACAATCAACAGTGCTTCAGGATTGTCAACACTTCATCATATCCATAGAGATTGTTGCCCTCCAGGAAAATAACTTGTTTTGGCAGCAATCCACTGAGAAAAGACAGGAACACAATCCTTTTAGCCCCACTAAACTCGAGGTAGTAATCTCTAGGGTACCTAACTACATCCAGTGCGTTCACCAATGTGCTGAAAGCTGGATAGGGTACCAGTTTTATTTTCCTATCCTCTGGTTGCCAATAGAAAGATATCAAATCCATTATAAGCTGCCTAAGAAGACAGAAACAACATCTTGGAAAAGGTTACAATAGGTCCAAGGGTTCAGAGCACGGTAATAGATAGTACCTCCCACAGCTACTGCTTGAGTAACTTGCACGCTCAGAGTCGGTATTCAGAGTCTGATTCAGAGTGAAGTTGCCTGAGGACATGCAACACTTTAAGTTGGGGGGGATGTTAGGACCACAGAATGTACCTTTTTTCCCATACTTTTTTCCACTATTACACTCTTGATCACTCACATTTAAACTCATATTATCAGTTTATCCTATCTTTCCAAAGGTATATAATGTCTCTTCTCTTTACTATACGTTTAATCTGTTTTGCATATAATTTCACATCACTCTCATACTTAGCAATTGATTAGAAATGTATAAGTGCTGAAACGGTTCAAACTGCAGATTAGCATTTGAGGCCTATTGCTGAAACAATAATTCACAGAAGCTGTTACACAGTCCATGGTCGACGATGCTAAAACACAGAAGCTGTTAAACAGTCCATGGTCGACGATGCTAAAACACGGAAGCTGTTACACAGTTCATGATCACGATGCTGAGGAAGCTGTTACACAAGTCCATGGTCAACGATGCTGAAACACAAAGGAAGCCGTTACACAGTCCGCGGTCAACAGGAACTCACACATATTGACTACGATAGCTGCACCGTGAGCCAAGCACCAACCATCGTTGCTTCCTGAGAAGTTCTATAACAGTCAGAACGCAAATCCCGTGGTTGAAACAGCCCGTGATTTACGATGCCGAAATAGCATACAACAGCAGAAACAAGAAAGAGATGTTACTCCAATCGTAACAAAAACACCTCACTCAGCACTTGTAATAGCATTCTGTTGCGAGAGACTAGGATATCCTATTTTGGTTTAGAAAATCGATCTGACTAAGAATAGGACTCAGATATGCATCTGTAATTTTTTATCAATTGTATCGAAGGGATTCCCTCTTTAAAGAAGAGGAAATCATCATTTGAAAGGATCTTCAGTTTTTGGTACTAAGAAAGTTTCACAGAGAAGGACGTACTTCATTTTCAGATTGTAATATGATACATTGATAGATGAATAAAAGACTATTTTGAGCATCCTTCTCTAGCCTCTTCATCTCAGGGGAATCTTGTGAGAAGGGAAGGCCCACCTTCTTCACAAGATTCACCCGTTAGCTTTATAGTGTGTTAGTGTGATCTTTGTTTATGCCTTGATTAATTTTTGTCTTGCTGAAACACTACTTTAATGAATTCTGCTTTGCTGAAACACTATTGAACTCTGTCTTGTTAAGAACTCTATTTTATTGAACGTTACGTTGTTTTCATGAAGTTCATGCTTGGTAAATTGTTAATTATTTTAATTATCAATCTTGTGTGATGAATTTATGAAGTTTGGTAATCAGAGACTGGTGTTGAAGGTTCCTGCTTAAGGGAAGGAATTAGGGTCCCGTTCTCTATTAGAAGTAGTCAGCTTTCAATTATTTTCATGAGTGTGCTAATTAGAGACTAATGTTGAAGGTTCCTGCTTAAGGGAAGGAATTAGGGTCCTGTTCTCTGTTAGAAATAGTTAGCTTTCAATTATTTTCATGAGTGTGCTAATCAGAGACTGGTGCTGAAGGTTCCTACTTAAGGGAAGGAATTAGGGTCCTATTCTCTGTTAGAAGTAGTCAGCTTTCAATTATTTTCATGAGTGTGCTAATCAGAGATTGGTGCTGAAGGTTCCTGCTTAAGGGAAGGAATTAGGGTCATGTTCTCTATTAGAAATAGTCAGATTTCAATTATTTTCATGAGTGTGCTAATCAGAGACTGGTGCTGAAGGTTCTTGCTTAAGGGAAGGAATTAGGGTCCTGTTCTCTATTAGAAATAGTCATCTTTCAATTATTTTCATGAGTGTGCTAATCAGAGACTAGTGTTGAAGGTTCCTGCTTAAAGGAAGGAATTAGGGTCCTGTTCTCTGTTAGAATAGTTAGCCTTCAATGCATTAATGAGTTCATGAAAGTGTGTTAATCAGAAACAAAGTGTTGAAGTTCCTACTTGGGAATAGGGTCCTGTTCTCTGGTTGTAGAATAGTTGTTCTTTCCTGTTGCAGTTGTTATTTTAATGTAATCCAAGATTCTTTAGATTAATCATCTCCTTAAGCTCTGCAATAAGTAGGTTTCTTTTCTGTAATTCAAGCTAGAACTTCAGTTCATTCAAGGCAAGTGTGATTAATATAGTTTCCTTTACTACAACTCTAGGTTTCTTTTGGAATTGAGCATATATAGTGCGTGGTTACCTTTGAAATAAACAGACTTCCCTGGGTTGACAATTTATGTAGCACTTGATTGTTTAAATTAATTAAGCAATTATAGTGACCGACACATACGACAATAATATTCTTAATAGGCTCATCTTAGCCTTAGTAAAATAGTCTTATGATTGTTCGCTATCCCATATAGGCTTGTGTTTGAATCATACTCTGCTAGATTGGGTAGGGCATGGTTCCTTCTCCCTTAAAGTTTTCTAAGAAAGAAAAAAAATCACTTGACTCTTTCGTGAGCCCAAGCAGGCCAAGTGTTGTTGCCCGCTCTGATACCACTCTATAACACACCTGATACCTAAGTAATTTTTTAAGGGATGGGGTAAAAAATTTTCCTCGGTTCCACAAATTCTTGAATCCCAGATAAGAGCACCATTTCCTTCTATTCTTCAAGATATTTCCAATCACTATAAACTCGTCCAAAATCGAGTCCTGGTTCGAGAGTTATGGCCTTCTTAATTTTTCAGGGTGTCATTGGCCAATGGCCACCCCCTTCACCATGTGGCATCCATGTGGCTTCACTTTCCTCATACCATCCAACATGACACTGTCGTGGCCCCGATCATCATCCTTTGGAAATCATGTGGCCGTGGAAGAAGGATTTACAGAGGAAATTCTCTATCGATTCATCACGAGCTTATTCACTTCCCCAACCTCGATGCTTCTTGGTTTTCCATTTTTCCTTACCATGTGACCGACACTGGAACCTAGTCCTTCGGACTTCGGACTTTCCATTCTCTTTTGTACAACACTAAATATTCCCACAGACCTGAAGTCTCGAAGCCTCTCTCTCTATTCGTCGTGGGATTATTCACTTCCCCAACCTCGATGCTTCTTGGTTTTCCCTTTTTCCTTACCATGTGACCGCCAATGGAACCTAGTCCTTCGGACTTCAGACTTTCCATGCTCTTTTGTACAACACTAAAGCTTCACGAAGACCTGAAGTTTCAGAGCCTCTCTCTCTACTCTAAATCTATGGTGGAGTTTTTTCCACCTTTGACTCCAACGATTAATATTTACCTGCACTTAACACATCACTTGGACTTGACTAGAGAGGTGGGGTCCCACACCTAATTCGTGTCCAATCCCATGATAACACATGGATCTATCCAGACATGCAACATCAACATGATACACGCAGGCTCATCCTATCAAATCTTGACACTACAACCAGGGAAACTTCGGTGTTTTGGCACTTCGGTGCTTTGATGCTTCAACCAATTTTGTCTATTTGCAAATCCTCTAGAGTCTGGAACCCCAAATTCCTAGCACATGGCTCAGGCCTTCGACCCTTTTGGAGCTTTTGTTTTAGCATACCAAACACCCAAAGTTCCGAAGACCCGGACTCCTGGATTCCTACCACGTGGCTCCGTCCTTCGACCCTTTTGGAGGTTGCATCTTAGCACTCCAAACACCCAGAGTTTCGAAGTCCCAAACTCTTGGAGTGGGTCCCTCTTGCATACAATGGATTCTGCATGAGTGTCCCTACTACCATCTGCCACCTGGTAGATACATGGTGATAATGCCACCTTGACATGTGGCACCCATCTCTCCAACCTTATACCATATACGATGAGTCAGTAAGACATGTGGCTTAGCCATGATATGAAACGTGTCAGCTCTTTCATACAGTCAAACTCCACTGTGTACTTTGGCAACATCATTTGCTGACGTCACTACGACCTTCGGGGAAACTCCACACCTTGCATCCTGAATCACTCGAAGTGGGATTTAGCTGGAGAGTCGAATAATGATCGGAAGACCCATAATCTTCCCTAGTTTGATCCAACGACTAATGGGGATTCATGGCTCTGCACTCTCACGATCCACACAATCCTAAGTCTTTAGTCCCATGGGTAACCGACTGGGAGGATCACAAGGCATAATAACCACTTGCTATAAGTCATTCCTTCCCTTACTCTATCCTTCCAGTAACACTCGATCTAACGGTCAAGAAGGATCCTTAGATCCATAACTTACGTTACTTCACGAGTTCGGTGTTCGAGGAGTCCAACCATCTAACACCCTTTTTTCCTAGAGTGGTCAATGTTGGACTGACCACGACATAGATCCAATGGTTAGGGGAGATCCTGAATATCCTCAGTTCCATGAATCATGTTACTTCACGAGTTTGGTGTTCGGGGATTTCGATCGTGTAACACCCCTTTTCTCCCAAAGTGGTCAACGTCGGTCTGACCACGATGTAGATCCAATGGTCATGGTAGCTCTTGAATACCCTCATATCTATGGCTCACGTTAATTCATGAGTTCGGTGTTTAGGGATTCCAACCGTTTAACACCCCTTTTCTCCTAGAGTAGTCAATGTCAGACTGACCATAATGTAGATCCAACGGTTAGGGGAGCTATTGAATATCCTAAGATCTATGGCTCCCATTACTTTGTGAGTTTGACATTCAAGGATTCCAACCGTTTAACACCCCTTTTCTCCCAGAGTGGTCAATGCCAGACTGACCAAGACGTAGATCCAATGGTTAGGGGAGCTCCTGAATATCCTTATATCTATGACTCGCATTACTTTGTGACCGAGAAGTGGATTGAGGTTTAACAAGGGAATGAATCCCATGAGAACGAGTAAATGACTGCCAACTATTGGTCAACTGTCAAGTTACCGGTCGGATAGGTTACCTTCGACGCATTTAGGACATTGCAATGTTTATTCGTTCTGGAGTTTCGGATTCCTGGAGTCCCGAATAACTTAACTCCTTTTTGAGTGTAGCGAAGGGTTCCATGGTATTGGTCCTATGGAACTTTGTCAAGCTCTAGAGGCTACACTCATAACTCTTATCCAAGATTTGGTTAAGGCCGTGGGCATGAGCCTGTGGTCTCTTGGATGAATGGTTTGAAGGAAGCACCTTCCATTCACAGAACTCAAGTTCTATAATAGGGAAATGTATTTTTGAGGAATCAACATGACTATAGTAGTCCCGTGGAGTCTGTCTCGACTCTAGAACTGTGAAGTTGATCCTTGGGAAAACACCTTGAGGATTTTTCAACCAATGCAACAACCAAAACTTGTCATCTTACAACCATTCAAATGCAGAAGTTTACAAAAGAACAATAAACATTATTACCATCAATTTCATGCGAGACACATTTTGATACAATATCATACCATCACCCTCCTATATCTAGGAGGTACATGTATATCACAAATACAAGCATTCAAGTCATGCATTTCAATTCAAGTGCATAGGGTATATGCAATACTTATCTATTACAAGTTGTAGCCAACCAATTGAGTGTGGTTGTTCGCCTCTCCACCCAAACATAAGATCAGAGGCATTCACTCTTAGCACTCTGATCACCCCCGTGCCAAGCCATGATATCACTAGGGAAACTTCTACAAATTTCTCGAAGATCGTCGCTCTGTCATAGCCTCTGTGAGGTTTATTAGGTTCTCTCTTGGCATCAAGTTTGCAACCTTATTTTCAGGTTAGGTTTTCTGGGTTCTCTTTCCAAACTTAAGAATGGTACCGAGGAGGTTACTCTCTTCCACCTCTATGGTAGCAGTAGAAGTCTCCCTTCTTCCCCACTAAGCTCAGGGCCTCCACAAGGTTTATCAAATGCCTTCCCAACTATATTTCCTCTGTGTAAGAGAGTCCCTTCACAACTACACTGTCCCTCGATGCCCTCTCCTTTCAACACTGATTTATTTCCAACCATCCCCAATTCAACGACCCTCTTTTTCTCTATTATGGGTTTCGGGTCTTCTATGCTCCAGTTTAAAACTCTTCCATGATTTCTCTGATATTTCTATTGCACTCGCTAGTGCATTTCTTTCAACAATTCGCTTCCTCTTAGACCAAATTCCTTCTCTGGTTCTCTCTAGTAACTAGGACAACTTAATCCTTTAGTTCTTTTCCTGAGTTGGAGAGCCTCACACACTCTTCCTCCTTCTGAATGGTATCTCCCTTCTTCTCTTGTACACCATCTCCTTTTTCCCCAGGGAGGTTCTGGACCTATCCTATTCCTTATGTCAGAAGGAACTCGGGTCAATCTGGGCCTGCAGGAAACTACGTTCTGTGGTACTTCGGGCTGGTAGTTTTTTGTCTCCTCAGTCAGACCCTCCATGCTTCCATTCATTGGGGTAGTTGATTGTTCAACCACCAGTCCTTCTTTCATTAACTAATTTTTCTTTGGGATCAAGATGAGGCTTATTATTTCAACAAGGATAATTTGGGTCATTTGACATAATGAACCGTTTCTACAGTTTCCTGACTCTTTCCTCTAGTGATATCAAGGCTTCACCCCCATAGTCAGGTTTTTGGAAATCTAAACAATAATACATTTACATTGTTCACAT
Organism: Picea engelmannii; assembly: GCA_009831015.1. Lineage (NCBI taxonomy): Eukaryota > Viridiplantae > Streptophyta > Pinopsida > Pinales > Pinaceae > Picea > Picea engelmannii. The sequence continues at coordinate 453,276 of ML777252.1, forward strand.
GCCATAGCATTGTAATAATAAATAATGATTAATTACAAGCCGAGGGAAATAGGGGTATTACAGTTCTCATCCCATGCTACTAACAAAGTCACTCTACTTTTGATTCTCCATAATGCTTTCTTCCAATCCAATGACTTCTCTTCTTTTCTTCCAATACCTTTAACATCCTTCTTTTCTTAAGTCCTTTTGAGAGTTATTAGAATTAATTATTTCCCAATCCCTTATAACCTTTTTGACTTTCTTTAGACTTTTGAAAATTGAAAGAGTGCAAAATTCGAATCTTCTTGATTATACCTATTCCAATTTTGTATGAATGGATTCCTAAATTCCTCATTCTCCATCCATTTAGGGTTGAATTTGAAAGGGATCTAAGGTTTTTTCTCATCCTTATCTATCTATAGTGAATACTTGGAGATAATTG